>WHYT01015914.1:331276-432347 GCA_009806455.1 Tetrax tetrax | reverse complement strand
TTTTTTTTTTAATACAATACAGTAAGGCATGATCTTGGCTGGGCTCTGCCAGAGCTCTGGATGGAGAAAGCAAATAACTCTGAGGGCCTTCCAAATAACTGCTGGTGTTTCTTAGGAAGGTTTTCTTACGGGATGTTTGTGGCAGCTTGTGCTGCCACTCTGGGATTCTGCCTTCATCCCTGATGTGCCAGGGAGAACCTTTGTTCCGAGGGGCCACCCTGGTGCGGGAGAACCCTTTGTGCAGGAACAAAGGAGTATTGTATGAGCATGAGCCATGAAAGGGTGAGGAAGGGGCCGAAGGGTTTCTTTCAGAGGCACTGCATGTGTAGATCAATAGCAACGTTTTCCCCATAAATCTTTCCCCCGTGACATGAGTTCTGTGTGGGAGCTGAGCAAGAGATAAGATCTCTTTTTATTTTGCATAAATTCCTCGTGGTGAATATTTGATATGAGTTTCTTAATTAAAACATGGTGCAACTTGTGGTGTGGTTTTTTTTGTTTTTTGCTTTTTTTTTTTTTATAGCCTAAAGCAAAAAGCCTGGCAGTAGGCTGGACCATGCTGGTAGAATTATTCCTATGCGTTTAAAGTAACTAACAGCTTGTGCCTTACTAATTAACGCTAGAAGAGCGGCCCCAGTTGTGGCAAGCTAGAATGAAAGCTCATGGCTGGCAAGGGCAAAAGTCCAAGAACTGCAGAAGATGAAGTCTGGCAGAGGTAATGGGTATTACTGCTTAGCGTTCCAAATGTTAGTAAAATATGCCTTTAGTGTAAACAATACCTGGGCCATACCAAAACACATGCTGTAATGGAGACTGTGGTAGGTTTAAGATGGAGCAGAACAGAAACAGGCAGGTTTGGCTCACACCCACAGTGGATCCTTCAGACCGTCTCCCTTCTCCACAGCGGCATCAGCGGAGAGGCGAATCCCACATCTGCATCCCACAGCCTCTTCACCAACCTGCAACAGAAAATATTGTAGATATCAGATTAGTATTTGCCTATCACCAGTGCAAGTAAACATAAACATCAGTTTACGCTTTTTCACCAAGCTGTTGGCTTTGGCCCCGTGCCAACTGCTTCTCCTGCAGGAGATGGCATTCATCGCACTGATGCGTGGGGAAGGGGGCAGTTCTCCAGGTTCTCCTTTTCCCTTAAAGCTGAGTACAGGGTCCCAGGAAATGGTTGTAGCTAGATTGGTCATTAAGGATAATAAGAGTCCTTTTGGCTGTGATTTAAGATTACTTGTTTTCCTTTTTTGTTTTGCAATCACTTGAGCAAATTAGATCCGTGTTCCTCAGTAGAGCTGCAGTCTGGGCGCTTACAGCACGCTGTGGTATTTCATTTGAGGGGATTCGTTACTCGGAAGTTAGTTTTATGAGGAGGCTGGAACGGCAGTGCCCTTACCTCCAGCTAGTGGTTTGCTTGGATAAAGACAGTTGGCGTTTTTTGTGCCAAGTGTGGGTGAAAAAGCAGCTGGGCTGACCAGAGTGAAGGTGGGAGCGAGATAAAACGGGAGATCAAAGCGGGCTTGTAAGAGGAAGGGGTATCTGGGTTGCTGAAATGAGAGTCTTGAACTTGGTAAAATAGCAAAGGGAAAAGGATTCGGTGAAAGGGTTCGGTGTCAGAACAGGAGATCAAGGAGTCCATGGGTGTTTTGGTTTTTTTCCAGCAGCAAATACCAAAGCAGTATGAACTACTGGTTTGTTTGGCTGTAACCATAACTGTGCACAATAACTCCTGCTGGGTGGGATGCATTTTTGTAAGGTCCAACTTGCGAAATAAAAGGCTGAAATTCTTTGGATAATTCAATGAAATGGCTCAAACAAATACAGCCTTGTCTGGAGTTACAACCACCAGCTTAGGAACGAGTTAACTTTTACTGTTTAGGTCACTGAAAATAATTGTTCCAATTATTCCCATTGTCCTGGAGTGCGCAGTGGAACAGCGGAGTGGCTGTGATGGAAGCGCTCCTAGGGCTGGAGCGGGGCTGTTTCTCACCTCATTGTCAGCAGTTGGCTTCTGCTTCTCATGTTCTCCTCACTTGGCTGGTCTTTGCCTTGCGCTGACTTGCTGTGCATTTCCATTTAACTGGTTTACAAATGTTATTGGCTGGGTCCAAGAAAAAAGGGTGGTTGGGAGCTTGGCCTAGCAGAGCTCTGGGGTCTGTGTCCAAAAAGACTGCTCTCCACAGTGCTTACTGGTGATGGCATCTGCGGCAAATTACCCGTGAGTACTCTGATGGGCTTGTCTCTGATGCTGCTGATTTAGAGGCAGAGCTCGTCCTACGATGATGCTGGGAGCCTCAGCCCCAGCAGGCGAGCAGGGAAGGCTTGCTGCCTGGCTGCTGTGTTCTCCTGGGAAGTTCTCTGCAGCCTTCCTCTGAAAAGAGTGGGTGGTTCAGAGGGGAATCCCCCCTCTTCCTCCTGTGCAGCAATGTGGGCTTTTGCCTGCTGATAAAGGCACTTGGTTCAGGCGGTCATGGAGAGCCCGGGTGCTCTGGGGTGTCCTCAGCTGGTGACATTTCCAGGGAAGGGGATTGCTCCCACTCCTGTCTGGTCCCGTTGGTGATCAGCTGTGTAACGGAGGCAGGGGGAGCTGGACAGGCAGTGAAGTGTGTTGACAATTTATCCCGTGCTTCAGCACAGGGTAGTATTGACGCTGTGAGCTGAGAGCGTCTCTTCCCAGTGCAAAGCTGGGATCCCTCAGGGCTAGGGGATGGGGATTTCTCATGGCTGATGGAACTGCCCCTACTCAGTGGGTGCTGCCCAACCAACCTGTTGCTTATCTGGGGCTCCCACAGGTGAACATCTGCCCAGGGTGGGGGAGTGCTGAGGGGGCTCTGCATAGTGCTACTCTGTGCTCTCAAAATCGGGAGGTAATTACCTTTATTCACTTTTTCTTTTTTTTTTTTGTAACCTTCACTGGGGAGAACTTGTACTTTATATGTCTGTAGGTTGTTAAATGCGGGACAGCATCGTTAAATGGATTAAATTGATCATCTCCATGGCCCTGCAGCAGCCCGCAGGGGCTGTGAGGGTTGGCCGTGACAACAGGCGCCCATCGGGTGGGGTGGGCTTGTTTCAGCAGCCTGGAACTCGCTAGTTGGTAGCGCTGCTGATGGTTCCCCGCTAGCTCGGTCGGGTGGTCGCCCTGCACCCCTTGCCGGTGGGTGCTTGGAGAGTGAAGGACAACGTTTGTCGGAATACTTGGTGCGAAGTTAACGAACTATTCTGGATAAAGGGCACAAATAAATACTCATAGCTTGCAGTAGCTGTGGGTTTCTTGTCAGTGAACTCCTGGTTATCCACACGCTGTCTCGCTTTGCAGGGTCACCGCCTTTGATGCGGAGCGGGGAGTCCCCTTACAATGAGTTACTGGAGCCTGGATAAGAGAAGCTGTCTGCAGTACTGCCGGCACTTCTTGGTGGACAACGGCGTATTTCACGGTAAGTCCCCGGTTATCTTGTCTTCTTGGCTTCTCGCGTTCCCTCCTGTCGCCTCCAACACGCGCGTGCGCGTGGTGTCGGGAACGCTCCTCTCGGGGCCGGTTCGCGGCGGGTGCTGCCCGGGGCTCCCTGTGCCGTGCCTGTGCCTGTGCCGTGCTCACGCCGGGTGCCGAGGCCGCTCCTCGGCCGGGCAGTGCGGGGGTCCCGTCCCGGGGGGGCCGCGGACACCGGCTGGCTGCCGGCGGGGCCGCCAGGGGGCGCCCTGGGTGCCCGGTCCCCGCGGCGCGCACGCCGGCGGCGGCAGAGCGGCTCCGGGCGGGGGTGGCGGTCGCGTTTTGGGGTGCAAGGGGTTAACTGTGTTGGCGGGGTCTGGCACTGCCTTACGGCTCGGCATCTCCTCCCGAGGCATTTCCAGAAGTCGGCAGGTGTGCATCCTTCCTGCTCCTGTCGCACAGGAATGGAGAGTGTCGGGAAGGGCTTGACTTCCGCGTATTGATGCCTGATCGTGATCCCCAGCTAGGCCCCTCGCACCTCAGTCTCTTGTCATTACAGATTACATGCGATGATCGTTCAGTTGCTGAAGTATCATTCCAGTAGCAAAGTTAGAAATACTCTGAAGGCGCTTTGGTGTAAAATACTTCCTTTTCAGGACCTCTTTTTTGCATGCTTAAAACTTGATATGTCAACTTAACTGGAGAGTGTGTACGTTCCCAGCACAGGTTTCTCTCCCTCTGGGTAGCTCTGCTCTTGGGCTCTGGTAAGGAGCGGTGCTGAGCCCAGGCTGTGCTCCTGCAGTGGGTGAGGGACCAGCAGGATTCAGGAGCCGGCCCCGCCTGGAGCAGGCTCCTGCAGGTCTGGTCTAATAAGACAGCTGGACCCTACCTGTCCTGCTGGGGGACTGACTTCTAATGCTGTTTGAGAGGCTCACATTTTGTATTCCTTATTCTCTTTGAGGTCAGTGATTAAAAACTGTCACTTTGGCAGGTTTATGCCACTCTTAATAACAGCAACATGGAATGCCTATAAATTAAAGATAGAAATACTCATCTTTTTCAAAAACAAAGGTAATATTCCACCCCCCTTTCTCTCCCCCCAAGAACCTACATTTCCATTTTCACTGTGTTTGTCAGGAAGCGGGCGAAGTTTGCAGCTCACAGAACTACAGTGTAATCCACTGTAAACCAACCTATCTGCATTTTTGTTGCTGTGGTTATGTCACCATCGATGAAGCCAGTGGTTTAGTGGGAGAATTAATCATTTGTCAGTTCGTGCATCTTCTTAACAAAAGCCTATTCATGGGTAGCACCATTTTCCCCATACTGCTTTTTTTCTTGCCGTTAGGCACTGCTAGTTCTTTCTCAGATGCTGGAAGGATGTTGATAACTTTTCTGTAAGTCAGTCTGACAGCGGCACTGTCACATAAGTTCATCTGTGTGCTACGCTTGGGACATGCGTTACAGGGAAGATGGTTCACAAATCTGTCACTGGTGAACCTGTCACCTCTAGGACAAGCGTTCTGCCTCTCAAATGAAACTGGGATTTATCAGGCTGCTGGTGTGGTCTGACTGATTTTGGTGGGGCCACATTCCTTCTGAGTTATCTCTAACGTTGTGGAAGGAGAGAGTTATCTCCCAGATGTCTTCACCCAGGTCCCCCTTCGCTGAGTCTGAGCGCTCCTGCGGTGTTTTGGTACCTGCCTGTTAATCACAATTCCCTCCTGGCAACAGTCTGCTCTCCAGCATGAGTGTATAACTGGAGTGGCTATGCTTTGCAGGCATATTTGCAGTGTTGCTATTCCAGGTCAAGTGAAAGCCTGGTCCATACCCTGTGACTTGAGGTGGTATTTTAACGTGGAGCAGCACGATGTCTTTGTCCCACTAATGGCGCGAAGGCTGGATAATGATCCATTAGCACGAAGTCCAGTAATCCATGAACAGCTATTGAGTGATGAGTCTGCAAAGTGATCATTGTCTAAAGTAGAAGACATAATTAAGAGAAATCCTAGACCAGAAAGATTCTATGGCTTAATTTGTCTTTCATTCATGACCAGACAGGATTAATTATTTTTCCCTGACAGAATCCTTCAGGGCTTCCCATTTATCTCTTCATCCTAAGCAAGACACTGCAGTGACAGTTATTTTTGCTCTGAGTATACGGAGGGAGCTGAAGTCCCCGCGGGACGGTGACAGAGGTGGCAGTTCCCAACAGCATGACGTAAGGAGATGTGTGCGTGCCCCAGGAATCAGCATATTGCTCCTGACGCTTGAGAGAAGTTAGTTTCCTGTGAGACTGTGCTGATATAGATGAAAGGGTTGATGGAGCTTTTTAAGGATTTCCTTTTTGTCAGTGAGCCTTCTGATCCTGTAGGTCCTGCCAGGGCAGTGGGACAGGTGGGGGTGAGCGGGCTGGGTGCTCGTCCCCGTTCCTGATGGCAGCTTTACAGTGAAGATTGACCCATCCTCCCTGCCTCTCTGAGAGACCAAGTGGGACTGGGCAGCGAACTTTGGTCTTTGCATGACTAAGTGAATGCCAAACAACTAAATTGGGGCTTACCTGTGTCTGAGACCATATTTTCTCCAGCAGAGATAAGGAAACTTACTTGTTTAAAACTTTTTTATACCATTGGGAAATTAGAAAAGAAAATCTAATGTGAACTCTGCGTGGGAAGGGTACTCGGGGAAGGTACTGAGATCCAACCCCTTGTGATTTGCTGACATTTCAGTGTTTGGGTTGTATATGTCCAGCTCTAGTGTCTGTTAACTCTAATTTGCGCAGTGTTTTCATGATTTTTTTTGGTAGTTATTACTATTATAGTTTCATATGCTGATATTGAGAGCATGGCTCTTCAGAGACCAAGCACATAGAGCTCTTGATTAGTTTATTTTTCTACATTTATGAATGCTAATATTCTGTAATCATAAACAGAAAGAAGCTGTGATGTGTTTAGCAAACAGCTGATTTTGTCTCAGCAGTTCTCAAAGTAGCTGTTCGTATTTATCTTCATAGTTACTTATGCCAATTAAGTTTTCTTCTTAAGTTCTCTCAGAAATACAAACCTTCTGTTTAAATTGAATTTCCATAATTGTAATTAATTCTCTCTCTTAATTTCTAATTTTATTTTCTGGCCTCTCCACCCCTTTCCAGACACGTGTCGATAAGGACTTGACTGCTGTTGGTAGGATGTCACATTAACTCAGTCTTGCTCACGTTGTCTAAACTGCGCTCTTTCGCTCAGAGCAGTGGACTAGCTCAGTGGTATCGGGCTCACCTGGAAGGTCACATTACGGTGCTGTGGTTATTATCTGTAACTGAACCTGTGATCTGGAAGAGCTGTTGCACCTCAGGTGCAAGCCAGCCAGACAAAAATATCCCACTGCGTCAGCTGGTGTTCTTCAAAAGCAGAGGAACATCTTTCTCCATAGAGACCAGGACTGGAAGACTCTATGGAGGAACACAATATAAACTTTGCTGCTCAACTGTGTTCGTCTCTAGTGTTTCCTTTATACCCTCCTGGGACCTGTATTACTTTAAGAACCTGAAGAGATGGTATTCCATTTGTTTGCTTCCAGCTGAGGTGTTTAAGTGCAAGAAAATCCTGTGGACTGCATAAATGAGAATGCTGAAGCTCCATGTTTATTTGGTGTAGTTTAAACATCTTGTTTTGGGGAAAAAAAAAAAATAATCCCCAAACTTGGAGCAGAAGCACCAGAAGAGACTGCAGCATTGCGTGTGTAACCTGTTGGAGTGTGTATTGCCTCTGCGTGAACGTCAAAGAATCTCAGCTGGAAGACAAGCGGTGAATGCTGCTGCTCCAGTGTGAGAGGCCGTCAGCTGCAAGCGAGGACGTGGTGGAGGACAAAGCGTACGAGATATGGCAACAGCGGGACAGCATCTTCCTTGTGTGATGCGTTAGTTGGAGGCAGGTGCCATTTGGAGTGTTGTGGAGTAAGTTGAAGGTGTTAGTGCAGTGAGGCTCAGCCTAATGCAGTTCTGGTCAGCAGTGTTGGAGGAAGGGGAGCTTGAGAACAGGCAGAGCAAAGGACTACAGAAGTGGAGACCAGATGAGCGTGGTTTGTCTAGCTTGGAAAATCAAAGATTGAGAGGGGATGTGACTGCTGACTATAAAAGCATTGTGAAGGGAAAGCGCAGGGGAAGAAAAAGCTTATTTGAACTGACGGGGGAAGTTGGCACAAGAGCAAATTGAAAAATGTCTCTGAGTACATAGGCACAGTTAAAACTAAGGTACTTCAAGGTGGAGATTGGTAAGTTCTGGAAAAACTTTTTAAGCATCCTATCTGTGCTGTTGCTATGAGGTTGTAAGATTAGTAGCAAGCAAGATATTGGCTAATGTGAACAGAAGGCTGGAGAACTATTTACATGGTCCCAACTCAATTCCTGTGTGCAGTGAGCAGCAAATATGAACAGCAGTGTTTCCATTCCGTTCTGGAAAACGCTGCTGTACACGGATCAGGCTGCTCCCTACCACACATTACAGTGATGCTTTGAGACACTTGCACGTTGTCAGGCAAGAAAACATATTGATACGCAACCGTGTACCTTTCCACAGGGCTTTAACAAGTTGTTTTTGAGTGGTGACTGAACATTACATGTGTAATACTGAGCTGCTATATGCATCAAAATTGCCTAAGGATGTCTCATAATTTTATTAGGAAAAGCTGCTAATAGCTGCATTTGCAGGATATTAAAATTCTTATCTGTTTATGTCTGAAATTTTTGGTTACAGAAGTGGAGGTTGCTGCTGTGTCTTGTGCTCAAGGGACTCTTATCTGCCTAGAAGCAAAAATGTCAGTTTTCTTCAGTAACAGTGAGATACAGCACTGCGTATGCACACAGAGAATAACAAACTGAAGACAGATCTGAGTTTAAGCTCTTTGAGCAGTTTCTGTAGAATAGAGCAGATAAGCAATGCTAGTGTTCAGAATAGCCTTGAGGACTTGATGAACCCACTTTCTTTTCCTTCCTGTTGCAAATAGTGCCAAGATACAAAATACATGTTTGTTTGCTGGCAGTAACAATGTAGGAATGGCTGTATTGACAGACCAAACATCCGTCTACTTTGGTAGCAGAGGTTTGGGGCTAAAAGAATAAAGGAGGGAGAAAAAATAATGTCCCTTCCTGCAGCACGTGCGCCCAGCACTTGCTGGTCAGCCGTGTAAGTACTTCCCTATCAGAAGTTGCACCTAGATCGTTGCATTTATGAACTTCACATCTGGTAAGTTTTTTCCAAAGTTTTTTTGGAAGTCACTCATGTTGTTGAGCATCTGTGGGTCTTAACTCCAAGATTTGTGTTAGTTGCCGTAAACCTTCTGCTTGAAGGGAAACAGTCATGCAGCCTTGCCAGATTCAGCCTGGAGTGGATGGAGCAGCTTTGTTGCTTGGCTGCTTCACCTTTGAAAGACCATTAGCCAGTTGTATGATTTCTCAGGAATTGTTTTGCTGTCTGGCAGCGTGCGGTGAGCTGTCTGTCTCAGCCACCAGTGAACTTGCAGGGGAAACTGCCGCATGCTGATCTGGGTTCCTGCATGTGCTCTTAATCTCTGGGTTCAGGAATGTCCAGCTCATCCTTCAAAAGATTCTTCCAAATCACCTACTTATATCCGTGCTAAGTTAGTGAGGGGGGAGAGAGAGAGAGATAGTCCAAGGCAGTTGCTTGTTTTGAGAGATCACCTCCAAGATTTCCAAAATGCAATGGATGCAGTTGTGCACCACCTTTATCAGATGAACATCTACTGCTGTTAACAACCAGTTTTGGGCAGCTTCGCAAGAGATTGCTTATGGCAGGTGTTACTGCAGTGTTTTTCCATTCATTTCAGGCTGAGGAGCTGAGCTTTTGTGCAAGTTCTTGTAAGATTTTTTTGCTTCAGTGATCTTGAACTTTTGTGCTCAATGAGTTGGAACATAAAATGCATTATGTTTTACTTTTTATACAGTAAAATGGTCCATTTTGGTTATTAGAGCACAAGAATTTTGGGGGAACAACGTTAAATCTTTGCTGAATTGCACGTATACTTTAGGCTTGATGTTTGCTGATGGGCAGTGCTTTATAATTAGCTCTGCTGAAGCCTCATGCGAGCCCAACGCTTCAGGCTGCAGTGTAAAGATGCCAGACATGGAACACAGAATTCCGGTTTATATATTAATAGTCAGCTTCAATTTAAGTTTTGTAATGATGCTTGGGAAAGCAGGACAAGCTAATAGCGCAGTAATTTATATTTTGTTTTATATTCTGATTTATGTAGTGAAATATCCACAGCTCATTCCTTGAGACAACAGACACGACTGAAAATGTATTTTTTTATTAAAGTTCACATACATCTAAAAAGTGCCTAAAATGCCTGAAGAAACTGCCTCTTTGTGCTTTGTGAAGACGAACCCTGTGTCTGTCACCAGATGCGTCCTTTGGTGAAAGGAGGAGTTTCCTGGTGGGCTGTCTCCAGCCGGCGTACCAGGCGGTCGAGCCTTTAATGCCAAGGGTCTTCCTCCCTCCATCTTTGTATATTTGTCAGCTTTCCAAAGAACTTTGTCTTCATTACTGACAAATGAGCACAGGTCATAAAAGCTTTAATCTGATAAAAATGACAAGTTTTTCCTGCAGCTAATACAAAGTTTTATTCATTGCTAGCTGACACTTCATGAGGAGGTTGTATTACAGTTTGGGTCTAAGATTAAATTTGGATGATGAATAAGATGATGATGATGTTATCTTCTTATTTCATTATCTATTTGCTGTAAGAGGTAAAAGTTCTCTAATTAGCTTTTCTTACTCTTTAGCAAAATTAGTCTTTGTACTAGTTTCCAGCTATTTTGACAGTGAAAAAGAATAAACTAATATTCTTCTGATGCTGTAATTTCAAAACTATTAGTTAAATCAAATTCTCATTTATTGGAAGTAGAACTAGCGCTATTGTGTCTCTGTCCAGTAATCTAAGCCTTGTGAGGCATGTTTTCTGGTGTTCAGAAATTTGGCTTCCATTTTTGACAACAGCTTTTGGTAATAAATTTCCTTTAACTGTGAGCGGGGCTGCGGCAGCTGCCTGGTGCGGTGGGGCAGGCTCAGGTGCTGCCTGGCTGTGGGGAGGGGAGGTGGGAAGGTGACGTCCCGTGTCTCGGGGCACGGGCAGGGCTGCACCGCAGCCGGTTTTCCGGCAGATTCCTTGGACCACAGCCGCTCAGCCCTGCCACGCGCGGGGCTGCCGGCTCTCGCAGGGAGCTCAGGTGGGTACGGGGCCTTTCTCTGTTTTTTACCTTGGAATTCCTGGTTTGGGTTTACACAGCATGCAGGCATCTGCCGTGCTTGTCAAGGGAGATTTTAGCTGGTTGTGTAGCCCAGCAGACTCGAGCTGCCTGGGGAGGGGAAGGTTATCTTTCCTTGCAGGGAGCTAAAACCATTGGCATTAGTTTGGCAATTGTGCCCCAAGACAAGCCAGACCGTTTGTCCCTCTCGCATTGCTTTTGGCACAAAGCAGACCACATTTTCCTCATCTCAGCCAGAAGATGTGAGGTGAACTACAGTGTAGTTTAAGTTAAAACCTATCTGTAACTATGTGCGTGGAATGAGGAATTACAGATTGCAGATATTACAAGAAAGCTTTAAATCCTCTTTCTTAATGAAATGACAGGGATAATGCTTTGACACTGTCTGCTTTGTAGCGGAGCTACTGGCTGTCTTATCTCAAAATAATTTCCGTAGTTTAATGACAGAACTTGGTTTTGAACAGCAGATTAACAAGACTGGGAAAGAGGAGACGAGTTTTGAGTGGATGAACATCTTTTTAATAGATTTCAGTGCTTTTGTAGTTGAGGCTGTCAAAAGATATCGGTGAGATGAGGCTTGGAGGATGGTTCACATGCTTCTTGAAACCAGCCTAAAAAGTTGAAAAGACCAGGCTTTTATGCATGCAAGGCACTGGCAAAGGTGTCTCAAGGAAGAGCTTATGGGGCAGAAGACATGGGTAGGAAAAACCGGCACACAAGTGAGTCTGTTACCTTTCCTGCCAAGCCTTGTCTTGGGATTGTGCGATCCCTGTGAAACACCGGTGGCTGCTGGAAGTACGTACTGCTGTCTTAGGGCGATCGTCGGTGTCAGTCAGACACAGGTCACTGAATAACAACCTGATATTCGGAAAGCTTGCTTGTCCCCATCGCCTCTGAGACTTTGAACTTTGCGCGCTGTGGCTGGGCAGAGCGCTCTCGGCAGGAGCGTTGTGGTCCTGCTGGGAACAGGGGCTGTACCTGGAAATGAAACACACTGGGAGGAGGTGAGGGTTACTGGAGCCACTGCATAAGTACAATGGAGCTGCAGTGTCAGATGGTATAAGGTGAACTAGTTTCTTTTTGGCTTTTCCCTTTGCAGACAGTCAGACTCCAGTGCAGCGTGTCTTCAAGGGCACACCAGCTTCAGATTTGACTGGCAGGGCTAGGGATTGGATGTAAAACCTGGCTTGTCAGTGAAGAGTTGTCACGGTGGTTTTTGGTTTTGGGGTTTTTTTTTTTGAAGTTGAATAAACCTACAAGTATTTTTATACCGTTTGCCATGTCACCTGAATTATGTAAAGTTTTTATTTATTTGCTGTAATATTCTTGCTAAGCCATAGAGCATGCTGTAATTGCTGAAGCCGTATATTTTTTAAGATTTGGTTTTAAAATTAACTTTATTTTGAAGACAAAATAATAAGGAATGCATTTAATGTTTGGACAAGCTTTCCTAAAGAGCAGCTTTGGTGTTAAAGATGCTTGTGCATAGCTCCTCATAATTAATAATAATAATAATGTATTTCCTTTTAACTTATTTTTTCCTCCTCCTCCCAGTCACACTGTCTATCATGTAACTTTTTCCTAGCATGCGCTGGACCGATCCTATCCTCTTTTAATGCAGTCCCAGACTTGGAGAATGCAGTTGGGGGTTCCTTTGGTGTGCCAATGTAAAGGTGACTGTGTAAAAGCCAGCTGAGTAGTGAAACAATTAGAAAATGGAATAAATCGAAGATGCTAAGCGTTATATATGGGTCTGCTTTACTCTTGCCGTGCTTTCCGGCACTGTCCCCCCTTGGGCTCTGTGATAAGTAAATGCAATTTGTGCAAGTCTGAGTGTTTGTGCTGTTCCACACTGACTGGAAACCTACTGATTCCCATCGCGCTGAGTTGGCTTAAGCAGGCACGGTGTTGAGCCAGTAGCGTGGTAGTGTTTTTGTAGCTACTGGGAGAGTTAGAGCTCAGCATGTCGCGGGAGACCATTTCTTCTTACGAAATCAAATGCTCAGTGATGCACGGCCAAAACCATTTGCATGCTCTGCTCTAACTGGCCTGATTCTGCAGAATGGCTGTTCCCGTTCAAGTTCACGATGGAGACGGGGGAAGGGGCACCAAACCTGGGGGAGGAGGAGTGTGGTCCACAGCGCTGCTCTCCTTCCGCCTCGCAGAATCCCGTGGCTGCAGACACTGGGAGTTACTCTGGAGTGAGGATGGTTTTTCTCTTCTGCATTCCGCCTGCGTCACTCTCCCGGTCTTAAACTGAAGTATGATAATCAGTTCCTGACCGGCGTCGCTGGATGCCGGCAGGATTTCCTCGTGCTTGCCTGTAGAGATCTTCTTCCCAGGCGTTACACACGCTCGGTGCCTGGGGTGTTTTGATCGCTGTGCTATGCACGCACGTCTCGTACCGAAGGTAGTCGCTGCTCCAGCGTTCCCGCAGCAGCAGCACAGAGCAGATGCTTCCAGCTTCCCTCTCGGGCTGTGCTTCTCGATTATTAAGAAAGTTGCCTAGTACTGTCTCTGGATTTGTGGGGGTTTTATCTTTGTGTTATGGATCGCGAAGATTTCGTCGTTCCTCGTGAAGAGCGGTGCTGGCGATGTTCTCCTGTACTTCTAAGGATTGCTTTCCAAATGCTTTAGCTCTGGAGATGTGAAGATTAAATTGAGGCTTTCCTGCAGGGAGGATTTCCATTCTGCTTGCCAATAATGCATGTATACTTACAAATTTAATGGCAGACCTTGAAGTATACAAAAATTTAAGTCCAGAAAAAGGTAAGGATGTTGGAGTTTGGAGTTACTGTAGGAAGAGCTCATAGCATTTCTGGAAGTGCTTATAGAAAAAATGTGTAACTTTATCCTTATGATTGGTAAGTGACATCCAATATTTATGTGGACATTATTAGTATGAAAAATGTGCGCATATATATATATATTTCTGAATATGTAAGAGGAAAACTTGGTATCTTTGTATTGGCTTGAGAGTACATTTTTCCATGAAAACATGTGGATTGTATGTGAGATACTGCTCTTATGATACAGACAAACTGCACTTGTGTGTGATCTTAAATTATTACAAATGTATTTGCCTTTAAAAACCATTCTTGACCTTTTCATCTGTTGGTCATTTTGTTGTGGCATAGCTTTCTATGGAAAAGAGTTTCTGGTGGGTTTTTTTTTGTTTGTTTGTTTGTTTTTTCCAGTAGCACTTACAAATAGTGTAACACGCGTGCAAATAATGTATAACATTCTGATCAAACAGCATTGGATAAGAAAGATAAGTCTTTCCAAGAATTGTAGGAGGATGGTACGAAAAAAAAAAGGAAGATGACTTGAATAACTTTCTTCAGTAAGTTGTAGATTATAGTGTCCAATTTTGTTTTATTTAAGTCAGTGCTGGATGGAAAGTGGTAATTAGTTGAAGACTCTAAGTGGATGTAGAGTAAATGCTTTAGAGAGAAGAAGAAATCAGGGTAGGTAAAGTTTATTGTATTTTGCTCATCATTAATAATATTGAGTTATTTATGTGCTTTTAAAGGAAAAAAATAACAAAATACATTTAGCAAAGAGCTGGCTTGTCATCATTGGGCAGATCAGAAGATATTTTCTAAGAAGATTATTCTGTCTATAATTTTAAATCCGGCAAACAAACTAATCTAAAATAAAGCCATCCAAAGTCATGGATCATATTTTGAAATATTATTTTGCCCACTAGGAAGCATGTAAAAAATTTAATAGCAGTGCTGGGAGATGATATATACTAACTTTTTTTCCTTTGTGTTTAGCATTGATACATTTATTTGGTAAATATTTTTAAACTAGGGAAAGTTACTGGAAATAGACACAGCTGTTGTGTAAGAAACTGAGACTATTTTAAGAAAAAGCCAGTTATTTGTGTATCCTCTGGGGAAGGGCCTCCTGTGTTGGAGTTGGTGTGCCAGGGTTCCAGGTGCTGTGTTTTTATTTTGGAGGTTTTGGTTACACAAAACTCGACATTAAGCTTTGATGCATGTGGTTGGGTGAAGGAGGCCGGGTGTTACTCCATCTGCTTTCTGAGAGGCAGAAGGTAATGGATATGTCCCCACTTAATAATTTACAAGAGCTGGCTTATTGGAAGGGAGTTTTTGGAACAGTCCTAGAAGAAAAGGATCAGGTTTAATTTTTGAAGCTCATGTAAATGCCTGTGCATGTGTAGATAAACACTTTTCATCCCGAAGTGCTCGGCTGATGGTGAGGTTCCGGTTGAGGTAATTTTGTAGTCCCTTTTCCTTAGCCAGATGAAATAGCAACTGCCAAGACTCTGTTGATCCTCCTCACTTAGCAGCGCTGCGTTTCTCTGGTGGAGGCGGTTCAAGGGCGCGGAGCAGCGAGTACGGCACGGTGTCCCTTGCGTTCAGGTTGGCTGCTTTGGTGGTGGCGCAGCGGTGCGTTTGGGGTCACGCTGGGCTCCCGGGGTGCCCCTGCCCATGGGGGGCTCTGACGCGGCGCAAGCGCAGACTTCGGATGCTGTGTTTTGTAGGCATGAATATATTCACATGCTTGGATGGTGGAAGAAGGCAGAGTGCCTGACCTCCCCCTTCCTCAGGCTGGTGATTCCTTTAGCTTGCCAGCACCGATACCGATAGCAGCGGGATCACACCGCTCACACAATTTATGCACATAGGAGCGCTTGTACGATGGGGCCTGGATAAAAGGATGACTGAACAAGGAGGTGCATCGCTGGCCAACTGACTTGGCTCCGCAATGAGCGCTTGCAGGAAGCAGCAGCTCCGCGCCTGCCGGCGGCTTGGCCGTAAGTTCGTCTGCGGCTGCTGCCCGCTGTGAATGGGAATCGCGCTCGTGCTCAGGGGTGTCGGCAGTGGGATGTCAGCGGGCGCGGCACAGGCGTCTCTGGGTTATGGGTCTGGGTCTTTGGCTGATGGTGCTTTATTGTCGTCTTGTTGTTCCTGCTTTGGCAGAACACTGGGGTTGCAGTTGGGATAGCTAAGCAGAGAAACAGCGGTGAACTACATTGCGTTCATTCACAGGGACTATCGCAGCAGCCTTCTTCACTGTCGTTATTGGTGCTTCCTTGGCACTTCTGTATCTTTACATCAATCCAAGCACCTGTAAAACAAGTACTAACTATAGGCTCCAGGATAGTAAGTGATATATAAAGGAATTAGCCCAGCATGGCATACTGTTCTGAGCGGATATTGAAGGCATCAACCTCCTCCTGTGAAGAACTTGCTCTTCCACAGGTTTAATTCCAATAATAGCTTAAATCCATCACAGCATATATGCTTTCACAATAAATTAATAGATGCACCTGGCAGCTTTAGAAAGGTTTAAAGCCTCTTGGTTGTTTGGTATCTTCTGAGGATGTTTCCCTGTGGGAAGTGAAAGGCCTCACCTGCCAGCCTGAAAGGAGTGCACTGCGGTGTGGCACTGAGTGCCAAGTCCCTTCTGTGCCACCACTGAGGGTTCAGAGGATGCTGGATGCTGATGGCTCTGTGAGAGGAATCTCATCTGCTTCTGCAGAGTCAAGGGGGCATGGTAGACCAACTAGTAACTAGGTTATATACTTGTTAACTACTCTTGGTGTGTTTTGTTTTTGGTTTTTGGGGTTTTTTTGTATGCTTATGAATTAAATGTACTTCTGTTTCAGTAAATCTACGGAAGACCATTGTTGTGTGACACTGAAAAAGCTCTTAGTTTGCTGAAGAACAGTGCCTTTCTGAAACTATATGGCATGAACTGTTAAAGTAGCTCTTTCATTGCTTCACTGAAGACTAAAATACCCAAATGCTGTACTGGGATCAGCGTTAATGCTGGCGGCGTCATGGCGTGCAGTAGCTTGGTGAAACCAGGGGTTGGTGAAGGGAGTGTGCTGCCAGAAAAGTTCACAGCTTTTTCCAGCACTGAGCTCACCTGCAAGAGGAAATGAGTGTGCTGCGCTTATTTTTCCTCCTTACCATACCTTTTGAACTAGTCACTTAAGAAGCTCGTGTCTTGGACAGCCTTTTTGTTCGCAGGCAGCACTTTGTGCTGGTGTGTGTGCTTCTTGGATGAGCAAAAGTAAAGTTATGAGAAACGATAGCTGGCTTTCTTTCATACAAGTGACAGGAAACCCAGCTGTGGGCAAGGAACTTTGTGCCTGTTTTACGTCAGGTTAGTGGTGTCCTCAGCGGTATAACAGATAACTGATTTGGAGACACTTTCACATGTTACCGATAGAAACATTGACCAGGGTGAAGCTCAGATGCACAGAACATCATTATTTTGGGTAATAAAATTTCCTTAGAGTCTGAGACTGTCAATTCATTGTTTGTCTGCAGGTGACTCATTGTCGATGACTTGCACCAAGGAAATTTGAGAATAGAATAGAACAGATAAACATGTTTCTTCAGCAAAATGACTGTTTCTGAGGAGTGTGAATAAATTAGTTCAATCATCAGTTGCACTGTAGCTTTCCTTCATTACTTTAAAAGGTTAATTAACTCCACCTTCTGTTCTACTCTGCTTTTTCCCCTCCTACTGTGTAATGGAGCCCCAGGTGTGGATTTATTTGCAGCCCGAAGGGGAAGAAGCAGTGCTCCCTCCAGCCTAGCTGCAGCCCGGCGCAACGTGGGCGCTCCAGGTCCTGGGGACTGGATCCCTCTTCCATCCGCTTCATCCCGCAGCTACAGCTGCTCTTCTGCCCCTGATTTATTCCCCTCAGCAGGCTGTGATGCTGTACAGGTGCCAAGACTGCCGTGACATAGTGCTTTTGCTGATAAATTTGCAGACGTCAGAATTCCCTGTTTGCACTGAAGCTGGGACAGTTTATCCTCCGCGCGTCTCCTGTGTGGGAACAGGAGCAAGCTTTATGAAGGGTGTTCTGGTGGGGTTTTTTATTTTTGTTTTGTTGGAGAAGTTGAGGCAGGGGTAAGATATAAGGGTGTGAGGGATCCTCGCACAATAATGCAGATAAGGTGTGCAAACTTGTTAACTGTGTTTGCTTAATAAATCTGTGTTCCTTGTTCACTCTATTGATGTGACAATGTGTTTTGGCAGTTGGCCATGTCTGTGGTTAAATCACTCTGCTTTTCACTGTTAATAAAGAACTAATTCCGTGATCTTAATGGAAAACTTATAGTCCTCAGTCACGCAGGGTTGCAGTGGCACCAGAGCTCTCAAAATGAGCAGCTTTGCGGTCTGTTTCTGAAGAAAGATGAAGAGATCTCGGGGATATTGATTGTATTTCAGGGACCAGAAGCAATAACATTCCCCTGTAAGCTGTCACACAGTTGATCTCCTGGCTCTGTTGGCAGGCAGTGGCTTGTCAAAGATGCTTCTTTGTGGAGCACGCTTGGAGCTGGGGTCCTGAAGCCTTGCGACCGCTCAGGGCCTGTGGGTGCTTCAGCAGTGTAGGTGTCCAGCCGCACCTGCTGAGCAACCTGCTCGTCAGCCGCTTTCCAGAGTGCTGCTTGAATGAAAGCTGGCTAATCTCTTGAAAAGAACAATTAGGAGTCCGCTGAGGTAGCAGAAGGGAGGTATCCTTGAGCAGAGGTGGAATACGTGCATTATTCATTGCATCTGAGGGCTGCTCTCTCACATTTCGGTTGCTGTACTGAGGTGTAAATCTCAAAAAGGGGATCACAGGCCCCATAAACAGGGCACTATCCTAGCAAGTAATCTTCTGCATTGCACAGTACTCTGTAAAAGACAGTATCACTGTACAGTATCACTCATAATTAAGGATCATCAAAACTTTTTTTAGGATTAGATTATAGTGCCAAGTCTTTGTTTTGATGCTTCTGGTTCCTTTTATTCTAAGTGCAAGAGAAGAGGGGGCTTCAGTCTGGGAGAGGGCTCCGGGTGCTGCCATGGCAAGAATAACTAATCGTTGTCAAGGATTGGCTGGGGAGAAGGCATGTAGCAAAAACTTTGCAGTGGAATTAGTTAAATTGATCATCCTGGAAGCAGTAAGCCAGCAGTCTCAATACGGCAGGCTGAAACAGCAGTTGCTATGCAATATGCATTACTGATGAACAGAACTTGTGGGAGTTACTGCTCCCAGCTTTGGGGGTTTGGCTTGTGGTTTTTTGTTTTTTTTTTTTTTTTTTTAAAAAAAAAAAAGACAGACGCTGTCTCACAACTTGGCTGGTGTCATCTTAATCCTCAAGGGTAGGACACTGTTCCTTAAAGCGGGATGGGAGAGAAATTGGGAAGAAAGGAAACTCATGGGTTGAGATAAAAACAGTTTACTAAAATACTAAAACCTACAAAAATAACAGAATATAAGGATATTAATGTATACAAACTGAACAGTGTACGATTTCTCGCCACCTGATGTCCGAATGACCCACGCAGCCCGAGCAGCGATCACGGAAATGACACCTGGCAGCAAGCAAAGTGGGGAGAGCAAGCTAGCAAGGGAGAGGGAACGATGCCGGCAAGCCAGAGAGATGGAAAAAAGATGGATGCCAAGGATGCATGCCTGAATGGATGCCCCCTTCCATGGGCAACCCCCACTTCTATACTGAGCATGACGTTCATGGCATGGCATACTCTCTGTGGCCAGTTTGGGTCAATTATTCTGTCTGTCTTTTGCCCCACTGCCTGTACCTGCCCGTTAACAAGACTTGGAAAGCCAGACAGTGTCCTTGGTCTCATTAACAGCAATTGTTATCAACATTCTTCACACACAAAATCCGAAACACTCGTACTGAGAGAAGAATTAACTCCATCCCTGCCGAAACCAGGACGAGGGCTCACTCTTAACTTACTGGGGACTTGCTGTGAGCACTTGAGCTGTTTTGCATGTTGCAGTTGCGCACGCTGCCCTTTGCAAACAAATTGGTTTTACTGACTGTCCCAAAACTGAATTAATAACTCATTCTTTAAAGACCTGTGTACGTAGTCTAATGGTTTTCTCGTGCCGTCTCATGGAAGTTGACGGAAATGTGGCCGAGGTTCTGCGCAGGGTGAGCCGAGTGCCGCTGTGGGAACAGGCTCCCCTGAGTAAACCTGGGACAAGCGTGGCAGATGGATAGCGCAAGCTCTGCACGCGCACGTGCCCTACTGCACAGGACCCACAGAGCAAAATGTGTGGGGCCTCGAGCTTTTTTGTGGGGAGAGGGCTGGCTGGTTTTTGTTCAGTGTCTTTGCAAGTAATGGTTCTTTTTCCAGGGTGGAAAAAAGAATGCTTTTAAAGTGAAATCCCACTGAAGCTGACTAAAACAGTGAAATAAAACCCTGTTCACCCAAAACCTGTGTGCAACAAGATTTTGCTGTAGACTTTTGGCAGCAGAGAGTTTTGTCAATAATGGTTGAGTATTTTCTTGAATAACTAAAACTCTGAAATATAGCAGCAAAGAATCTCAAACTTGTTCCTGCTGTTGCTTACGTTTAGGATTACAAGGCTGAAACGAAGGGCTGGGGAAGGTACTCAGGGCTGAAGGCACAGCGAGACACGGGTTCAGGAGTTGGGGTAACATGGTGTGGCGCTGGGGCGGCTGGGCACGCCGAGCATCCCAGCCTTCGGCATCCTTCCAGTGCCGGTGCTGCTCCTGCACGGCGCCTGCCTGTTGGCTGCGGTTGTGAAGCAAACAGCGTATCTATTTCCTCTTGGATGGACATGGTTATGGGGAGAGGAGGTTTCTGTCACTGCTGGGGTGGGCCCTGGACATCAAGGTGCATTTCTGTTTTACTGGAAGTGCTGCCAGGGATAACGTTTTAATTCCTAAATGTTTTCCTCCTAGTATCAACAAAAGGCTCCTGCATGCCTTAAAGATGTTGTGGTAAAGCACAATAGCAGGCAGATGTGCACATCGTTACTATCGAGAATTAAACCAAATTAATTACAAACTATTGAAAATCAGGGCTCGTACAGGGGGCGGCTGTTAAACCTGTGAACAGAGCGGTAAGTTCTTGCGAGAGATCCTCGCGGGCGCAGTGCTAAGCTGTTCCCCGGTTATTAAAGCCCTGATTGCACACGGGGGTAGATTAGAGCCGAGCTGGACGGAAGGTAGCGTTGGCTGATTTGGGGCGGATTAGGGTGCTTTTTGAACGTAAGGCCGCGTATGGTTAGTGCTCAGAGTTCCAGCTTAGTGTTCCCAGGCAGCAGCTTGATTTATTCCGCAGCAAGGAGCGGTGTGTCAGGTAGAATAAATAGCATCTGCCGAACGCGCAAGATTGCAAGTAACATCTGGAGTTCTCAGGGGGCTCAGATGGCGTTCCTCCTGGCTTCGGAGGTCTACCATGTGCTGGGGAGTGTGGCCACCTCGGAAAAAGTCCAGCTGGCGCAGATGGGTCTGTATCTGGTTTACCGTTCGATAGAGAGACAGCTCCTTCGGGAAAGGAGATGAGTGTGTGCTGCTGAGAATAACTGTCATCACTTGAACTGAAAATGAAAAAATGCGCTTTGAATTCAGGTCTGTTTTGCTTTAAATGGTTGTGGTGGGAGGAAAACATAGACTGGTATTTCAGTATTATTAAAACCAATTAAACTAGAGGATGTTTGTTAGGATGATTTTAGACTGTCAAGAGTAAGTTTGCGTAACTCCGGAAACAGAAGTGACTTTGTAGTTTTCAGATTTTTTTCATTTAAAAGTAAAACTTTGAACGTACAATACATAAGCATAATGTTTTATTTGAATTTCCAGACTAATTAACTTTGTTCTTGTAACACATAAACTACATTGTATTGTAGTTTAACTTAATTCATTTTTCAGGCTTTCAGCAAAAAATGCACAACCAGTCCTTGTGTTAGAAAAATACCAGGTAATGGAAAGTGTCTTGCTTTCTCAGATTTTAATGTATGTCTGCATTGAGGAGCTGCTTCATTTACTCTGTATTTGTGGTTTATCTAGAGGATTAAATGTTTTCTGGAAGCAGTTTTCCTATTCCTTGGTGAAAGCATTGTTGAGTTGCTCTTCTGGAGCTTTATTCTGAGCTGCCCCTGCTCAACAACCTCCCCTTATTCAGATGGTAATGTGCGGTGCCTGGCTGGAGCCTGAAATTAGCATGTGAGGAATGGATTTCAAAAAGCCTTTGGTTCTTTGTGTGCTCATAGTTTATGAATACCTTCGAGGAGAGGGTGGTGTGTTTTATAAATGGCTTCCAGAGTTGAAATCCAGTGGGCCTTTGAGAGGTGTGGCATTTCTGTTACCCTGTCTGTTCTTCAGAGCGCATTTTCTGTTATTAGCACCTACATAGCGGGGGTGATGCACTGAACTTCTTACACATTTACTGTTCTCATTTAAATGTTTGCATTCTGATGGTGTTTTCCTAGAGCTGGAAAAGTGCAAGCAGAGAAGATGGTGCTTACTTGAGCATTAGACATATTGCAGGTGGCACCTGAGAACTGGAGAATGTTGGCATATTTGACAGGAACTGGGTTTCTTCCACTCTTCTCTATCTGTGAAAAGTGTTTTAAAATCTATTCTGTATAATACACTCTGATTCTGAAGTCTGTCTGAAAACGTGTGAAATGGATATAATTACAAATATGATGTAGAAATGTTTAGGCAATTGAAACAGTGAAGAAGAAACGGAATCACCTTGGATTTTCTGTGGTTTTCTTGGCTGTAATTATCTGAGTATGGCCCATTTTCTGCTTTTCTTAGATTAAAGAATTGTGATCCTCTTTCTTCTGCCTTTTACGAGCGATCCTCAACAGCATCTTAGTGAAACCAATTTTTTTTTCTACGACAACTGAGCTGATAATAATGGAAAGACTTATATGAGAATTAGTTATTTTTGTAAGACTTTTATTAATAACTGATAGGCTTAGGTGCAAAGCAGCAGATTTTCTGTGTTGAATAGCTTGTTGCTAAACCTCTTCTGAGCTAAAACCCCGCTGCAATCGATCGCCCTAATAGTGAAATAAAATCGTGTGTGCAGTGTCTCTGCCAGGCTCGTGTAGCAGTGCACGTGTGTGGATGCACACGCACTGGCGCGACCTTTTCTTACGGAGAGCCGCAGTTCTGCGCTGGCGGCAGTTCTGGTTTGTTAGGTACGGATCCAAGGCGAGCTGGATCTAAATTCTGTCCCAAAGGGAAAGGCTCCGTCTCCCAAGAGAAGGGGTGTGTGTGTATGTACATGGATATACCTAGTCACTTTTAGAGGCTTATTTTTGCTTCAGTTAGTCTTTCTTCTTAAAGGTTCTGGGTTTTCTGTCCCTTCAGATAGGTGCAAGTTCAAACTGCCACGGTTGGCACGTGGGTACTGTGTAACACCTGTTTCTGGCTGGGTTGATGTTACTCTTCTTGCTCATCTCATGCACATTCAAACCCACCCATTCATTTGGTATGTGTGATGATTGTGGGGAACATAGGCCACGTATTTGTGGACATAATAAAGGACAAACTTATTGCATTCATGCACATCTGTGATGCTTTGAGAAGGGTTTGGTTCTGTTCAGCTCAGCCCGAGTCCTCTCTTTCCTCTGAGAAAGACAACAACTTGGCAGAAACACTGCTCCTGATGCAGTTATTTGATGTGGAGTTTGGCTTGCCAACAAAAAGGGCTTTCTGAGAGGGAGCCGGTGGCAATGGTCGTTCGTCCCATGTTTGACTGATGTTTCGGATGCTGCTCTGGCTACGTCTGACCCAGAGGTGCTCTGGAAGGAGCAGCAGGCTTGTTCTCTGGCACCGATGGCCTCACAGTTGTGTGGCTCTCTGCTGGAAGAAGCGTTCTGGCCACGCTTCTGTCTTGGAGATGGGCTGAGCACGGCCACCACGATGGGCTTTGCCATATGGGAGCACTGTGGGGTGTCGGCTGACGCTGCTGGGCAGCTTGTGCCACTTGCTGAGGGAGCTAAGGAGGTGTTGGGAGCTGAGAAAATAAACCCTAGCTCTGGCAGAGAGGAGTGGGAGGGTGTTTTAGTCTTTGTTGTGATACCCAGAGAGGAGTACTGAAGAGAAGAAAGGTGATAAGAAGAAATAAAGACAGATCCAGAGATTATCTGGGAGCCAGCCAGAGTGTAAACAAATCATCTGGGAGGTGAATTTGGAGAGATATCAAGTGAGGAGAGGCTGGGAATGGATGAAGATGGGAGAAGGTAATTTAAGAGCACGGAGATATACTGAGATATACTGAGATATACTGAGATCAAGAGGAAATGTTATCTTGGTCCTAGTGTTTGGAAAGCTGTGGAGGGAAGGTGTGAGATGAAATGGAAGAGATGGTTGTGTTTTAGTCAAAACATACAGAAACAAAGCCTTATTGTCCCAGATGGGATGGTGGAGAAAAGGAAGTCATCCCTGTGTGTGATTGAAATTTGGTAGCAGGATGGAGAGGGTGTGAAAAACTTGCAGAGTGCTGGTTTTAAATTACAGCTGTATGTATAATAAGATAAAGATATTTAAAGGCATTAAGCATGGAACAACTATAAAATATTTTCCTTCAATATCTGGTGAAGTTTTATTTGCCTCCTTTGTTGTGAAGGTGTTTTGAGAGATTTTTTAAAATTATTTTCCTGTGTGGAGAAGCTAGTTGTGAAGAAGAAATAGTGTGTCTCTTACATAGCAATGACTATTTCCTGTAATTAAAGGTGCAGGTGAAAAAATTTATATGTTTGGTGGAGGTTGGAAAGCCAAGAAGTCATTTTATTAGTGGAATCAGATGGCCACTCAGTTGAATTTGTTCTGTTCTGCCTTGCAGTTGAAAGATGCATGAGTGTTATGCAGTCTGGGACTCAGATGGTTAAGCTGAAGAGTGGGACCAAGGGGCTGGTTCGGCTCTTCTACCTGGACGAGCACAGGACCTGCATCCGATGGAGACCCTCCAGAAAAAGCGAAAAGGCAAAAAGTAAACTTTTAATATTTTTTTTTCATTTCTTGGGTAGTTTGATATTAGAGTGTGAAGTACAGAGGGAGAACTGAACTTGAGATCAATTAAATAAGTGCTTTTTGATGCTTATTTTAAATGTGATGTGATACTTACATGAAGGTTTTCAAGAGTGTGAGCAGTGTTTAACAAGTGGAAGTTGAGGATTATGAAAGGAAGAGGAGTGTATTTTAGTCAGATGCCAACATTTTCCATAGGTTTATATGAATTATGAGCAAAATGAAGAGTGACTTGATAACAAACTATGCTGAACTCTTCTCAGTGTATACATCACAAATTTAAATAGAGAACCTAGAAAAGTTTAGATTGAGGTTTCTTATCTGTGATAACTTTCTTCAGGCATTATTTCTTATTGAAATGATTGTGTAGCATTATTTCTGATTGAAATGCTTGCCTTCGAGGCAGCTGCACTGTGCAGGTGGCACGGCCAAAGCAAGGATAAGCCTTGAAGTCAAAAAGCCCTTTTGCGTGTGCAGATGTAACATTAAAAAACATTAAATGACTTCTAGCCTGAATCATTCAACATTGCTCCAAAGCAGAAAGAAATAGGGTGGATATCCAAGCATGTCAATATTTTGTTTCCCTTTTCCCCGCAGTTGTCATCGATTCCATTTACAAGGTCACCGAAGGCCGGCAGTCTGAAATCTTCCACCGCCATGCCGAGGGGAACTTCGACCCCAGCTGCTGCTTTACGATTTACCACGGCAACCACATGGAGTCGCTGGATCTCATTACGTCCAACCCAGAGGAAGCTCGCACCTGGATCACAGGGCTGAAATATTTGATGGCTGGAATAAGTGATGAGGACTCACTCGCGAAGCGACAGAGAACACACGATCAGTATCCTTTTATGAGCCTGAGCTCCAGGTGTTGGCTCTGGTTTGGTTTTTAGTGACTTCAGCATAGGGTGTCCTCTCACCTTCTGTTGGTGTCCTCTCACCTTCTGTGAAGTGACCAAAAACCTTGCCATCTGGTGCAATGGAAACTTGAGTTACAGGTTTGACATGGACACTTACGTGTGCAATGAAACAGTCATTTCTCGTTATCCCAAATACTAACTGCAGCATGATTTCAGGGGGTAGTTTGACCAGGCCTTACAGTATAGTATGGTTATTCCTTTGTAGCAGTTCCTTTCCACGCTTTTCTTAAAAGAAACATCTTGTGTGTGTGAGCATACCCCCGGCTGCTCTGGGGGTGGCTGTGCTGCTGACCACCTGTGAAAGACTTCAGCATCCTGAGATGCTTACTGTGGAAGGATCTCCGTCCTCTCCTGTTTGCCCAAATCTGCTTTTATTCTGCTGCAAATTGCAAGGTCCATTAGAAGACACTGTTTTCAAGATATTACTAATTGGAAACATGAGTTTGTTAGCCTCTGCACAGGTGAAGCTCCAACATTTTGGGGAGTTTTTCAATAAACTGACTAGTAACTCCTGGCCATCTCGGTTTCTCTTGGTCGGTGTGTCAGATGTGTGTGTGTACTTCTCAGCCTCTTTTGGCTGTCAGGAGCACACATCTTTAAAACTCCTTAAATGTTTGCTGTAGCCCAGTAACCAAAACGAATTTCTTGTACAGATCATGTCCATTTAATGTTTTCTTGATGTCCTTTCTTTCACAACAATGCTGACTAGTATTTTAAATACAAAGAAGGCTCTTCTCCCTAAACCAAAAAACCCTCCTTGATGATAACTGTAACCTGTCTCTTCTGGCACATGGAAAGCTACAGTGATCATTTTTAAATACTCCTCTTGGAGAATATAGACCCTTCAGGTATTTTTTATTTATATTTTCAGTGTTTAATTGTGATGCGAGAGGCACAGATCCATTTAGGGGAGATATTGCATGCTCCGTTGCACACATACTCAGCTTGCTATATTTATCGATGACTTTTCCGAGCTGCACATATCTGCTGTATGTTCTCTACTGGTGAAACATCACTTCAGGTCTTGTTTGTGTTATCAAATGTGGCAGCTGGGAGGCTGCAGACAAAATGACCCTGTACCAGTTCCAGCCAGAATGAGAACGTGGGAAAAGCTGCAAAGGGCTATATATGCAAAGAGGGAACAAAAGTTGCAGTTAGAAAGTGGAGAAGTTCAAGCAGAATGAAGGAAGAAGTGCAGGAAGATATCAGGGCAAGCCCAGCAATATTTGAAAACTTAGAGTACGTTCTCAGAGAAGCTAGTAGCAGAAATGAGAGTGCAAAGGAGCTGGTATTGTGAACCTGGCTGTAAATAATTGCCATACACCAGCCACTGATTTTAAGCATTCGAATGAAACTGTAGGAAAAGCAAAGGGGGAAAAAAACTGATTGGGTGTCACCTCAAACCCATGTAAACCTTGAGAACATCCTGAGAAAGGTTACTGTAGAGATGAGCTCTGTGCTGTGTGAAGAATCACCTCTTGTTTTCTGGATTGGGCAGCTGCTAGCTTTATTTGATGCTGTGTTGTCCTTGTGAAGGGAGGAACAGCAAATGTAGGAGTGCTTTCCATTTTCTCCATGCAACTTACAGTTTCATGGAGTTGTTGCTGCCCTGTGGAAGGCATGGCACCAGATGAGGGAAGAGATATCAGAGAGAACATAGTGGTCAAAGAAGCTGTCCGGAGATGGAAGATTTACAAGAACTGTGCTTGTGACAGAGCATGGAATAACAACTGTCGTTAATTTTTAGTGAGGTTATTATGGAAACCACAGGCTGATAATAACGTGCTCAGACTGATTTCAGAGTCTTCCTTATTCCATCCTCTTGCAGTAAATTAGTGTCATCCCTGATGCAGATGGCTATTGATCTTGAACCCTGTGAGGGCTGTGAAAGTAGAAGCCCTCAGATGTAACTCCATGGAGGTCAACAGTCTCAGTTGCACCGGGCAGGAGGTACAATAGCAAATTGTGCCAGAAGGCAAACAGTAGTAAAAATGCTTTGGTTTGGCATCAGTGTGGTGAAAACCATGTAGGTAGTACCAGATCTTTGCCAGCAATGACTTTATTTCATGGTGTACCCCAATAGCTCTAACACAGGCTGTGGGAAATCTTAATTAAAGTGTTTTGCCTAGAGATGCTGACTTGAAAAAGACATGTTTGTGAAAGCTGGCTTGAATAATGCTCAGTTCTCCCTGGAAGATGTTAAGGTCCTCTGCTAAGGAGAATTAGCTCCCTGCCCAGAAGAGCTGAAGCAGGGTCTTGTTTTCCTGAGCTCGAGTCTTGTGTTTTACCTGCCCAACTGCTCTGCCTCCCCTCCTCCGTGAAGAAATCACCCCCTTGTACCTTTCCTTGACATGTTTGCAGCTGGGTCAAGCAGACCTTTGAGGAGGCTGACAAGAATGGAGATGGCCTGCTAAATATTGAAGAGATCCACCAGCTGATGCATAAACTAAACGTTAACCTGCCCCGCAGGAAGGTCCGGCAGATGTTCCAGGTTGGTGGCCTCTGACATACAGCGTTGTTGTGGTAAAGTAGTGCCAGTTACGGTCTGTTTCTGGAGAGATCCAGAACAGGATCTGCGAGTTGGGACTTCAAACTCTGCCCTTTCCAGTACCTCACAGACTTTTTCCAAGTCTTAACTTTCTGTAGACAAAGATGCATCAGAACGTTGTTTTGATGACATGAACCACATAGAAGCCAATTTATTAATATTACTTTTTCAGATGCATTATTGTTTTCATCTCTGTGAACTGTTCTATGCTGGCATTGATGGACGATGAAGTTACTCTGTTTCTATTGAAATCTCTTTTTCATTTCCTTTATGGAAAATTGCTTAATAGAAACTAGCTTTATGAAAGTTCTTAAGAACTTCCTCTTACTTAGCCAAAATCAATTTTTTACTTCTGTTGTCTGAAAACAGTTACCATTTTCCACCAGCCCTAATGTTTGCTGTATGAAAGCAAAAATAAGCCAAGGACATAATGGAGAGCAAAAGAAAATTTTCTTAACTTTTCAGAAACAGTACCAGCCAAAGACTGGTTTGCTCTAAAACATGGGGAAGTTGAAAAATCTTCTGTGGTCAAAAGTGCTTTGTTTGTCTGGCATAAAATCTGCAGTAGAGGTCTGTCTATGGAGCATAAGTTACTCCCCAAAGAGAAGGGTGGAAACTGGTGGGGTTGTGTTGCAGAGGTGAATTTGGGTTGTAGTCGTTCCCACAAGTTAGAAACGTAATTTAAGTTATGTAGTAGATAAAAAATGTTTTGAAATCCCATTCAATACCAGGTAACTGGGAATTATTTTCTTCTCAGCTTCCTTGCTGTGATCTGAGTTTATAGCTCGGGTTACAGTAGCGCTGAGAAGGTGTAATGAGATGCAGCTCCCCGACGTCCTCAGGTTTTGCTGGTATTGCTGGCTGCTGCAGGAGAGGCAGAGTTGGGAGGCCGTGTACTGAGAGGTACAGGAGCAGTGCTGTGTGCCAGCAGTCCTGTGGACTTCCAGGACTTAATGCAGGATAAAGGGAGTGGCAAAGTAACTCTAGGACAAATCCTCGCCCACTGTTGGTGTGACTTGGCGTTGCGGTTTCGGACACGGCGCAAACAGCCGCCAGCTCTGGCTCCAGGGGGTGGCCAGGCTTGTGAAGCAGTCCAGATCCTGCATCTGGGAGCAGAGTATGGGGCTGCTGCTTCAGCTGCGTGTGTGTGCTGGGAGTCACTGTGTGAAGAGGGGTTCCTGTTCTAAGACATACTCCAGAGTTCGGTGGAGTGCTTTATGCGAAGGGAAAGTAACACTGGATCCTTGGAAAGCACAGCAGGCCAGAGATGTGTTCTTTGCATCTGCTGTTAGACTGGCTCCTCTTCTACAGAACTGAGGTTGGACACCAACTGGTAGAACTTTCCTGAGAAGGAATAAGAGCAGGATGAGGATGCCCACTGTCTGGAGAAGAACTTGTATTTGGTGTGCTGCTGCAGAGACAAGCCAGCAGGTTCAGAGCCATGCCAGCGTGAACAGGACGAACGCTGCACAGAAGGAGTTCTGACCTGAACAGAGAAGGAAGCAGCGCTTTTAACGGAATGTGACTTGGGAATGGCAAGGGGGTTTACAACTACAGAGAGAAAACATTTTATTCATGGGAATAGTGGCACGTTTCTGACCATTTATTTCACTTTGTCTCCATTATCTGCATAAGCTTCAAACTTAGCAAGAGTTGCAGCTTCCCTGAAGTTCTTTTTTTTGTGGAGACCTACATAATGTTTGACAGCAATTCTCCAGGATGTATTCTTTGTTTTGAAAATCCAAAGCAATCCTCTTAGGCAGATGTTCACAGTAAAAAGCCTGTATTAACATGTGTTAAGTACTGTTTCCTTCTCTTCCTACCTCTGAGGATAAACAAGAACTACCATCAAGACTGGGGCTATTTGGCAGATATTTTGGTGTCTTATTGCTGCTGCCAACTTGTCCTCACTACAGAGTGGTGACAGGGAGGCTGTGTGTGTTGTGGTTTAAATTAACGTGCATTTAAGACTGATACTGTCCTGAATGTTTTAAAATGTCAAATTCCGTTGTTAGGCAAAACCACAGGGTGAAATTACTGTGTTACTTGCTATGCTTTAATCCAGGGTAACTGCAGGGCATGCAGGAGAGTAACAGAGATCAGAGTAAAGTCCAAGGTGAGCCTCCTTACATGGGAAACAAATTCAAAATTAAAGATAGAATTGAGACTTTCATAGGGAACCTGTGGCCTTAGTGTAGTAACTGTTGTCACCAAGAAATCCAATAGATGGTATTACAGTTTTGCAGTTATTTTAGCCTACTAGGATTTGAGTCTGAACAGAATCTTGCAGAACTAGAACTTACTAAATTTCTGCTCGTGTACATAAATCCTGTTCTGCTTTGTTCCCTGAATTCACTCGTGTTTACCTTGCTTACCTGAGTGTCTTTACCTCTTAGGAAGCAGACACAGATGAGAACCAAGGAACCCTGAATTTTGAAGAATTTTCGGTGTTTTACAAGATGATGTCCTTACGTCGAGATCTCTACCTACTGCTCTTAAGCTACAGCGACAAGAAGGATCACCTCACTGCCGAGGAGCTTGCTCAGTTTCTGAAGGTGGAACAAAAGGTATGGGAATGCTATGCATCCGTGTATGCGTACACATAAATACATCCAAGTATAGGGAAAGAGTTTTATGGAAAAGTTTAGCTTGAGGAAAGGGGTAAAGCACAGATGTTGTAACAAAAAATAAATCTAAAGGCTTTATTGGTTTTTAAGGACTCTAGAAAGTATTTTTTTGACTCTGTGGTAGAGGAAAGGCAAGTGTAGGGCAATATGGTTGGTGGTGGGGGCTTTTTTGTTTCTGATAGCATTCAGGTAACATTCACACTTCTTCGTTACAGCTGATTATCGTGTGTCTTAGCAGGGTTGCTTTCTCTTGCATAGCTTACCTGGATTGTTTATTGATGTTGAGGGGGGATGTTTATATTTCCAGGAGATGCCAACCATGAGTAAAGGCCTTGGCAGATATACTCTAAATGAGGATGCTATGTGCTGTGTTGTAAAGCGAGAAACATGTGACAAAATAAGAAAAGCAAACTGTTTCTGATTATTTACAAATGGTTTGCCTGTGCATGGCTTAACGCAGTAACACGTTAAAATGAATCTTTGTGCTCACATATCCTTTCTTGTAAGGAAATTTGAATGCTACAATACTCTTCTATATCCCAGGAGTTCCCAAGTATCAGTAGTGGTAGTATTAAAAGGACTGATGCTTTTATTATTAAGACAGCAGTTTAAATATTGACAAAGAACCACCTCTTAAATGTGGCCTAAATCTCTATTAAATTTTAAGGGAAGATCACACTTTTGTGATCTTTGTAACGCAAAGATTGATATTGCACCAACCTAGCTGAGGGCGAGATGTCCAGGATTCTATCCTTTTTTTCCCTTCTGCCTCCTTTCCCAATTTTTCTTCAGGAAAGTCTGTTTTCCAGGCACTCCTCACAGACGTGTGGGACTTGCACAAAGAAAATTTCACATCTGGAGGTTGCACTTCTACCTGAAGCTCCTCAGAGAGAAGCACTTGAGCAAGATGACATTCAGGGAACCGCAGGAACAGACACACTGATAAGGAATTTCAAAAAAGAAAATGAAGCATAAGTAACTCAAGAAGCAAAGTTGGGTCAAGAATAGAGATGTGCTTATGAGCAAGCTTGCTGAACAAAAACACTAGTGATTCCTATATGGAATCTGTGGAGATTTTCCTGCCCATCTTGAAAGAGACTGGATTACTACAAAAATTGTCTGTGGAACCTGTGCAGAGATCTTGCACACTGGACAACGAGGAGCACAGAAGGAACCTTGTCATCTCTAGGACTCTTGTTTGCTTTGGGCAATTGGTCCTGGGTTGTTGCTCACCCCATGTGTCCTTGCAGGGTACTGTTCCAAAACACCTCACAAAAATAAATACATCTCAACCTACTTGAGCTAGGCGTAGATGCTGTGTTTGCTGCAATCATTGGATATTCTCCTGTGCCATTCTGGGATCTTGTCTGCAATTGACTGCTTTTGCTGAGTTATCCCTAGCATAAAATATCAATAGTCTGTGCTGTTTTGTTGCTGAATTTCCCCTTACTTGCCACTGTGGCAACTCCCTGGCATGTTCAACTCCCGGGTTCTTCTTTCCTCCCCCTTGAAACATGGAATGCTATCGTGTCACCGACCTCGCTGTGATAGCCTCAGCACACAGATTCTTGCAAGCAATCTGGTCCTGGCAATTCTGCTAGTTCAAAGCACAAAATGTTTTTATCTTTTTCCCTTTATGCTGTTGCCCTCAGTTTTTTGAGCTCACTGCTTTTTCCTTTGTTTCCTTTTTAATAACTACCTTCTACTTGGGTGCCCTTCAGTGGAGCACCCTTGACAGCAGCAGCAGCAAGGTTGACACTGATGAGAAGGCAAAGAAATGCTCCGGGGAGGACTTGTTTGTGGAGATGCTGAAGTGCCCGGGAACAGCTGAAGAGCCGTGGTATGAGAGGGCACTCAGGGACCTGGAGCAGGAAGAAAAACTAATGAAAGAGACAGAAGAGCTGTCTTTGTGGGTGCACAAGGACATTATGAAAATATTGATGCAGCAGAAAAAAAAAGTTGGTTGTCAAGTCTGACGTACTGCATCCTCTTTTCTGTCTACGCACTACTCAAAATGCTGAATGTGGACAGGGCTACTGGCTATAAATGCTCTGCGCAACATTATTCCAAAAACAAACAATAAAAAGAGCAAAAGCACGATCTCCTGTAGATGAACCTCTTGGCAGCGTGGTTCAGAAGCACCTTGCACTTTCTTTGCCTCTTCCCTCTGGTCTTCTCACTTCCCGTTATTAACAGCGTTAGAGCAAATTTACCCTTTAATGTTTTCTGAACTCAGAGGTGATAACGATGTCCTCTGGTAAGGCAAGATTCCCTTCGAGAGCTGATAATGATTCAAATCATAATGCAACTCCCAAGTGCCTTCAAGCAAGTGGCATTTTGTTTTTGCTCCTGTCTCGCTCCTTGGAAATCTGTGGACAGTCTGTCCGACTCCACCTGCTACTCTTTTGGCAGGACTTTTAAATATTCCTGAGGACAGAACAAAAACAGTTTTGAGTTTTTTAACTAGCTAAGCTGGCTTCTTTTTTTAGGAGAGATCCCTGTTGCCTTCACCCCAGGGCTTGAGAAACAGATAATTTCCACTTAGGTGCAGTTAAACTCAGCTCATTGCTATTGAAATGGCAATTGTATGGCTTTGAATGTCAGAGGAGCGGAAAGTAGGCTGGTTTTCTGGAATGGCTGCTGGTCCTGCAGTCCTCTTAGCACGAGGGGCTGTGAGGGAGGAACATCCCTGGATGTCCAGTCATGTCCGCATGCCTGGGTGTTGTCCCATTGGGAGTGTCCTTTCTGAGTTGGTCCTCCTCAGAAACAGGTCTCCTGCTAGATGACAGATCTCAGCAGGATCTCCAGACTCTTTCAGCTGACAGAGCTTGTCTCACACTTGTCTTTGAGTAGTGGGGCTTGGGTGAATTAGGCTCTACAAAGAGAGTTTTCCCAGTCAGAGCGCAGCTTTGCAGTTGCTAGCCATCCTGGACCTGCGTCACAGGGTGAATGGCCTCATGGTGCCCCGCAGTGATGCTGCCCTCCGTTCGGGGGTCGGCCAGCCTGTGGCTGCTGTCTGATGGCTGTCGCAGCGTCTCTCCTTCCCTCCTCCTTTTTGCTCCATATCACATCAAGTGGTTTCATTTCAGTCACAGCAGAGACCTTTTTGACTTTTGTGCTGATGATTTTATGCAGTTACAAGGCTGCTGCTGTTACAAACCTGAAATGTTTGGTTTTGGTTTTCTGAGGGTGAGGTTTCCCGTGTGCCTGCTTGCCACCTGCTGCCTAACATGGATCAGTTACTTGGCAATACAGTTTTCATCTGTCCTGAGAAAAAGGACAGCCTGCGGAGATCTTGCCTCCGGCAGTGTTCTCCACGTGCTCCAGGGAAGAGCTGCATGTTGTGTGATGTACCTTGTCATACTCCAGAGTAACAGGAACCAGATAGAAATGTTAATTCCACCCCATCGTGTTGTACCAAACTGGTATTTTCTGTGGTTAAAAGGGCTGCTGCTATACATGGCCCAAATGAAGAAATTTTAGAGGAAGATCATGAGACAGCAGGTGCCAGGGAGTGTCGGTGTGTGTTAGGCTGTGATCTGAACGGTGTGCACTGACGGATATCAGGAACCAGCATCCCAAAAAGAACAGGAAATTGTAAGAATATCAGTGTGGTACATGGACTTGGAAAAGAGGAGAGACTGCAGAGCTTCTTAATATCAGGCAAAGACGACTATACTGGATTGCTGTGCCTGGTCAATCCTTGCTGCTTTCTGCAAAAGCCTTTACTGCAGCAGCACAAACCCTCAGCTGGAAAGCAAGCTGGTGCCTTCCTCCCTCCCTTGTCCTTGCACAAAAGGATAGTCAGTGATGACTCAATGTGTCATGACGTTTTACACTGATATCTTGCACTGAAATTGGAAGAATGTCTTTGCTTTGAGTATTTCTATTTTGATTTTTCTTATAGAATGATTAGATGTGAACAGCTAAACCCTAAACCATCAGAGCACTGTTGGTGCACTGGTGGGTTGGCATCGTCTCTAGGGTCACCTGCCATTAGCTTTGCACTTTTCCAACTTCTCTGTCCTTTTTTTTCCTCCCCTATCTTCTCCTCTGCTTTACATTCCTTTCTCTTATTTCCTTTTCCATGAGAATGGGAAATGAGAACAATTCCCATTCTCAGCTTGGGGACCTGTACAGAAGGCAGCTCTCCCATTACCTTGCACCGCAGTGCACTGCAGCTCCAGATGACGTTGGATTTTTGGCAAGAGATTTGTCTGCTGCTTCCATGAAGGCTGGTGAAATCCAAAGTGATTTTCCTTTCTTTCTGCTACCTCTTCACAGAAGATTAGGACTAACGTTGTTTTTTTGGTAGTTTTGTAGGATCTTATTTTAGGAAAAACAATTGCTACTTCATTTAGTTAAAAACCAAGGTCTTATTGGTCATTCGAAGGCTGATGCTCTTTTAAAGAACGTGTCTGCATCAAAATTAAAGCTTTTAACCAGGAAAATAGAAACTCACCCCTTATCTAAGAGATTCTGGAAATTCCACTACTGCTCGTCCTCGGTAATCTATGTATCTAAATATTCAGCCATCAACAGTGATCGCTACTATTTGATATTATTTCAAGTGGAATACGTTAAAGCTTAATGAAAAAAAAATAAATTAGGAGCCAAAGTTGTCATCTCGCTTAAGCTACGGTTAAGAAGCACAGACCAGTGGACTGTTCCCTGGCACGTGCAGCTTTGTGCTAGATCAGACGGCTTTGTTCCTAGAGCACCCAAGCACCCTGCTGCTCAGCCGCCAAGGAGCCATGTGGGGTAATGGAAAAGGGAATTGTAGGCAACTTGTGCAGGAGAAGGGCCTGCTCTGAATAGTGTTTGCAGTCAAACAGCAACATCCACTTCAGCTAGCATAATCAGTTATTTTCTCTACTGAATTGTTCTCATTTCTATTATCCTGTGTAATTCCTGCAGGCATCTCGTATTGTTGGCTCAGCTAGGAGATATAAATAAAACCTTTGGAGAGGGAAATGGGCTTAGCCATGCCTTCCCTGTGCAAGAGAAAAAACAGAGGGAAGGACGAAGGAGAGAAAGGTTGGAAGATGTCTCCAAGTGTTTCAGCTTGAGGCACCATATGTGTTGAACTGCTCACTTGTTTGCCTGCTGTTACTATACTTTAATGTTGACGTTAAAAATGGTTTTTCCCTGTCTCTGGTAATTTTTCATGCTTAGGCTGTGGCCTTTTGGGTGTTATGAGATATGAGCAGTCATCTTTCTTAGGCAGGCACTCACATCTCTTAGGGGGAACTTGGCACTTGGCAGGATCAGGGCCTTAGAGAAGACCTGATCAAGAGGGTCAGCCTACTTCTAGAACATTTCCGTATGGCTGAGTGCCGATGCTGGGAATACTGAGCTACGGGAAATAGTGGAAAGATTTGTCAAAGGCTACAGACAGAGCAGAGTAAATGGAATTGGTTTTGCCATCTGAAAGAATTCCATGAGTAAGAGAAGAGTTCCCAGAGGGACCATTTTTGGATTTAAACAGTAACTAGTGTGTAATCTGCAGGATGACTAACCTCACTCCTGCCTTTGCCCGGAGCAGTCGTGTTAACGGAGATGACATGCCATTTAGGAGAGGGGACGGCGTGTTCCTTTACTTCCACTGCTCCACGGGTCAGGGCGTTTGAGCTGGCTTTGGCGAAGGATGCGGAGTACCCACAGCGAAAGGGATAATGGTAAAAAAGCTGCCAAAGCTTTTAGTGTCATCACTGCCATCCTGTGATATTATTAGTGGAGGAAATGAAATACACCCAGTCTTGGTTTTCACTTTGGTTCTCTCTGTGGCAGGGGTGAGAAAGATGAGATGAAGCTACTTCTTTCCTTTAATTTTAGAGACAGTATCAGTGCATGGCAGTACTCTGGCCTCATGAGTCAGTAACAACTTCGGTTGTGGCCTGGTTGAAGCTGATGACAAAACTCTTATTTGTTTCTGAAGAACTGCTGTTTTTCATTTCAGAATCTAATTAGTTATCTCATATCCCGTACATTATAGTGAACTCTCTTGGAAGTAATGAAATCACAGAAGTGGAAAATGCATGAAAACGAAATCAAGCCCTGCCAAGTCTTTTTGCATGTCTAAGTAGATTATATTAAAGAATATAACTTCATAGTTCTCATTTCAGCATTATTGCCCAGTACAACTGTTATTGAGTGTGCTTAACAGCTAATTTTCATCTTTAAACTAAAATGACATAACTTTTAAGTGACTGCTCCCTCTCACTCCTGTTTTTCCTCTCAAAGGTAAGAGCCATGAGGCTTGTGCAGCACTGGCAAAAATAAAATAAAAATATTAAAGTCCTTTTACAGTGGTGTCCTATTCATATTTGACTGAACTCAATGTTTGATCGTAAGGTTTTTCAACTGGACCCAGAAGCTTAAAGTAGATTTTTGACATGCTGGTGACATGGTATTGAAAATAAGTGTACTAATACAGTCTTTTTTTTTTTGTGCAGATGAATAATGTCACACCAGAATATTGTCTTGACATCATACAGAAGTTTGAAGTATCAGAAGAAAACAAGAAGCAAAATGTTCTTGGGATTGAAGGTAAAAGTTTTGATTTCAAAATTAGTTTTGTCTCGATACACTGTGGTGGAATGTAAAAGTTTTAACGGCGTTTTGGTATAGCTTATAATATTTAACTGCGATAGAAAGTTGCATAGAAGATGAGCAGTAGTGTAGGTGCATTTTTGTGAGATACGGGAGAGATGAGTAGGTGGGGTGAGTTAGCAGCAGTGTTGTACAGGGATACATCCTGGCCATCCTACAGAAAGGTGAATGCCTTAGGCCTGTGTGAATTTATTGCTCACTGGGTATTTGTAAACACAGTCATAAAACGTTACAAATGTTAGTATTTTATACTAGAGCTTGTTCTAACTGAAGTACTAAAAGCAACGTTTTCATTCTACTTTGTAGATCTGGAATTACTCCTGACTTATGCTTCTGTGAAATAAAATATGGGTAGTTTCATTTTCTTTGGGTTTAATACCTTACTCAGCCTGTTTGCTAAAGCTATTGTAGATGTCATATTTACCGAGAGTCCAACTTAGTATCAAATCAAAATCTGAATTGAAACAAAATAGATTAAATACTGTGCCATTTTAGCTTGCCCAGAAAATAGCTTTCACAAAGCAGCATGAGTTGCATGGTGATTTTGGGATGGGGAGGAAAGAGAAACCTTCCTCCGCGTGGTACTTCAATCCTGGGCATGGCCTCCCAGGTCTTAAACAAGCTGCTGGTCTGACCCTGGGCACTGCACTTGTACTGAGGTAAGGAAAGCAAAATGAACAAGCTCTGACATTTAAAAAAATACTTCTGAAAGCATTTCTGTTCCTTTTCATCTTACTGCTGCTGGGTTCACATTTGAGTTCCTTTCAGGGTTGGTATTGTTTGCGCTGTCCTTTGGAAATATTTTACGTTTCTCCCTCTCAAAGGAGGTATTTTTAAAACTCTCTGATTTGAGGGATATAAACAAAGTACCATCTTCTTACATAAGCTTGCAGCACAGAGAAAACAGTGAACTGGAGTGAAATTAGGTAACCAGTGAATTGGCTAGGCTGGATCAGTGAATGGCTAGCACTCTCCGTGGTGCAGTGTGCCCTTTTGGGTGGCTGTGGCGTTGTCTACGCGGTCTCTTCTGTGGGGGTGATGCTCAGTTACAGCAAAAGCGTAACACTGGGACAGCCTCAGCTGTAAACTCACAATAAACTCTTCTGAGGGTCTGAATGAAACATCGACGTGAGAGTAGGTTGGGCAGTGGTTGTACTGATCTGGGGGGGTTTCACTCTTCTCATATAGCTATTTGTTACTGTTTTGCTTTGCTTGGAATCCTACGTTATTTTTCTACTGTTGGTTAATTAATTTCTGAAGAGGCTTAGCTCAATGTTATATTTTGCAAATGCTTGTTGATTTTTTTTTTTAATTTTTTTTTTTCAATCATAAATGTGTCTTTCTAGTTTATATTTCCCTTTCTAGTTCAAAGCTATTTGAAAATTGTCTGGGGACAAAGGTTGGATCTTGGGAACGTATTCTTCTAAAGCTGTCAGAACTTCCATAGGCTTCAAAAATAAATACCTGTGTATGTGCCAGCCTCTTCAGTTTGCAGAGAACCAGGCACGCCGCAGACAGCAATTAATATGCTGGAAACTTGGGGTACAGGGTGGTTAATCCCTGCTGTTTGATTCCGTGGTTTTGGAGACACGAGTTGGCACTGATACACATAAACAGCAAAAAGTGTTAGAGTGCAAATCGTTCGCTTGGTAAGATACGCTGCATCCGTAGCAAAACCGTTTCTCTTCGTCCAAAGGTTTCACCAACTTCATGCGCAGTCCTGCCTGTGATATATTTAATCCGCTGCACTGCGAGGTGCATCAGGATATGGATCAGCCCCTCTGTAACTACTTCATTGCGTCCTCTCACAATACCTACCTGACGGGGGACCAGCTGCTGTCCCAGTCCAGGGCGGAGATGTACGCGCGAGTGCTGCAAGATGGCTGTCGCTGTATCGAAGGTATGGTTTTAGTGTAACTTGCTGGTTGTGAGAAGTAGGATGGATATTCTTCTAAGCACAAAGTTGGCATCAAACTCAAAGCACTAATGCTTCACTGATTCACTTCAGTGGTAAACTCCTGTTTTCTAGCAGTCTAAACAGCAGTTCTTCTGTTGGGAATGACCTTCTCAGACAAACTTTAGACACCACTGTTTTCTCCTGCCTGCTGCTGTGTTGTTCTGCTTTTTTCAGTGCAAGTTTTCTGTTGCCCCAAGTTTGTGTGAAGCATTTCTTTTTTGCACAAGCCCCAGTAAGGCAGTGGACAGGCGTCTGTCTGGGGCCCACAGCTCCAGCGGAGCAGCCCCGGTTGTTCCGCTCTGCAGTTCCTCCGTGCAGGAGGTGATGAGCTGAGCCAGCAAGGACCTTTTTCTTTCTGAAGCTGAATGGAGAAGCAGGTGTTTGCATATGTAAAGGGAAGATGAAAAGTGCCTGTAGGAGGAGGACAGGTGAGCAAATAGTGCCTTCTGCCAGCACAGCTGTGTATCTATTTCTGCCACTGACTTAGAGCTGAGAAACTTGGTTTTGGTGTGCCACAACAGAGAGGTAGGATGCCGTTTCACTGACTGGATGCTGGTGGAAGAAAATGAGATGCTGTTTGATAGCATGGAGATCATGTTGGATTCTTCTGCATTATTTAAATAATAACAAAACATTAGTATTTTTGTCTTCAAGATTCTGGGTAGAATAAAGTCCTTTGACAAATCTAAGCTCAATGTTAATTTTTTATTACTAGTGTTACAAAACTCATCTCTGGAAGAACAATTTGTTAATATGAATTTAAAAATTAGAAAAATTAGAGAGCATTCTCTATGTGAAGTTTTTACTACTTGTAGAGGCAACAGTAGTGACAAGTTTGGTGTAAATCCAGGGAGCAGTAATTCATTAGGAAAAGTATTGCTGTCCTAGTCCATTCTACAGGTAAAGGATTTGATGCCGCTCTTGCTATATTTAGTTATAAAACTGCAACTTTAATTGGGAGTGAAAAAAGACTAAATTGTTTCTAAATAGTTTGTCTTCAGAAGCAGAAGCTGCTTTCCCAAGATAGCTGTAAGCATTAATGGATCTATTACACCTTTGTAATTTTATATATGAGGAAAAAAAACCCAGTTTCATATAAGAGGAAAAAAACAGGTTTAGGCTGCAGATTTCTCATTGAATATAAGAAAAAGCTGTTTTGTTAGTCTTAACTCAGTTGGCAGGTCGTAATAGATTGAATGAAACTTGTTGACACCAGTGTGATTGAGTAGCATTATATGTAAGTTCTGCTGGCGAGTAAGATTGGCAGAAAGGTATAAGATCATGGATATCTCTTAATTTATAGTTTGTTTGCTTTTTTTTTTTTATCTTAATAGTGGATTGCTGGGATGGTCCAGATGGAGAGCCAGTAGTGCACCATGGCTATACTCTCACTTCTAAAATACTGTTCCGTGATGTGGCAGAAACGATCAATAAATACGCCTTCATCAAAAACGAGTAAGTGTAGAGTCAGTTTTGAAGCTACACCAGTCTGTTTCATGTAGTTAATTTCATGTCAAAATCAACATTGGGAAGGACATGTATTTCTTCAACCACATTGAGAAATTCTAAAGTTGATTCTGTTCCCCTGTTTATTGCCTGTATCATATTTATTGTTCAACTGTGTGAGTTCTTTCCATCAATCAAGTTAGAAAGAGCTTTCCTGCATTGTGAACTCAGCAATATTTTGAACAGTCTGAGACTGTTGAATGGTTTACAGATTATTTTGTTCCGTTGTTTGAACAGAACTTCCCACTCATATCCACAGGAAAGTTCTCCTTAAAAATCAATACCATAATATTCTCTACCTGAGGAAAAGACTTTATTTCAGTAGGAAAATTGAAAAGCTGTCTCATATGTAGTAGGTGTGGGGTAATGTTCAGATTCTATTTCATTTGCCATGGTACTGTGTAACAGATGACTGTGGAAATCATGGAGTTTAAATCCTGTAGTTTAGCCATATATAGAAATGGTATCAAATCATGAGTGAGTATATAGCATTTTGAGTAGTTTAGAGAGAATAAAGGGAAAACGCTTACCTCTCTTTATTAAAAAAAAAGTGACCCAACAATGGGTGGGAGTGGGGAAGCAAACAAAACACCTGAACCCAAAAGTTTGGTGTTAGTGACTAGAAATATGAGGTGAGGATTTCGGAACTGAAGGAGGTGGTTCTCCCTCTGGTGTGTAGCTGGCACGTGGGATTCCTTGCCATGGGATTCTGGGGCTGCCAAGAGTTTAGAAAATAGTGGGCCAAATTTGTGGAAGATACAGGCTGTTACATACAGAAACAATGTCTCTAGCTCAGGAAACTTCAGCTGCAAATTCCTGGAGCCTGGGAGAGTATTCTGGAAAGTATTGCCAAACATTTCTCCTTCTCCAGAGTCTGGACATCTTCAGAGATTTGGTCTGACTCCCTTAGCTGCACTTGTTAAGACAAAGGCAAACTGTTCATGCAGCTGTCAGTCTCCAGAAGATGACCAGAGAGGAGTCAGCAATTCCTTTGAACCTGTTGATTTCCAAACGCTTTTCTCCAGGAGCGGCTTGCAGATCACTTACAGCTTATGAAGACTTTGCGTGTGGCTTGCAAAGGAATAACGCATCTTCTGCTCAGCTACCTCGAGCAGCAGGGCATTGCATGGCTGATGAGCTTTATCGCAAGATTCTCTGTCTGTGCCTCACGCTTGGCAATCCTGGGTTTCAGACTTTGTCACCCTGTGCGCCAGTGGGTGGGGCTGGAGGGAGGGGACCGGAGCGCCTGCAGGGACTCTGAGGGATGCTGACGGAGCAGGGATTTGGGAGTTCACGTGCAGAGTCCTTCCTCCCAAAGTGAGTTTGTTTCCAGAGTGCTGAGAATGCAAAAGCAAACTGCTTAAACCTGTTGATGTGGTAAGCTGTGCCGTGTCTCTTCAAACGCGGTTATTACAATGTCTGGGGGTTTTGTTCCTAGGTTCCCAGTGATACTGTCTATTGAAAACCATTGCAGTATTCAACAGCAAAAGAAGATTGCTCAGTACTTGAAGGAGATATTTGGTGACAAACTGGACTTGTCATCTGTAATCACTGGAGATTCCAGACAGCTTCCTAGCCCTCAAAATTTGAAAGGGAAAATCCTAGTGAAGGTAATCTGTGGCTGGTGATGTGTTCAAAATGCAACAAAAGGCAGCATGTCATATTTATTGTAGGGGTTTTTTTTGGCTTTGGAGAACCAGCTCAGCAGTGCCATGTGGAACAGTACAGATACACTGAGGGAGGTAAAATTCTGAGCTTCTCAGAGACATTGAAACAGAGCTTACCCTGGACTGGGCCAGTGTCCCAGAGTACTTCTGTAAGTAAGTAGACAGACAAGTGGTATCAACAGCACTGGAAACAAAATGCTTTCTTTTTCTTAAGCATCTTATCTGAGAGTCTGAAAGACAGAGGTGCTTATTTTTAAATCTTAGCACCGAGCCAGGAGAGCAGAAAAATGGTATAAAATGCGTTGTTGTGAGTAGAAGTAACGATCAGTTACCTGAACCTGGCATTTTCTCTTTTTTAAATGTGTGTCTAATTTGTTGTTCTGTGTGGTACATATCCCTGTAGTATCTACAGCTTGTCCTACAGTCCCTCCTGGGACAATGTATTTCACAGTAATATAAAAGCGTCTTAAAATTTCTGGCATTTTCTTGCATTTGGCCCTCACCCTGCTATGAGCAGTAGCTCATGAAATGAAGCTGTTTTCACGGTTCATCAACTGTGTTTATGAAAGAAGAACACTTCATAAGGTGGCTTTAAGAAGCAGCAAGAGGAGGCCCTTGAGCACTGTACTCAGTGTTGTATGCAAGATGAATTGTTTGAGCCTTTCAGTGGAAACAAATGTGCTCTGAAAGGAATTTCAAAGACCAAGATGAGATAAGAAAGAAATGCAAGGCAGACCTTTCAGAGGACGATTAATAGGGTTGTGGCTTATTAAATAGTCTAATTTACTTTGACACATGGGGGCAATAACTGTGAGCTCTTGAGGTACTGTTTTTTTCCCCCTCTGTATCAAGCTGGCTGCAAAGGTGCACGGTTTTGGTTTGGTGGTGGTTTGAACATATTTCAATGCATAGTACAGAGCTGACTCTGAATTGGAAACCCTTTGAGTGCTCAGCTGTGATTTTGAATTTCACTGAATCAGTTTTCTTGTGTAACTGCTAGTCAATGAGCCATGCAGGCAGGTAGTGCTGGTGTTTTAGGGAGTATGTAACGACAGTCATGCGACAAACCCAGCAAACCTAGCTTAAAACACAGCCTCAGCGTACAGAAGATGAGAGTTTTGTGCTGTTCTTACGTGAACTTTTGAGCTGGTCTTCCTGGCACGTTTGAATTTGTAACTGGTTTGATTCTTCAGCTAACAGTGCTGAAACCCTGGGAGTGGTTACAGAGCGGTGTGGAGCTGAGCTGACGTTTCCAGAGTGAGGAATACTGTTTTAAGCATCACAGTATCTTCACAAAGCCCGGTCTCCCTTCTCCTGATCAATTTAAGCAGCCCTGTTGGAAAAGATAAAATCATGTTTAGGAATCTATGGCTTGTTGGGAAGTAAGCCGATTTCTCATCTTTTTGCTGTTACTTTTGTTCTGTTTTATGCATTTTGCTTTGAAAGGCAGTATTGATTCATTAGCCAAACATTTTCAGGTAATGGCATAATCTTCATCTTGCCTAGTGTATATAAAGAGTAATTCTAATAATACTCATGGATTTACACTAGTATGAAGATGGCAATGAATTTGTCCCACTCATTAGCAAGGCAGGATTATTAATTATGGCCATAAATTACAGCTTGGGAGGTGCAGATTGGATGACAGGAAAAGCTTTTTTAGCAGAGGGTGGTGCAGCATGGGAAGAGACTGCCTGGAGCGCTGGGGGACTCTCCACCCTTGAAAGCTTGCAAGACTTGTCAAAGCAAAGCTCATCTCGAGCTGGTGACGGTCCTCTGTTAGTGGCAGGTTGGACCAGAGACCTTCAGAGGTCCTGCACCCAGAGTTTCTAAGGTGCTGTGATTGGACTCTGCTATGAGCAGGAGAATTTAAGATGAATGCTCTAAAAAGGATAATTGATCTGTGGGAGCCTTTATTTTTTTTTTTCCTCTTTTTAACCTGAAGTAGCCAATAACTTCTGTTTGATGCTCAGCACTCTGATCAAATGTTGGAAAGTAGACATGAAGTTAAAGTAGTTCTTTTTTCACATGGGTACATGGCATTCACAGTACTGGATTTGCAACTAATTTTTGATTGCTGACTACACTCTTGCATGAGCATGCAATATTAAAATAGACTTTGCTGCTTCCTTCATGTTGATGGCTGCTTGCAGTGAGTTCTTCTGTGTCTGTGTTTGCTGTTCTGGTGAAGAGCCTATAACAAAATCTCAGCTTCTGATTTTTTTGTGTTTGTTAGTATACAAAAGTCTGCTGGCTAGGGGTAAGCCTGAACTACCTGGGAGTAAACTCAAAAAAACCTTTTGGACACTTGCTGGCTTGCTCCAGAGATGAGAGATGGTATGCTTTTTTTTTGAAAGAGGTTCCAAAGATCTTTCAGTAACAAACTCTTAGAGAAGCAATGATCACCTCTTATAATCTGGAGCCGGTTTGCATGAGACTCCCTGAAAAAGAATTCTAAGCTCTGGTCACAATTTATGTAAGGAAGAGTTGAGGAATCAGCTCTTTTGGTCTTTACACTAAAGAACACTGACCATGTGTACATTTATTGTGAATATTTTTTTCCTTATTTTAGGGTAAAAAGTTGCCATGCAGTCTTGGAGCAGACGCTGAGGAAGGAGAAGTTTCAGATGAGGATAGCGCTGATGAAATTGAAGATGACTGCAAATTCAAGCTCTGCTATGTACGTGCACACACACCGCTCCCCGAACTGTTACAGCTCTGCCTTTCTTACATGCGTACTCCATAATCCTACTCTCAGTTGTTAGCAGATTAGAGTATTTAATTTTGATTTCTAAGTCAGGTCCTTAAGATCCAGAAGGTATGTAATTCCACATTTAATATGGAATTACATTGGTTGGAAATGCACACTTTGTCATTTAGATCATATAAATAACAGATGTAAGTACTGTAGGTGTGCTGGACTAAAACATTGATGCCAGCACTATAAGCATCCTAGGTTTTTTTCAGATACAAATGTGTAGCCCTCAAAGCAACGGCATGATGGAATCGCTGTACAATTTCTAGATTAAACTTATGGAAGGAGATGTACAAATGAAAAGAAGTGAAACTACCATTTTCAGTCCTTCTGTTTCTTATTTTTTGACACTGAAGATTGTTTTCTTTTCCCTTTATTTCTTAACTAATGGTTTATTTTTCTGCTGTTAATTTTATTAACGGATTTTTTTGCTACAAACTGAAACTGGTGTGCAATGCTAATACACATTATCCAGCAGGTGGGTTTTTTCTAGTCAGAAAGCAGCCTCGCTTCACCAGTTAAAACTTTCCAATAAAGAAAATACTGTCTAGGGAGATGCAGAAATAATAGATCAAATTCAAATTAATATTTAGCAAGTCTAATGTTTATCTCTACTTTGGAGTGTAGCCCAGTGAGTTTGCCTTGTTGCCACGCAGAAACACCTATCTGGAGTTCTCATGAACTGGTTTTGGTTTACATGTTGAGGTTTTAATTTGCCTGCATCATTTATGCCTCCTACTAGCAATGGAAGGGTTTTCAGAACAAAATTTGGCAATCCTTAAAGCCAGTGCAAAACACAGTGTGTCTTTTGGGGCTAGAAATGGAACGTGTTAGGACAGAACCTGTCTCAGGAGAGGCCTCACAGCCCATGGACACAGGAGTGCTAGGTGCACACTGTTCTATAGGATCCATTTTTATTTTAAGTGCCTTATGTAAGAGACTGGTTTATGTCTGCGTAGTCCATATGACTGTTGTTGACAGCAATTGCCTCCTCTTTCTTGCCTTTTGGAGCAGAAGTCTAATGGTGTTTAGGTTTTTTTGGGAGGAAGTGTGTAATGCATTAGCTGAGATGAGTGATGGGCATAACCTACTTTAACTGGATTTCTTAATGTCTTTCAGGGTAATGGTGCAACTGAGCACCAGGTGGAATCTTTCATAAGAACAAAACTGGAATCTCTGATAAAAGAATCCCAAATCAGGGACAAAGAAGATCCTGACAGCTTCACTGTGAGAGCTCTGCTAAAGGCGACGCACGAGGGTTTAAATGTTAACCTGAAGCAGGTATGTGGGTTTCTCCTCTTTGTTGAACATTACACAGTGCAATGTGTATTTCACAATTTTTTAGATGAGAAAGCTGATAACTTAGTCCTACCATAACCTGCTCTGGTAACTCAAAGCGTTGTCTGCCTGTAATGCTGATGGCTGGTTTGTACAGCACTAAAACACTGGGTTGTGCTTTCACTGCCCTAAGCAAGGGTCTCTGTTTTCATGCCCAGACTCTTTTATATCACTTTTCCCTTTTGACATCAAACTATTTTTGTAAAACAGTAAAGTGTATTGAAATTTTGAGTACACCGATCGAGAGTTTGTACCCGAGTCCACGATTACCATACTTTCACCTCAACCGGCTGCAAACCCCGGCCATGTTAAATTACAGCGTGAATTGTTCTGTGGGGATGTGCCTGCTCTGTAACCAGTGTAGCTTTAAAGGTCAGCTACATTTAGCTATGCTTTCTGCACGTCTTCCCAGTCTGTAGGGTTTCTGTAGCTGTCAGTCTCTTTCTCCGAGGCTGGACCTGTGAGACTTTTGCCCGAAGCCAGGCTTGGCTGCAGAAAACATACTCTGCTTGTGCTGAAGCTTGAGACATCTGGTCAAAGCTGCCTCGTGGCAGGAAGAGACACTAAGGATGGAAAGGACAGAGCTGTCTGACCCGACAGAGAAGGGTTCTTCTCAGGCTGAGTCAGGTTGCCTGTTCTCTTTGGCCTTCATGAGGTCGGAAAAGTGGGATTTCAGAGAGCAAACTCCCCTTTTTAGTAAATATGGTCAGATTTCAGCCATTTCAATATTATTTTCAGTTAGAATAATTGCATTTGGTGTGATCTCTGGTATGTGGAAAATAATTGGCCCCTAGATAGCATTGGAGGGAGCAGGGAGATTTGTTTAAAGAACACAAATTTCCCTAAGGTGTTTGTGTTGGATATGGTACCTGAGATTACCACCTGTTACATGTCATTAACAGGACCAGAATACTGAAAATATTTCAGTAACGCAATTGTTATTCAAATATCTGTCAGGTAACATTATAAAGTGCTAGAATTTTCTGATTGACTTATTTTAAATTGTTAAGGGAGATTTAGAGATCTCTTCCCCTGCTGCAGCAGTCCTGTGAGAAGACTGGTTCTATATGACTTATTTTCAAGGGTCTTAAAGCAATACAGAGCTGAACAATTAGTAATAATAAGTTAAAACAACTTGAAGATGGATTTATAGCAAGTGTTGACCTAGATGGGAGAAAACTAAATGGTTAAACATTGTGATGGTTCGGTAATTCTGTAACTCATTAGGAAGAGGTTTTTTGTGGTCTTGTAAAGCTCTTTTCTAGTCTCACTGTGCAATCAATGTACCAGAAAGGGATTTGTTGGGAGTTTTTTGTACATCTTTGCTGGTGAAATCTCATTTTCCTTACTTTACTGATATGCCTTTTGTTTTCCCAAAGACTTGCTATTATTTTTTAAAAAAACAAATAATTCACAATGCAAGTTTACATACTAATCTCCAGTAATTATCAAGTGGATTTTTTGGTGGGGTGAGGGAGGAAGGCAACGTGTACGGTACTGTCAGTCAGGCCTGATACTAATTTGTATTTGCTGTTGAAATTGTCAACTCTTATCTGAGGGAGAAAAGGTACTCTGTTTGCTAAGGTTTCCTTCCACATTTTATAGATAGAGAGGTTATTGACTTTCTTGGACCCAAAGAAACTGTCTCCAGTGCTCTTATCATTCCAATAGCCAGAAGTGAATTCCAGCTCAGTGCTGAACAGAGAATAACCGGAGTCCGTAGAGCCTGCCGAAATGCTGGGGGCATATTCTTCGGCACCTTTAGGTCTTTTTTTCTGCTTAGAAGATGAAGGGATGTGCTTTTCTGACGGAAAAAGCTGGAGGCTGCCAGGCATTGTCAAACTGATGTATAGGGGCATGGCTATACATGTGAAACTCGAACTTCAGGCTGCCTGTGAAGAGTCCACATTTATCTGTTAGGAGGTTTGGGGTTCCCCCCTCCGCTTTTCCTTTGTGACTATTTGCAAACACACTTTTGAATGTTGTGTTTTGTGGTTGCTTGCCTGGTTTTGCTAGACTTTTTTTTTTTTTTCCCCTACATGGTTGGTTGTTGTCTTGAGTGTTAATGTTGATATTTTTCCGTATTGCTAGAGGATTGCTAAGCTATCAAGTATATCAAGAAATTAGAAAAGTCCTGTAATGAGATTTTGGATTTCAATTTATGTTCACAGATCAGTATGCTGTGCTTAGTCTTTCACTCACATTTATTCTCACTGGCAGTACTTTTCTAACGGTGAATCAGGATGACGTACCAGAACTTATACTGGGTTGAAACTGTGTCTCTCAGAGCCTGTAGCAGACTCTTTCTTTAAAGATACTTAGGAAGGTATCTAGTTACACTTCTTATTGCGCTTTCTCTGAACAGAACCTGGACACAAAAGAAGGTGGAAAAAAGTCTCACAGTCGATCTCTAATGGGCAACTTCGGTAAACACAAGGTAAGTAAGAGGAGAGACGGTTTGCTGCTCTAGCTCTGGCAGCATTCCAGAGGCACAGGGGATGTTCTGTTGCATGAGACAAGCGCGGTGTGTATGGGGCAGTGAGGAAAGACGTGATCACACTTAGTGTACTTATTGCTGTCCAGAAGAATATTCGCTGCTAGCAGTGTGCAGAACACTTTAAAGATGATCACACAAACTCAATAAAAATCTTGCCTGACCAAAGAGGTCATCTTGACTAGTGATGTGGAATCGCTGATGTTCTGATCGAACTTGCAGCAGCAGAAGAGCAATGTAGACAAATGCCTTGGCGTATTTTTGTTTTCCAGACCTCTGTCCCACAGCTGATGATGTTTGTTTCACTGGGGGTCCCGTTTTACTCTGTTTCGTACCCTGAGCAGTGCCATGCGGAGCGTGCTATTACTGTCTTTCTCCTTGCTTTGAGGGACTCCTCAGACTGAGTCCTGGCCCTGGGCTCCTGCTTTGTAAAAATGCAGGATCTTTTCTGATCTCTTCATGGTTTTGCCTGTAGTACCTATATGTTTGTGCTGCTAGGTCAAACTGTCTGCTTCGCTGGGTTTTCACTGTGGCAGTTCTATTGAACCAAGCGAGAGCTAATACAGCTCAAATGTGTGAGGTTTCATTTTACAGCTGGACAGACAGCAGCCGCCAAAAGGGACAGTGCGCCCACGCTTCCCAATCCCATGTCCTGATGGGAATGTCTCCCCGGTTTCCACGCTCCCACAGTGCCTCGATTTATTGGCTTGGATTTATTGAACGCGTGGCCTCAGCATGAGCCGATTCGACTGAAAGCTTCCTTCCTCCCGGAGTCAATTATCAGACACCAAGTAAATAAACCAGCAGATAGGCTTGTCATGAGAGGGGCGTGCGGCAGGTCTGCAGCCAAATCACCGTGCCACCAGTGGCTTCCTCTGCTGCCAGCCCGCTAGATGCCTGTGCTCTTCTTCCGCGCTATGCGTGGTGAAAGCGGCAGCCGGGCACGGAGCACGCTCTGGAATTGAGAATCTGAGCCGCCGTAGCAGCAGTTGAGGAAAAAGCAGCAATTATGAAATACTTCGTAGAACTTCATCAGCCAGCAGCTCATCTGCCAGGAAGCCAGCTAGGACCCATCAAACACTCTCTAGGCAGACAATACCAGGGCTCATATTTACACTCTGATAAGCTTACCTCAGTTTAAAGTGGTCATATGACTTTCAGCAGCTTTAGCTAACAGCACGTTATTCACCCAGTCGAGATCTGCAAGTGCCTGTTGTGTGTGACAGCGGGTACTTCACGCCGTGACCTGTGCGCGCTGATGGGAAAGCAAGTGCTGCGGAGTGAGATGTCACAGAAGAACATCAGCCGCTAAAAACTGTTCTTCACACTGAGGGCTGGAAAGGATGTCAATAATTTAATTACATCAACTGGTTATCCTAATGGATATAGCAGATTGGGAAGCCCAGTCATTTAATCTCTGCTAAAAAAAATACGACAGAGTATATATAGATTTTTTTTTTTTAAAAAATGATTGTATTGTAGACTGAGGCAACAGGGATGCCCAGTAACTTCCCCTTTATGCCTTTCCAGCTAGAGAGATGCCTGAGAAGGGTGGCTACTATTGATATTTTGGCAGGAACAGAATTATCCACCCAGGGATATTGACCTGTGGTGTTTTCAGCCAGCTCATGTGCCAAATGTACGCATGTATAAACTCTAAAAATTAGCAGTGGAGGGACAGAGACACTAAGGCTGGCAATTCCTGCAAGTGAACTGCGGGAAACATCCACAGTGCAGACCTTCCAGTTCCAAAACTGAACCATGCGAGTGATTTCCAATATGGTCAACTTTATTTCAGCACTAAGCACAGCACACTGAATTACGTACGTTATTGGTGCATCATAGCAGAAGAAAAGGAATCTGTGCGCAATTAGCCATATGAGCAAAAGGATAAGGAGCTCTCATTATCCCTTGATGAGAAGAGAATTAAATAAACCCTCACTTGAAGCTATAGTTATTATTACAAAAGATGTAATGTTGAAATTGGAAACTGTATTAAATAATAGGTGCTTATGAAAAAAGGTGCTTTTGAGATTTTAATCTTTTTATCATAGCTGTTTTCTTTACTGTATACTGTAATAATTTAAAATAACGTGAATGCTTGTATGTGTGGCTCAGAAGACAGCAGAAAGATGATGGCTGAAAACTTTGCCCAGAGTCTGTTCTCAACTTCATGACTAAATGTGTTAATTTTTCTAAATTGAGGGGGAAGCAGACATAGGTGGAAGCAATGCACTGTACATTTAGATCCTACTGTATGTTACTGCATGTTCAATATGATATGAACCAGTAGAATTTCAGCAGGACCAGTGGCCAGTGTACCGGGGACAGTGGTGCAATATTGTGCTCTCACGTCAGGAGGCAGCAGGAGAGGGAAGCCACAGAACAGGCAGTGGCCTGCGATGGTCTGGCTGGTTTGCAGAAATAAAATATCTTCAGGCTTGGATTTATCTGCGTTCCAGCAGACAAACCTGCTCCGTGGCTGCAGGCTTGGATCCGTGGAGTCAGACAAAGTGAGACTGGGGCACAGGTGTTTTGTGTTGGCTTTCCTTCTCCACGTATATGAAAACACTGAACGTACCACCCAGCGTTTTATGCTGTCAGACCCCCGGGGTCTGTAATTAACCCGATTTAATTACGATGTGTGAATTTATAGAACCACCCCGTAAACTGACACAGCTGTGCTTGATCCTTTCCCAACAGAAAGCTGCGAAGGCAGCATCCAAATACCATAGTGCATCAGATGATGAAGAAAGCCAGCAAAACTCTTCTGGAAGGGAAACGGGGCAGCTCCACAGGTGAGCGATGAACACCGGCGTTACAGCCCGGTTAAAGCTAGAGGCACGTCACTGCTATCGGTATGCGTGTGTCGCTGCCTCGGGAAGTCTGCTCTTAAGAGCAGGTCACTTGTGACGCTGTTGTTGGGGTGTATTTTGCTGTGACTGCTGTAGCCCTGTATTTTGATTGTGTAGGTTTTCATAGGTTGCAAATAGCAATTACCGTTAAACTGGAAAAAAATGTGCTGGTTAAGATTTATCTAATGGAAAAATGCCAATCTGCATTCTGCATGCTGTTAATAGTGCTCAGAGAAAACTGTTTAGGCTAAATAAGGGTACATCGCAGCCCAGCCAGCCTTATTACATCTGAGAAGGGAAAGAAAAAGCAATCACAGAAGTGCCAGTGCGAATGCATTTGTTGTCACTGAAACGTTCTGTTTTCAGACAGCTGAAAGCTGTATGCCATGTTTGTGTTGAGCAGAGCCATGCTGCAGCTATTTCATTACGTTTTAAATGAAAAATTCTCTGTGTGTAGTGTGACTACAGATGTACAAGGGGAACAGTCAGAGCCCTCTCAAGGAGGTTTGCCACATGCAGTTCCTTGTTCACGGTTGTTTATTTCCTTGTTGGTGAAAACAACAAAAAGGGGAATTGAAATAACGCTTGAAATATTGAAAAATTTCTGCTTTGTTTTCTATATTAAATGTAACTCTCAGACTGGGCCGTCGACGAAAAACAGTGAAGCTGTGCCGAGCGCTGTCTGACCTTGTGGTGTACACAAACTCTGTGGCAGCCCAGGACATAGTGGATGACGGTAAGGCTGCTGGCACAGACTTCCACGTGCTTCTTACACTTATCTCTTTGGATGGGAAACGTGTCTGTGTTCTCATGGTTTCCCTTGTTTTTCAAAGATGTTTTAAAAGCAGAGTAGTTAGTTAACTGTCCCATTTACTTAAATATGGAGAAAGAGTAAAGCACCACTTTTTTGTTTCCTAAGAAATGTCCTTTCCCTTAGTTAGTTATGGCATTCATGTTTGAGTAGCAATTTGAAACATGAAGCTTTTTCAGGAGAACCCTCTCCTGGTTCTATGTAATTTCTCATCATCTTTTAACACTATCAGTTTTAAGTGGCATTTGGTAACACGATAGATTTGAATTGTGATAAGTAGAGGTGTTATGTGTTCAGAAAGCGTGCAGTCATTTCACTAAACGTGTTAGAGGCAAAATGGCAATCGAGAAAGTTGCAGAGGGATTTGTGGGAAAGCTCACCAAATGTACATGAACAAACTGTGTGTGAAATTCTGTAATTGCTATAAAATTAATTTCTAATTTAATATAATTTAATGGGAGAAGTTAAGGAGTGTGAAAGCAGTGTGGAGAAACAGTTCAAGAAATTCTGCAAGAACATAGTCTTGTAGAGTTTTTGTGTCCTTGGTCTGAGCTGAGAGACAGCTCAGCTTTTTCTGCAGCTCCACGTGCAGTTAGGTGGTACTGCTGAACCCATCTGGTGGCTCCTGGCCCTCTGGAAAGGGAGGGGGGGGCTGCTCATCAGAGCTGCCTTTCATCCAGACCTTGCGCTTTCCTGGTCTCAGCTGAAGAGATGGGCATGGAGAGGCGGGACGGTTGAGTTGGTCTAACAGCTCCTTCAGAGTTGGGCACTCTTGCCTAGGAAACTCTTCTGGCCAGTCTTTTCCCAGAGGGCAGAATGATCAAAGGGAGTCTGCTTACGGGGAGAAAATGCCTGGAGGGAAGACTTTCTTGGAGTGTTTAGAGAAAGGATGAGTTTGCAGAAAGAAACCTCTGTGAGAGAGAAATGGGGTGAGTGCAGCTGTTCATGTGTTACAAGGACAAGAGCAGCGTCAGAGCCCTGCTGGGCCCGTCCTTCCCCCAGCTGTAAGCTGTTCAGTAAGGTAGTTTTTGATCACGCTGCCATTACTAGATGGCTCTATAGAGTCTTCATATAACCATGTCTGGGATTCTGCAGGAGAAAAGGCCCCAGCAACCAGCATGATTGGCTAATCCAATTGGCTTTCCTTGTGAGTCTGGAAACTTGAGAGGAGAACAAAAGACCTTCCTGGAGGGGGAGACTGGCGCCCTTCAGTTGTGCAGCGTACATGATTTATGTGTGACAAAAGACAATCTATCACTGTAACTGTGGACTAAATCTAATGTTCCCCTTGATTACTGCCAGTGCAAACTGAGGTCTGAGCTCAGGCCCCTGGGATTGCTTTGTAACCCGTTTGTTGATCTAACAATACACACAGGATCAACGGGGAACGTGCTGTCCTTCAGTGAAACGCGAGCCCACCAAGCAGTGCAGCAGAAGGCCGAGCAGTTCATGCTTTACAACCAGAAACAGCTTACAAGGGTCTATCCCTCGGCCTATCGGATCGACTCCAGCAATTTCAATCCTTTACCTTACTGGAACGTTGGTTGCCAGTTAGGTAGGTGTTGCATGAGTAACTGACTTCCCACTTCTTGTGTATGTACTAAGTAAATATCTTACACCTGAGTCTTTTTTTTCCAGTGGCACTAAACTACCAATCTGAGGGACGCGTGATGCAATTAAATGATGCAAAGTTTAGGGTAAATGGCAACTGTGGCTATGTCCTCAAACCTCAGCAGATGTGCAAAGGTAATGTCCAACTATACACCTATTATCGTAAGTGTCAAGCCTTTCAGAAAACCTCTATGTGGTGAAGTTGCTAAGACACAGGAAAGAAAAATAAGAACATATGTAGAATCTTTCGTATTTCCATAAATTCATAAGTTTATTTTACTTCAGATTTCATATACTTTTTTATCCTAAAAAAACTGGTGTCTAGCTATCAGACTATGTAAGTACCAGCATACAGTCTCTTGCTGTTATCATAGATGTATTTTGAGGGCTCCATCTTAATACGTGTTTAAAAAAAGGAAAGGGCATCCTAAGATAGCCAACTGCAAGCAGGAAGAACAAGGTCTGCAGTGGGCCAGGACCAAGTATCCAGGACTCGGTCCAGCGCTCAAGCAAGGCAGTGGAACTTTGTTCTCTTTAAAAGGAATTGGTTCAGTCCTTAACACACCGTTAGAACAGGGGCCAGTGGCTTTCAGTGTTATGCAGTGACAAGCCTTCTGTGTTTTGGGAAGTGATTGTGCTTCTTCATCTCTCAGTAACGTTCTAAACGCGGCCATAAGAAGCAGTGGCGTTGATTGGAAGGTAGTTAAGAAGTGGCAGAGGGAGTTCAGGTACTTGCAGCAGGCGCTGCTGCTCCTTGAAGCAGCTTACTCAACCCTAGCTGCTTGTTCTTGTTAACATCTGGGCAGCTGTGCAAGAAACACGATTGGAGTGCTGATCTGGGGTATAACTATTGCCTTTTATGAAGCTACTGCTTTACAGAATAATGTTTTTTTTTTTTCCAAAGGAGTCATAATCTTGCAAAATCCTGCTATTAGAGGGGTCCTTTCTGTCTTGTAAATAAGGACTGCTCAGCTCAATAAAGATTGTGTAAAAAAAAAATTTTAAAAAATGGAATGGGATTTTAAATGCATTAACAGCTGCTCCATAGTCTGTAAGTTACTTGCTTATGACTGAATTCTGGCTCTATGTATGCATCTTGTGGGGTGATATTTATTCTGTGTATCTTTTCCCTTACCCTTCTCACTCCTTGCCATCTTTTAGGCACATTCAACCCCTACTCTGCTGATCCACTTCCTGCAAGTCCTAAAAAGCAGCTTATTCTGAAAATCATCAGTGGGCAGCAGCTACCTAAACCTCCCGACTCGATGTTAGGAGACAGAGGAGAGGTGAGATACTCCAATACCAGCAAATGCTTCCGTGAGAGGTCCTGGAGTCACACGGCAGCATGTGACTCAAATAAACTTCCTTCTTATTTAAATACACCAATAAATTCCAGATATTGTCACACTTTTGATAATTAAATACTACATTTTCCCCAGAGTGTGTATCCTACTTACACTTCATGAAGCCATTTCCCGTAGTTGTGCTGCTTGAAAATCCATGCGAATCAAAGGGCTTTGAATTCTCAGATGAATTTGAATTAACTCTCTGCATGAATTTTCTTAAAAACTGACCTTCACTTGTATGATTGCCTTGCTTTTAAAATACTTTGTTTTTACAAATTAGATAATAGATCCGTTTGTTGAGGTGGAAATTATTGGGTTACCTGTTGACTGCTGTAAAGATCAAACCAGAGTGGTTGATGACAATGGTAAGATAATCTAGCTGATTTCATCTTCTTAGAATAAAATATTAAGTAATTATAAATGATTCAGTATCTGTTGTAGCTTTCTAAATTGCAAAGCTTCCTACCTGATGAAATCAAATTATTGTATTTTAACAAACTAGTTCTGCTTTCTAGACAGAATTTTTGGTGTAGGGAGGCAGACTAGCAAGAGGTGAAGGACAAGAACACAAGATCTTTGTCCTGGATTGGTCTTAAATCTCCTTTATGTGGAAGTTCCATACATATATATATATATATATATGTATATTTAAGCTGATATAAAATACATATATAACTTCAAACGAGACAAAACCAGATCATGTCCTAGGCAGATCACAGCCACCTCAGCCTTTATGGGAAGGGATGAATAACAGAGGGGTACAGTCTGTTGCAGCAGGAGAGGTGGCTGTCAGTTCTCAAAGGTCTGCCTTTAGCCTGCCGTAGTTTTACAAAAGAACAGCTTGCCCTGGTATCCCTGCCAGCTACCCAACCAGAACCATTTTGTCTGTAAAAGCCGTCCAAGAGACAGATCTGGATAACGCAATAAGTAATCGGTATTAATTTGTGTATTTGATCTGCTTGCTTCTTATGCCTCTTGCTATACATTTTGAGATTTGAGGCTAGCACTTGCTATGGACTTGTTTCTGAAAATTTCTGTTTGTTTTCCAGGCTTTAATCCTGTTTGGGAGGAAACGCTCACTTTTACCGTCCACATGCCTGAAATAGCTTTGGTGCGATTTCTTGTTTGGGACCATGACCCAATTGGGCGAGACTTTGTTGGACAGAGAACTCTAGCCTTCAGCAGCCTTGTGCCTGGTTAGTCCCACTCCATTTCCTTGGCTTAGAGATCTAACTGAGAACAAACACCTTCGAACATAGAGTTGAAGATGAGGTTATCAACCTAGGATCTATGCTTGTATCTCTGAGACCTCGTGTATGAGCTTAGACAGTTCTCCTGATGTCTCAGGGTGGTATGTTCCCCATTACTTGAAGGAGTTTGGGTGTCTGTGCTTTTGGAAATTGCTACTGGTGTTTTATTTAGAACTTGGAGGCAATTTGTGCTGGGGGACTTGGAAAACCTGTGAGAACATAAGATAGGTTTTACTAAAGGGATAAGCTGGCTTACAATATGTTTTACTTTTCTAGACAGTCACTGCTCGTTGTGCATCAAATGCAAACTGTTGGTTATTTGTGGTGCAATATTTTTGTTTTCCTAGGTTACCGTCACGTGTATTTGGAAGGACTGACAGAAGCATCCATATTTGTTCATATAACCATTAATGAGATCTATGGAAAGGTAGGTATATCTGGAAATTCACACCTCTTGTGATGTTTTTTGTTTTAATTTGTCTGATAAAAAGGGTTTTAAATGTACCACAGAACCTCAGAGGATTTGTGTGGTTTCTAAATGATTTTTACAGCTTAGGTTTGTGGCATTTTGCACATTGGATTAGCAGTACCCAGCTCTCTGGCACTGATCAGTAATAAAGCTTAAACAAATTATTCAGATCACAGAGCAGTGAAGAAGCACAATGTCTGATTATTACCCTCAACTTGATGTCTTCATTTACACTTCCGTCTGTATAGGCACCTACACCATCTAAGCATTCCTCAGCATGCGTGAGGAAGCAAACTGCAATTCCTTATCATAATGTTTTCTCTGAGGAGCACTGAGCCAGGGCACCCGTTCGCAGCGCAGCCATGTCCTGTAGAACCCTTGGCTGTCTCCCGCTGAGATCCCGCAGTAGCAGCGCAGGCGCGCTTCTCTTGGAGTGCTCGGGAGGCAGAGGGGTGTAGCTCGTGGTGTGGGGGGGTTCCTTGCAGGTCGTCTGCAGGGAACTCTTAGCACGCGTATACTTACAAATGTCCTTGCTGTCAGCACCTGGTAACGATCACGTCTGGGTACAGTGAGTTCATTTCTTCAATGCGTTAAACTACTTGTATTTTAGGAGTAAACATTGAGAACTGTAACTACACCAGAACACGGTATTTGACAAGCTATTTTTAGCACCCAATTTAGGATTTAAATCTTTTAGGTTTTAGTGCATACATTTTGCTTTTCTGCAAGATTACCAAGGAAAGCTCAGTGGAACTGGAGGAAAGCTGAGTGGAACAGAGATAGAAAATAACACAGACAAGGCCTGGGGCTGAGATTTGATGTAGTCCAGATCCTCACTTAACTCCACTACCATTATCCTCACTGATCCCATTAGATCACTGAATGATCTAATGATGGCTCTGTAAACCACTTAGATGTCTGTCTCACTGCTGGCATCCTTGTCTCGGCGCCAGGACCAGCGTTTCAATGTACTCATCTGCCCTCGCCTCTGCAAGTGTTCCTCCTGCCAGGCAGGACAGCGGTGAGGCGGTGGAGGGAACGGCACTGACCATGCCCAACTCACGCATGTTCTGTGCATGAAGACAAGGTTTTGGTGTTCAAGGTAGACTTCGTTACTCCTGAATCAGCCTAAAAAGAGAAGCAGTAGTAAACAGCTTGGAGTGCATCTGCAGTGTATACCTAGATCTGTACGTGTGTGAAACCACACACAGATTTGGTGATAGCCTGTAGGGGAGCCTGCCTGGCTATTGCTCGACTCATGTGCTCTTCAAAGAACAGTCAAGAAAAATGGTAAAGAGTAGCTTTATCAGGAGGACAAAATATGATAAAAGAAGAGGGGGGGGAAATTAAAGACCTATTGAGATGTGTGTTCTGTATTGCTTGGTCTATTCATCTGATGCTTGCATTAACAATGCTATATTACTGTTTCCAGTGTATAAACAAAGGCTGAATGCACGTTTGTATCCTTGTAAGTGAGGGTATCGGGCCAAGTTTCTGAGACTGCCATTAGACTAATACATAGTTTTAAATGATTTGCTGTAGAGGGGTTGTGTTTACAACTAATGTACCTTATTTGCTTGTATCACAGTCTTGAAAAAATTAGCCAAATGTATTTGCATTTTTTTGCCTTTCAGTGGAGCCCTTTAATCCTCAATCCCAGTTACACAATATTGCACTTTCTAGGAGCCACAAAGGTAGACTTCATTAGCATGCACGTTGCACTTGCTGGGCACGGATTTCTCGAATGGTTCCTAATCGCATGATCTGCAGCTACCAAACTTACATCATTCAGACTCTGAGACATTTGAATATTGCTTTGATGAAGCCCTTGCATAAAACTCCGAGTTAATGCGTAGCCTGTCACTGCAGCACACTTCTTACAGTCTTGTCATCTCTGATTAGGAGACTTGGAGCAAACCTCTCTTGTAATTGTGGCAGGCTGCCATCCTAATGAGGAGAAATACAGACATGCATGAATTCATGGAGACTCTGCTGATAGTTTCTTGGTCAGAGTAGATGTGAATTGCTTGGTGTGAATTTTTGCTTTGCTGCATTTTTAACTTTGTCTTCATCATTCATAAATGCTCTGAAAGCAGCCCTTTTCATTGTGCTCGTTATATAATACTCTGAACTCACTCAAAACTCTGCTTATTCTCTTTCCTTTCAGAGTAAGCAGCTGATAGGACTCAGAGGGTTGTTTAACAAGAACCCTAAGCACAATTCTGCTGAAACCAGTGCACACTATGTACGGAAGCGATCGATAGGCGATCGAATTCTCCGGCGCACAGCCAGTGCACCAGCAAAAGGTAGAAAGAAAAGTAAGATGGGTTTTCTGGAGGCTACTGAAATTAAAGACAGCGCATCTGAACCAGTAGACTTGAAAGACAAAGAAGGAGTTGTAAGGCGTACAAGCCGGAGCTTGCAAGCGCGTCCTGCTTCTATGCCCGTGGACAAATTTCTTCTTGTAGGGCTGCCGTGCCCAGAAGATGAAAGCGCCCAAGACGCCCAAGGAAAAGAGAACGCATCTGGTAAGATTGAAAGGCTTAGTTCTGCAGTCTCTGTGCAAGGAGTTTTATTCCACTCAAATAAGAGTTTCTGAGCAAAACTACCTTTGCTTTAGATTGTAGTATTTTAACAGCTCCTTAAACCCTGTGATACGTGACACCTTGGAAAGCTGCTCTCCAGACTAGGCAAATGAATTACTGTAATTTCTGGAAGTGCTCTTGAAAGGACACTTGCCAAACTACTTTTTGTAATTTAAGAACCAACCTTCAATTACGTGTCATCAGTTTCTGGTTCATTACTGTCCAGACAGAGCTACTGGCATGGTGGGTTTTCTCTCCACATTTTCAAGGAGGAAGAACAGCATGCAGCACATGTTTTCAGAAATAGTGTGTGTAAAGACTAATGCAGACTTTCAGATAGGTGCAGAAGGGGTAAAAATAGATCTAATTTTGTATCCAACAGTCTAGATACTCTTCTCTTACCTTAGGTTACTTAATTTGATTGATTTATTTGGAAACCATATGTTAGGATAAAAGCTTGGTCTGATATTATCGATACACAATACAGTTTAATTCTTAAAATAGGTTTTTTCTAAGTGTATTCAGCAATAACCATCCTGGTTTTGAGATCCAGTTTTTCCCCTGACTACAGTACAGTTAGTGTGTTTGACCTGCCAAATATTTTATTGACTGGAATATTTAAGTAAGCCTACCAAGCTTCGAATGCAGTGCCTGCAGTTCCTTAGACCTGCTGCCTTCACCCTGAGCTTGTCCCTGGCCTCTGTACTGCTTTTGAGAGCTGTTTTTTTGTGTGTTTGGGGAGAGCGTCTGCAGTCGTACAGGCTGTCCCCGGGAGGCTGCAGGGCTAGCCAGGTCCTCAGCTTCCGCTCGCCCTGAGCCGCGCAGCACTTCTGCAGCTGGTCCCGCGGGGCTCTTCCTTGGCTGGCGCGGGACGGCCCGGAGCACTGCCTGTCCTCCTTGGTAAGACACTGAGAGAACCAAGAACCTCTCTTGGCTTGAGGGCTGACAAAAATGCTGCTCTGCTCTGAATATTTTCAGCTACGGAGCAGCAGCTTCCAGCAACTACAGGAGCCACCCTAAAATAGGAGAACTGTCAGGCACAGATGAGAATGTGTTGTTGAGGCACTGTTGTTCTGCTTGTCCATACAGTGGCTATGAGGGAACAGATCGCCTTGTAAAAGAAGTTAATGAGGAGAAACAGCAAGCAAAATGAAATTTTTTTCTACCACACTGAAGAGGAAATTTAGACAGGAAAAAAGATACTTCTAGTAAAGGAAGTAAACCCTGAGATGTTGTATTTTAAACTGAAATATCCTCTAGATAAGCCTGTTAAGGTGATACAGCTCAGGTGTTCTTTGCAACAGATGTAATTTGTTACTTGGATATTTCTTCCTAAAGATGCTGCAAAGACACAAAACTCTTTTAGGAGTAAGTTCCGCATTGTGTGGAGGTCACAGGTATTCACTTACAGCAAAACAACCTTTGCAGAAAACACAGACCCTGGTGAGATGACCGAAAACGCTGTCACAGGGAATGAACCCTGCCCCTTCTAACTGTGAGAGCGCTAGATTCTGTCCGTTGGAGTTCGTAAGGCTTTAAGGTATAAAATGAGACATGAGGAAGATAAAATTCCCAATGGAGTCCCCTCCTGTCCCCAAGGGACCCTCTCCCTTCTCTGTGCTGCAGAGCCAGCCGGGGCTTAGTGGTGCACACAGAGAAAAGAAACTCGGGCCCTTTTTTTGTGGAAGCACTTACCTTGAATCATGGAATCAACGCCGCCTCGTGCACACACAGGAACAGGCTTGGGTATTCTCAGAAAGGAAGTTCAGCCCGAATTTTTCAGGTTGGGAGGTGACTTCACCATCAGGGAGGTACTGGTCTGTTGAAGTGTTCACTGCAGCAGGATGCCATGAAGAATGGAAAGGGCTGACTGACCAACACATCTTTCTTGCTAAAATGCTGTGGCTGCGTATCTCTGCTCTCTCAGTTACACCAAGTGGACAGGGTGCTGTCCATTTTGTCCTCTGTTCTTTATAGAAAAAAAAAAAGTTCTACAAATCAAAGAAATGCATGTCCCTTCCATCCTTACCAAGGAGCACTGGAAAGCTTGCGGAACTTTTCAGAGGCTGGAGATCAGCCTTTTAATGTGGTGTTCATTAAAAATAGCTCTTACTGTACGGGGAGGTTTCAGTCACTGTTAATGAATGATCAGGGCTTCTTGCTTCTTCCTAGGGTACCTGATTTCTAGTGAATGTTAGAAACAGTAAATATTATACCAAGCTTGCTTCTATATTCCCTGCTTCATTAAAAGCTCCAAAGGAGTGAGTCATGGAGTTTGAATTTGGCTTATAAAGACAAGTAAGAAGATTTGGTGGAGAAAATATCTATTGCATATTTTTCATGGAATTCAAAATCTTGCTCTCATGAATACAGTATCCTGGTAGAAGATCAAAAATTAAATCCTTAAAGTGTAACATTTTACAGCAGCTACATGTAAAATACAGTCTGGGGTCCATCTCCTTGATGCTTTTTACTCAGCTCTTTTAAGCATGTGTCTTGTTTCAAAGTGTTATGTTTTTAACAGAGCTGTTCTGTTCTGTCTTTATTGCCATGCTTCTTTATAGTACAAATCTGAATAGGAACACAGCTGAAGGTAATACCCCGTGCCAGCTACGCCATGGTACCTCATTAACATTATTTGCAACAAATATTACATCACGTGCTTGATGTAATAGACATCCAAAGGAAGTTTCAATGAAGTGCTTGCAGTTGTATTTTTCCATTTATTCATATCACTCAGATAATTTGTACTAAACCTGCACAACCCCATAATTAAGTTCTGTCACAGTTGTACCTAATTTTGCGTTCTTCATTTGTCTGTCTAAGGACAAATAGTTGTTAATAAACAGAACACAATATTGCATGCAACTAATATGTTTCTTATCTAATTTAGCCAACAGTGATGACAACACAAATGAGAAGAAAACAAGCTTGGAAGAATCTATTTGTCCATGTTCTGAGAAAACAGCAAAATCTTCAAATTTGACATCTCAGTTTAAGAAGGAGAATGACCAGAAGACTACAGTTGACTTCTTAGTACCACCTCTACAGGAGCAACCTGAAAATTCAGTTTTTGCAAGCGATGTAGCCGACACAAATCACCTCATAGGCTGTCAGGAAAATAATCTTTCTGATGGAACTGTCCCTCTAAAGCAGGATGCTGATTTTGAACTTTCCACAGAAAAAACACATGACAAAAACTGTGCAGACAATAAAAAGGAAGATGACACCTGTAGAGAGGAGAAAAGAACTCCTGTGGGGACTTCCCTTTCTCAAAAAGTAGAGCTGGAAAATCACAACTATGACCTCATCAAGAAAAGCACTGTAGCACCTCTTTCTTCGACTGACATAGCTTCTGCCGTCGGCTCGGATCTTCCCGATTTGCACTCCCTTTTAACCCTGCAAGACAGTGACATTTCTCGCCTTATAGATGAAGTTTCTTTGGCGAACGAGAGCGAGATGGATAGCGCTGTCTCGGCTCTGATCGGGCAGTTTGATGTCCCAGATGACCAAACTAATCTTGCTGCAGTCTCGGGCCTCCATGGCGCTCGCAGCCAGGCCTCCACTGTGATGGCTGCACCCCCGCATGTGCTGACTGCCGATCTGAACAGTCCCTGCAAGCACAGCTCTGCCACCACAAAATCCATGAAATGCCCTTTGTTCTCAACTCCAGATACGAGCGTGTTCTCCAGCCCCGAGACTGCAGACTATTCTGTGTACGCACTTACCCACGAGGCAAGCCTGACACCAGCCTCTGAATGCAAGACCCACAGTCAATTACTTTGCAAGAAAAAATTAAACAGTATAGAAAATAACTTGCCTAGCTGTCCTTGTCCTTCACCTTTCTCTTTGTTAAATGCAAATCCCAAAAGGAAATGTGGAACAAGCTGGGAAGCCCCCGAGTCTGCCAGTCCTTTTGCTTCCAGTAGCCTCATCTTTGAGGAGACACTCGTTGATCCTCCCGCTGGTGAAAACTCCGAAAGCAGCAGTCTTGTAGAAGTGGATGGGGATTCTCAAGATCTCTTGGTAACTGCATGTGAGTACAAAAGGGAAGACATGAGCCAGCTGGCTTCCCCTTTGAAACTGAGGCAAAAGCCGGATACTGGGCGTGGTGGTGAGAGGACCTCTGGGAACAGCGCAACTGCTGAGCTCCGCACTGCTGCCCTGGACTGCTCGGATAACTTCAGGACTGCGGGGAGTCAGGTCCCTCTTCCAGCATGGGAAAATGTTGGCTTTTTGTATCATCATCATCATTTAGATAAGCAGAAAAATGTAATGTGTACCTCTGAGAGGTCCCAGCTCAACGTGCACTCACCGGTGCTCAGAAACGCCTTGGCTTTCCCACCGCCTTCAGCTATCAGACAGACTAGCCCTTGCAAATCCAAGAGTCTCGGTGACTTGACATCAGAGGACATTTCCTGCAATTTTGAAAGTAAGTATCAATACATAAGTAGAAGTTTTATCTCATCAGGCATGAGAGACAAGAAACTCGCTGCCATGAAGAATATGAGGCCGCATTCTGCGGATGCTCTGACGGAGCAGCTGAGGAAGCTGGTGTCCCTGGAGCAGGAGGACAGCCCTGAGACGCTGTACTCCACGCAGATTGATGAAGACTGCCCGAAGGCGCTGGTCAGAAAACTCTCATCCAGAAGCCAGAGCAGAGTGCGAAATATCGCCAGCCGTGCCAAGGAGAGGCAGGAGGCAGCCAGCAAGCAAAAATCTTCCAACACAAGTAGCGTAGCGGGGGTTGTCCTTCGGAACAAGCCGTCAGCGTCTCCTCATGTCATCAACAGGCATTCAACGGGCTCGTACATAGCCAGGTACCTGAATGGCTTCCCCGGGGAGGACGTGGAGGGCCGAGGAATACCGGAGGGTGCGTGCGCCGCTTTGCACTACGGCTGCAGCGACCAGCTGTACGCACACAGTTCTGCTCTGCAGCTGGAACCCAGCTGTGATGATAAGCCTGAGATTTATTTCCTGCTGAGACTGTAGATTGTATAAATGTACATTTTTGATGTTTACAAACTATTTCGTTGAAATGAAGGATTTTTAGCAAGAAATACTCTTTTGAGGGCTTAAATTATATAGAAATGCAATTTCTGCTGGTGATTCAGTCATGATTTAGTGTATCCTTTCCTCTCAAGGCTTATGTAAATAGAACCCACGTTCCATCCTTGTGTGTGTATTACTTTGATTTAGGAATTACGAAGTGAAGTAGTCCGGGGACTGTTTGCATGCAGTAAGCGTTTGTAGCGAGTTGTGTTTGTAACGCATGTCATTAAGTTGAGCACGGCTGTGCCCGGAAGCCTAACACTGCAGCGACTGACTGCAACAGCGTTCTGTGTTCCTGATGTCCTGTCCCGCTGTTTGGAAAAACACTTTTACTGCTTGGCTATTGGTAACGTCCTTGAGGTTAGACGGCTGAGCTGGGCAGCAGTCTTGGAATGGCATCCTTCGTTCGCATCGCTGCTTGCATTTGAACTTGTACCTAACTGTTAATACTAATTTTACATGTTTCCATGTATTAATTATGATTCTACAGCAAACTGTGCATAGGACTAGAGCGAGTCCAAATTTGTGAGTACCAGGTGGCTTTGTCTGCTGCCCACTCTATGAAGTACAATGCCAGCTGTCTCCTTTTTGGTCACCGTGTTGAGTGCCCGTTTCAGGACAGAGTGGAATGTGGGAGTAATTCTGCATTTATGAATTGAAAACATGTAATTTCTGCATATTATGTTATGTATTTTTGTTCCTGGTTGTGCGTGTCGTTTCAGTGCAGTAGCAGCTCTGTTTTCTGTATATTTGTAATTTTGTCGCTGAACGGCTGGCAGTGGAACGTGTAAAGCTGACGTGGCAGAGTAGCTATTTTGACTGTCCCTCTCGGCTTTTTCTGTGAGTGCTGAAAGTGAATTGGGTGAGTGATCGCACGCACCTGGAGCTTCCCTGTAGGGAAAAGATAGCTTTATTTTGGGTTTAAGATATCCTTTGCCTTTGCTGTAAGTTTTTTCTTATATGTAAAAGCCGTACCTTTTACCGCTTTCTTTTGTAATGCAGAGTATGATTATTCTTGGAAACATCATTAAAATGGATTTTTAAGCACTGGGTTACATGTTTACTGAAACTGTGGCAAATACAATTATGCTTAAGCTAACGGTAGTTAGTGATGGCAGACGTCTGTCTTGTCATGAGCTTGCAGTAAGGCTTCCGAAAGGGAGACAATTCCTTCAGTTCCCAACATGGGAATGGTTGCTAGGTGGAAATCTGCAGCTGAGCCCCTTCTCTTTTCTGGCTGGGAAGCCGTGTTTATTGAGTATGTCTAACTGCTCGCATATTTCTGATAAGGGTCTAATAGATGCAACTGGCTGTTGTTTTGATCACATTGGAGAAAACAGTGTATTTTCTAAATAAAAAGCATTTTTCCTTGGAGGAATAGAACCAGAAACTGGATTAATTTCCTTCAGCTTCGGACCCGAATTCCTTCCTCAGCACTTGTGACACAATTTGGAAGGTGCGATTGAAGCCGTCTCTAACGTGAGGGAAGTTCAGGAGCTCTGTGCCTTGCAGTGTCGGATACTGTCTGCGAGAGATGGTCTCAGCTTTCGCCTTGCCTGTCTGCTTCTCTGCAGTTCAGAGAGTGTTTCCAAGTGGAAGAGCGGGCGCGTGCCAGCTGTGACCCATTCTGCTGAATGCCGCCCGCCACGGGTGCTCACACGCTGCATCCAGGATTAGTAGAACCTGTATGTTCTTTAGAAATAGTTGCCCTTAAAAGTGCCTTGTAATTAAGCAAATGATAGGATCTCCATTGCAGGAGATGAAAAAACTAATATTGACTTTGAAGGTTGTTTCTGGCTTTAATTGAAATTAATTCAGAGAAATTGTGTGGTGTGTGCAGGAGGTCAGAATAGATTATTACAGTTGTCTCTTATGACTTAATATTTTATACTTTCTTCGTAATTTTAGAAGTTAATTCAGATGGGGACAGTTCTTTGTGTGAAAGTGAAATTTGAATAGTGAAACAAGGCAGGATTCCTATAGCGCAGACTCAAGCGAAGGGAAGATCTGGCTCAGTAGGTTTTCCTGTCTTTCTGGACTTAGTGTTGTTTTTTCTGTCTCACTGAGATCCAAATTATATTTTGTTTGCACAAGTTTCTTTTTAGTAATGTAGCATTGGAGTGTGCCAAAACCTTCTAACCTCTCAGTGCTGGAATACTCTGAGCGTTGAAGAACTCGGGTCAGAGTATTCAGGATGCTCAAAGGTCTGGTGCTGTAGCGTGGGTGAGAAGGCAGAGAGTACATACGTCAGCTGCCCCCAGTTTGTGTTCTTGAGTAGCATAACTGCAGAGCAGTGGGCCTGGACATGGAAAAGTGATAAGAAAGGCTGTCTTTTTGCAAAGGTGATATTATAAGAGTGAAGTTTTCAATCTGCAGAACTCCAGTTTTGATGGATTGTATTCAGAAATGGATTTGGTCCTTGAATCCTTCAGCCACGAATGGTGAGTATAAGAGCATGGAGATACTGGTCTTACCAGCGACCTCTGCACAGAGAGGCTTGGTGAGGTGATGAAGTGTTTTGAAGATTGGAAGCACTTGCTACACATAATACATTTTAATTAAATTGAATATTTTGTATTAAAGCAGCTGCCCCAGGTATCTTTACAGGATAACCGTTTGACCATCTCTCTCAATTTACTAGAAACGGGGAGAAGAAGAAGAAAAAACTTGAGATCAACAGGAGCTGAGTCCACACTACCTTTGCAGGACAGGCAGGTGAAGAATTCTGCCCAGGACTGCCCTGCGTTCTGTTCTCCCGCCCGCTGTGTAGGGCCCGTCCAAGGGCAGTGCTCTTTGTGTACCAGGTCAGAGTGGGTCTGATCCCCGAAGCTGGGGGGGGCTGTTCCTGTGCTTGCTGTCAGCGTGTGGTTACGGGCTCCACAGAACTAGGAACTGTTCTGTAAGCAGATGGCAAAGATGCTTGAAACCTCACGTTAAATTTCTGTTTCTTTTCCAGATGAGAGTCTGTATAAACAACAGTTTATCCTTTGCTTGAAACTATCCGTATAGCTTCTGAATCTGGAAGTTGGAAAGAGTAGAAATGTAAGGCAGGGACAAAAGATGGAACAGAAGGTAAAAGATGTTGTTTATCGGATAAACTATAAGCTGGTACTTTTTTGTGTGTGAAGTGGGAGGATAGGAGGAGTTTGAGATGGGCAGACGTTCTCTCCAGTGAAGTCACTTGGTGTAAACCCGTTATTTTAAAAAGCAATGGGTTCTGTACCAGGTTCTATTCTCACTTCCAATGGAGTTTATCTATTCAGAGCTGAGTGAGCTTCATTTTCTTTTGTGGAATGGAAGAAATATCAATAAAAGTACATTCCTGTGGTGCTGGGAACTGTAATTAGTGTATAACACCAGTGTGTTGCAGGCAGTGTCTGATTTCTAAGTACCTGGCCAAATGCATCTCTGGTACAACGAAAAGGTCTGAGCAGAGCTAATCTAAGGATAAATCTGCCTCATTAGACACAAACTTTTAGTTAAAGCAGAGTGTTTTGGTTAAACACTACCCACTTCTTCTGTGAAATTCTGATCCTTGGCATAAACTTGAAAATACGACGTACTTGGTCCATGCGTGCCTCCGGGAATCGCTGCTGCGGTGTGTGCAGCAGTGTGAGAGGCTTCTGTGAGCCTGGCAGCATCCTGCCCACCCAGCCGCTCCAGAGCGGTGTTCCCAGCGTGAAGGTGGCCTGGCACATCCGAAAGCTGCTGGTGCTCCTGTGTCTGGAGGGTGGTGTGAGGGTATTAGTCACGCGAGCCCAGAACTGGTGTGGTGTGTTACTTGTGGTCTAACGTGGTGATACTCTCAAAATCGGAGCAAGCAGTTGGTCTCGTTGTGAATTTGTGCTGCAGAAACGGTTGCAGTGTCAGAGAAAAACAAAGCCAGAGGTAATGTGTTTATACAACAACGCTAAAACATGGTGCTGAATAACAGGAACGGGACAGTTTTGGGAAACTGACAATGCTTAGTTCAATAGCCTTGTGTGTTGGACAATAAAATGAAGGGATGCTGTATCAAGAAATCTGAGAGCTCTCTGAATTCATCTTGGGTCTTTAAACCTGTGTGAGCATCTGGTACGTAGGTTACAAGAAGCGTTGTACAGAGCCAGGATTTCTAGATATATGGATGGAACAGAGCAGCAATCTGCAATTCAGACATTCATAAGGCCATTCATTTTTTAGTCCTTCCCCCAAATTTAATTAAACTGTGTACAAGCAAGGCTGCAGCTTTTTGACAATCCATCTAGCGATGGCTTTCCTGGTGCAGAATCTGTTGCAAACTTCAACTTATTCCAATGCTGATTTACTTTCAGTGCTTAAAACCAAATATTTCTGGTTGATGTTTGTCTAGCTTCGCCAGACATGAAAATATCATGAAGCATCTGATTAAATTCTTTATGGAAGACTAAACACATCATCATCATCTTCACTTTTACCGGTATGGACTGAACTGTTGTAATTCCTAAAAAACAAGACGTCCCGTAAATCTAGTTTCTTTAATCCCATTTTACTTGGTATTAATTATCTTACTTTCCTTTAACTCTTTCTAAATAAATGTTTCCTTAATTTTTGAAAATTATTTTCATTACTTTGCCTAATTTTTATATCAGTCTCTTAAGCAAGAGTTCTCTCTCTTGTTGCATTTATTCTTTTAAATATTGATACATACTAGTTTTATTTTAGCCCTCTGCAACATTCTGAACAGTTGAAAATTCAAAAATTAAATATTGGAGTATCTTCCTCAGCCAGTTATTTTTAGAATCTTGGATGCAAGTGCCCTGTTGATTTGAATATGTTTCCATTTGCTATTTTCTGTCATTTTTCTTAATTCTGAACAGAATAATTGATTGCTGGGATCTCGTACAAATAATGACAAGCTTTGTGTCTGTCTGTTCCTACCCAATCAATCCAATGGCCGGGGCCAAGATCTCTTTTGCAGAGTGAAGGAGGGAGATGTAAATAAACAGCACGACTGGTGAAGTGCCGTTGGAAATGTTGGCGGTGCTGGGATTATGCGTTTGCGGAAAGCGGTGATATTTATCTCTTTTGCAAAAGCGTGAGTGACCTTTATGAAAATGAAAAGCCAGTGCACCGAGAATGATGCAAATGATAGCTCTTGATTATTTTGTACTCCTGTTTCAGAAGCTCGGTCCTGAAGTAACAGAACACAAAAGCAAACAAAGGTGTTATTCAGTTTGAGTTATTTATCTTAAAAAAAAAAAAAAGCTTCCTAACAGATTCCTGACTTCTGTAGTATTTTGTTTCCTGTACCTTCAATAGTGATTGAAAAGGGATTATTTTCCTCTAAAACTTCCTTTTCAAGCTGTCTTCCATCCTAACTGCATGCAGGTATAAAGTAGCTGGACAAAACAATCTGTTTCCTTCACGGAGGAGCTGTACTTTTTTAGTCTGGCTTGCCAAGTCTTTGTAAAAGCAAGACTATGTTATGAATGCTGAAGGTGTGTTTGCCCTTTCCCATCTAACGCATACATTTATTGCCCAGCAAGGAAAATCAGGGGAATAAGCAATTGTTTTCACCCGGTAAAGACTGGTGATTCACATCCCAGAAATTACTGTTCTGTTTGTGAAAGGATGCATAAAGTAATCTGTTCAAGAATCTGCAGAGAACAGTTAATAGCAGCAAATATGACACTGCAATATTACTTTTAAGATATTATAATTCTTAATTTAAAAAAAAAAGTTTCTGGTTAGCTGTATATGACTATTCACTGGAATATCTACTCGCCTGCTTGTAAGAGCAGTGCAAAGTGCTCCCAATGTTAGGGATCCACTTTCACACTCTTCACTCTTTCAGGAGCCCATGTTCTGATAGAAACGTACTGCGTAGGGGTGAAAAGCTCTGCTAGGAAGTTTTTCTGTTTCTTTTATTTATCCTAACGGGCTGAGGAGGTGTTTGTTGCCCAGTCAGGATCACCACTGGTGTATCAAACCAGAGGTGAAGCCGTAGCCAGAGGAGTGATCTCTGTGTGGGCAAGGGAATGGCGAAGGCGTTCACTTCAGGCATTGGAACGCGTGAGAAGCAGAAGTAAATATGCTGAACAGTGTTTTTGAAAGCATTTGTTTTGTTTTGGCCAGTCACGCTGCATTTCAGCAGTGCCAAGGTGGTGTGGCATGACAATGTGGTGGATGGGATGAGGTGATAAATCATGTTTGTTGTTCAGGAGTAACATTAAAAAAAACAAACAAACAAAACCCTGCCGCCACTTGCCCCCACGGCTCTGGGGCACGGCATGGGGGCTGTGGGAGGAAAGCGGGGCGTGCAGGGCCCACAGCGGCGGCCGAGGAGGTATCCTTACGTCCTGGCCCCCGCTGCGTGCTGGGGTCCAGCTCCAGGCTGGCCGGGGGCTAAATGGCACGTCAGGTCCCTGGGCTGTGTGTGGCACCCACTTCTCCCTTTGCAAAATGCACCTCGGGTCTCTTTCTGACCAAGTTTTACTGCTTAGAGGATCGTAAATTCTTCTAGTAAGAAACGTGTGTACAAAAATGTTTTGGTCAGAGGACATTCTTCATTTGTTTCCCATTCTCGTCTTAAATAAGATTTAAGTTGTAAGATAATAAAACATGTCATTTAAAAAAAAGAAAAAGTGAAAGCTATAGAAAAAAACAGCCAGAATTTCCTCCAGAAGCATGTCGGGTGTGTTTGTATTCTTGGACTGATGCTCATTTGGATTTGTTTTGATAAGATTTTAATGTTGTTCCTGTTTGCAACAGGGAAAAACAATGTTCAGGACCCTCAGACAGTGTGGCGACGTGATTACACTGATTACAGATCTGCTTAGCCATGCAGAAGGAGACATAAATTGAATTTCTGTCAGAGATTATCTTTTAAAGTCCCGTGCTGATCGAGACAGAAATAAATGGAAACGGGCAGTGCCTGCGCTGGCCTAGTTGAGCATGGGATTTTTGTGTGTGTGTGTAAAAAGCCATTGAAATTGAAATGTGCCCCTTAGTATCTGGTGTAGCTGTGGACCAAACAGGGGAATTTGCAGTCCAGGTACAGCCTACAGCTGAATGTCCTCGCCTTCCCGTGCTGCGTGTTCACAAAGGCTTTCATGTCAGATGTAGGCCTGTGCCCTTCCTCCTGTGAAGAGGAGGGAGGGCAGCTGTAGCTATCACGCTGGCTTTATTAGTCCTTTCCTTAAGGAACAGTTGGGTTTTAATAGGTAAAGCCTTTGGGACAGAGACTTGTCATTACGTGTGACCAGGCTCCATCGCTGCTGTACTCCTACCGGTATTTCTGGGGTGCAGATCCAGCCTGAGGAGAACGGCCAGCCTCTCCTGCCAGGGGCTTGCACCGATTCAGCGCCTGCCTTTGCCGCTTCGGCTTGTGTATGCGCGTGTGCAGCGAAGACGTGGGGTGAGAATGGTGCAAACGGTCTAAGGGAGTTTGAGATTCTGAATTGACTCAAGTTTTACAAGTCGCTTTGCTGAGTGCTGGTAAATGAAGATAAATTCCTCATTCGGGCCGTGTTCTGCAGTGGCATTGGTCGGACGGTTCATTTAAGTACGTCTGGGTAGAGACTTCTGTTGTCAGTGAAGTCAGACAGTATTTGTGATCCTGTTTTAAGGAATAATAGTCTTAAGGAAGCACATTTTTAAGGGAAACAGATGTTTTGAAGCAGATTATTAATTCACGCTTAGTTCGCAAGCACTCATTTGACTTGCAGGCTTTTAAAAGTGGATTCTTTCTTTTAATTTAGAGTTTCACATCTTAAGCACTTATAGCCAAAAGCTTATTTCAGTTAAAGATGTCTTAATCTAAAGTGATGCTTTTAAATTCAGTGGAGCAGTTTTGCTGAACATGAACACTGCTGAGAGAACAGAATAGAGAGTCACAGCGTGTTTGCAATTCATATTCATTTGGCTTGTTGTATTTTCAGCCCTACTAATATTTTTTTTCAGTAAAATGAAAATGTAGTTGCATCCGCGTGAATCCTCTTGCAGGGCAGAGTTCAGCAGAAGAAGGGAATACAGTCAAGTGCTAAGTGTGGGCTGAGGTCAGCGCAGATCCAGGGTGTCGCTGCTGAAGCTGGAGTTTCCCCAGATCTGTGCTAGGAGGAGAGCCCGTTTCCTGAGTACCCAGCCAGGGTGTTTGAAAGGATCACACCGGAGATGGAAGTTTAATTTAAAACATGTTTGGAGTTTCTTGTACTTTTCCATATCTTATCTTCAACCAGAGGCAATGGTGAGTAAGGATGATGCTAATTAATACCCTTGTATTTATTTTGTCTTGGGACTAGGATGTTAAATATTTAAAATACGTGCCCAGTCTTCGTAAGGGTGAGGGCACATGTGCTGTTTTGAATTCATTTAAATAAATAATGGCTGTATTGACCTGCACTCCCACTTTTTTCCTATAGCTTGAGTGGGAACCTAGTTATGCATAGCATTTGCATAAAACAAGGCTTTGGCATTAATCAGCTGCATTCCTAATCCTGGAAGAGAATAGTTACGATTTTCTGGTTTGGTTTGTGTAGTGAGTGGGCAAAGGCTCAGCCCGCTTGGATACATGTTGCCCTCTTCTGCCCTGGCTGTGCAAGCAGGGTGCGAAGATGACTGTTTTTAATTGGGTACTCGTTAGCTTTCTAAAGCTGGAGAGCAGAGCTGGTAGTCGCAGTGCTGGCTCTCTGTCCTGCACACACAAAATGCACAGTGTTTCAGAAGATGTTGATGAAGCACAAGCGGAGAGAACCTGTTGCTGTGTTATCTTAGGAATGTAATGCCACCAGAAAGTCTCTGCTGTTCTCTAGAGATCTTGTCCTCAGCTGGAAAGGTGGAAGCGAACACAGGGGATCTGCTAATGGAATGAAAGAACAAATCTGGGATAAGGATGCCAGCATCCTTCAAGGGGTGAAGGGGACAAAGACAAAAATGTCTCAGGGCCATGTCCGTAAAGCCAGGTGAGTGAGAGTTAAATCTTCTGCATTTATTTACTCCCTGTTCCAGCTGTGGGAACGCAGGAGCCATGAGAGCTTTCTGTTCCAGTGGGATCCTTCCTCGTCCACAACAGCATGAGTGGAGGTTGTGAAGGAATTCACATTTCTGGATTTCCAAGATTTATTCATTAATATAGTTTTTAATTTGAAAGATAAATCCTCCGCAGTCTCCTTTGCCTCTGGTCTCCATGCGCAGTCTCCATGCCAAGCGTGGTACCGAGCCAGCTCTGCAGCAGGAATGCCGCTAGACGTGACAGCAGGGGCGAAGGGAAAAGGCCCGATGCACACACGTCCAGTAAATTGTCCCTCTTATTGCCTTGCTGAAAAGCACTTCTTATTTACTCAAAAGCTGGGAAAGTGCGTGTTTCTTTTGCCAGTAATTCGAGTTCGTACATGATCAGGCCAGTAGGGAGCAAGTCCTCCGCTGCTGTAGGTCTTTGCAGGGAATCAGGCTGAGGGGTTCAGCCCGCTGCCGGATGAAATGGCTCCTGTCTCTTCGGTTTGGCAGCACCTTCTGTTACACTTAATAGAGATGCCAAACGCTTAGCAGGAGGAATAAATACAAGCAACGGCCGACTTCTGCTTCTGAATGTGAAGCTTTATCAAGGAATAACTTTATGCATTTTATTTGCATGGATGTATGTTCTAGAAAGATTGATAGTTCCTGCCAAACAAAACTTTGCTGTGTAATTCTGAGTAGCTGAGGAGGTCAGGAGGTGCACATATGGAACATCTCTGTCAAGGGGCTCAGTTTCCTATCAGACCCGCAACCTCAGGCTTTGTCAGCCTCCGCGGTTCCTTTGCTATTCTGGCTGGGTGCTGGCGAGGGCTCCAGCAATCTCTCTTCCTCCCATACGGCCGTAGAAGCAGGCAGTGGGGGGTGTTTGTTCTTGTCAGATGAATAAAATGAGACCGACCTTTCCTTTAGGAAAAGGAATGTGTCCGATCGCCTATGCAGCAGGAGTGAGACCAAGCAAATCCTATCTTCTTGCCTTCCAGACCCAAGGCACCAGAAGACACAGAGTTATGAAACATTGATGACAGGTTTCTTATTTATAAAGATTTCACACAAATGATGCCAAAATTTTTTATATAAGCAGTGACAGCAATCGGTTCTTATTCATACTGTTTTTAAAAAAATCTATTTTTCTTCCTGCCTACGCCTTTTAATATGCACATTGGTTTAGAGCAGCAGGTTTCTATCATTACAAGAGTACAACGGACTGCTACTTAGATGTAAGAAAAATAATCCTAACAGAAAGCACACTTGATATTTTTATCACATTACACTGAGCTAAGCAGGATTACTCCGTGTGTAAGTCTGCTAAAGCCCTCGTGGCTTTATGAATGGGAACTGAACTTCTAAAGCTGGAATTGAAACTCTTCAGGGCAGGAGTTCCCTGCTGCAGCACTTGTGCAGAGTGCCAAGAACAAGTTACATCATCGTCTTCATTCTTTTGTGACAATATATTGCCTCAATATTCTTCTGATGCTCCAAGATAACATCAAATTACAAAGAAAACGTCCTGGTTTGCAGCCACAGCTCTATGCGTTCAGATAAGACTGTTCTTACACCTGCGCTGTGCGTGATGATGATGATGGCGTCAGTGGTGGGACTCAAGGAGGGGAGAGCCTGGGACATTCTTACACGGGCAATAACAAGGGAGGGATAGCAGGGTTCAGCCTAGGCCCAGAACCACTGAAACATCCAAAAGGATTTGTGTTCACTTATGCTGTTCCAGTAAACAACTGGGAGAATATTCCAAAATGTCTTAAAACTCCTGGAGTTTCTTCAATGCAATTCCTCTGCAAAACAGAGAAAGCACGAGTCAGGAGGAACATCTTCAGCTGTGGTGGTAATCATATTCCAGCCCCTTTAAACCCCTCCAGTTTTGGATTGGCATTGCGATTCTTTTTTTAAATGGAAGTCTGGTCTCACGTTGAAAACAACACATACTAAAACAGTTGATGCTTTTCTTCCTAATGAAAAAAAAAGTTAAGCTGCTTTTTCACTTCTAAGAGATTGTTTGGTCTCATGATTTTGCTCTGAATTGCTCCTCTTCATATATTTAATTCCAAATACTGATCAATGACAGTTGAAATATCTAAAAAACAAAAAAAAACCAAAACAGACAAACAAACAAACAAAAAAAAAAAGAAAGCTAGGCTACCTCTAGAAAGTTCTTGTGGTTGTTTCTTTTTTCTTCTTTATTTCTTTAAGCCTAAGAAAAAGCAGCTGCCAATACATTCGTCGGCTGGCAAGTAAAGCCCTGTCAGTAAGTCTGACTTGCTCTGAATTATTAGTAAACAAGCAGTTACGTTAACGGTAGCCAAGTTTAAAAAATCTCCCCTTATTATTCTGTCATTTTTGTGGAAGAATACGCCCTTGCTGTCAGATCCATCTGTCCCATCGCACAGCCTGCGCATACAAATCACCCAGTCTCACATGTGGGGAAAGATGCTGGAGAAATCCGAGACTGCGAACGAAAGATGAATAGGTCTGTTCATAAATAGTTAGAACTCGATTTAGATCATTGACCGTCTGGCTGAGAGCAGCCAGGGTTTTTTTTATGTTGTGTGTAGCAGTGAAAAATTTGTCTCTGTAGCCCAACGAAAACACAATTTGTTGCAGCCTGCATAGATCAAATGTTACCTGCAGCTGGATTCATCACCAAATGGCATGGGGAGGAGGCAGAAGAGAGAATACTTCTGAGAAAAGCATGTGAGAAGGTATCCATTTAAACATATTTTTTTCCAAAATAGACAAATGAACCTGATAAAATCACTGCTGGTGTAGTGGGAATACCTTTCTTTGAAGCACTGGTATGGAAAAATTAATGATTGCTAGAGAAACTTGAAGGGATAAATCCCCATCCCTGATAATATTCTATGGTTGTTTGTCTTGTTCCATCAGAGAGGTTGAAGAGAGGTTGCTGGACAAGAGAACAGCTGGTTGGATTGTCTGTTTGACAAACGAAGGGGTCGCCGTTGGATTCAGCTGGGGACGTATGAAAATCATGAGCTGGTAAGAGACTGCTTGTACTCCTGTTCCTCCTGCGGAGCAGAGACCTCTGGAAAAATCATTGGGAAATCCAAACTGGTTATCGTATTTCAGTCATCGTCAATCAATCAATAAACTACGGTTTGACTAATTCTAAAACCCATTAAATAAACAGTGAATCCTGTTGCTGCTCTCTTCCGTAGAGGTGAAGGATCTCCTGTTGCTGTCAAACCTCTCTGCTTGCTCCTGGGTAGGAATGAGCCTAACGGGTAATCGAAGGCTGCGCTGGGAGGACCGGCACTGGAACGGGATGGAGGACAGCAGAAACGTGGTAGGATGTTGACAGAAACTGTTTGGGGTTTTAATCTGGCTCTCTGAGCAACGCCAGCACCGCTGTGGAACTGGGCAGAACACCCCAATAGCTGCCAAAGACATTCATTGGGGTTTAGTGAGTTGCTTGCTCGGGCAGTAAGGATGGATCCAGTGTTGTGACTTCTGCGCAGCAAATTGATGTCAAATGTCTCTGCTGCAGACGTGGGCAGGGACTATTGCCTGTTTGCAGAACAGCCTTCTGTCAGCAGTGTGGTGTCATTCCCTTTTGCCATTCAGGACTTTCACTTGTCTGTCACTGCAGGTCTGAATAACACTCTTACTGCTCTATTTGGAAATGGGTGCTTTCATTTCCACGGGCCTGCCCCAAACCTCGATGTATTTAATACAGCTCTTTGGAGATACCTAGGGGTGTCAGGTTGGGAAGATTTAGGGAAGTCACACATTCTCTGATGTCAAAACTTGTTTAGAATTTCTTCTCTGTCATCTGTCATGGTTCCTCTTCCTTTTGCTATTCCACACTAGAGAGGAAAAGTTGTAGAAAGTGTTTTGTAATACTTTTGTTGTGAACCAGGCTACAGAGCTAAAAAAACCCACCAAACCAAAACCAATAGTTGTTGAACAACTGCTGTTCGATTTTAGAAAAATAATACAGCAAGCTGTTTTCCAATCAGATTTCCCCTTCAGCCAGCAGACGTCCTGCTATTCCAGTAAACTGTCTTCATCTCAACCCACGAGTTTTACTTTCTTCCCAGTTCAGAGTGAGAAACTGTGTGGTGACCAGGGCTAAACCACCACAGTTGTCAAGACTTAACGTGCCTGTTGATCAGCAGCTGGCATGGCTAGGAGGAAAACACAAAATATCTGCCAGAGCGTTCAGCTCGCATCTTTGAGAGCCAGAGCCGAATGTGCTCTGCTGGGTGGTACACGAGAAAAAAACGGCTTGTGGCCGGAGACCGTGCGCGGCGATTCCCCTTGCGCTGGGCGAAGCACGTCTCTGGCGTGCCTTCGCACCGCGGGGTGCAGGCAGAAGAGCCACGGAGGGGCTGAACGCGTGGTCGCAGAGATGACCCTTGTGTCAAAGCGGGCATGCGTCTGTCCTCGGGGACACGGCCCGTCCTTCCCGTAGAAGTCTCTTCCCACCCATGCGCTGTCACAGCTCCGGCTGCTCCAGGGCAGCTGAGAGGGCACGAGCGCGCCTCTGAAATGTTTTGGATTTTTGTTTTATTATTGTTGTGGTTGGGTTGGGTTGGTTTTTTTGTGGTTTGGTTTGTGTATGTTTTTTCCCTTTCTTAGTTTGAGTCAGAGACTTTATTCTTTGCCCTTTTAGAAATGAAAACAAAATTTCATCTGTGTTGGAGCAAGCTGCAGGGTGGCTTTAGCTTTCCAGGGCATGTGTTTTACCTTCTGTTTGATCAGCCTGATTAACACATCGCAGCCTCCAGCTCGGGTTTTGACAGAGGGCTGTACTGGAGCTTTGAAACTGGTCCCTTCGCTTCTGTCACCTTTTGCCCCTCAGAGCTCTGGGCTCTTTACCCAACCTGAGCACAGAGGCTGGGGCCGTGCTGGGTTTGGGAGTGCCTGAGGCTGGCGGCAGGGAGGGCGATCTGCAACAGAGACGTCGAATCCCGGCTCTGCCCAGCGCGGGGTGGGGAGCGTCCAGCATCACCTAATCCAGAGAGGGATGGAGCCCACAGGAGCGGAAAGAAGCGGAGTCACGCTCCAGCGGGCTGTCAGCCTGGGAGTTTCTGAGCATTTTTATTTTTTCATTCTGGATGGGAGCATTTAAGGTAACACTTGATCATTCTTTCAACTTCTTTGTAACTATGGAGACCAGGAGCTTCCTAAAGCAAAGCAGAAGCTCTCTAGGTGCGGTTGGAACCAGCTCAGACATCTCAGTCTCTTTTGGCCCCTTGTCAAATCCTTTCATTTTCATGAAACGGGAAAAATGCATCCGAGTCACATATGCAGAATATAATACCTCAGATTAAAATTCGGTGGAATAAAAATGAGTGAGTCTGCATTTGAAAACAAAGGCTAACTCTGCCAAGCCCCTCTCCCACAGCTGCTGCTCTGAACATGAATGGTGTGTGCAGGTAAAATCGGCACATATGGCAGGTCCCGTCAGGCAGGCACCCGCTTCTTTTGCAACAGAGTCAGGAGGACCAGTACCTGGAAATGAGAGTAACTGAGGAGGTGGAGCAAGGTGGTGGAAAATGTCTTGTTTCTTGAATACATTGGCATCCCTGAACTGTTGGATGGGGGTAGAAAAGTCCACGTCATCCAACCTCTTGTGATTAAATGTGACCATTGTGATAGGGCTCCAGTGTGCCATCCCCCCTTAAAGGGAAGAGCTTTCATGGGTAGGTGCAGTGGAGCCTGTAGGAGACACTGCCTTCCTTTAGGATTCATCTGTCTGGCGTTAAGAATTTTGCCAAATGTACCATGTACAGCCTTGCTTTCATTTTGTGAGGTGATCAGCAAGGTTATTATAGTCCTTGATTCTCTACATACATGTTCAGTTATCACTGAACCAGACAGGATAATTTTATTTCCTCAGCATTTGCTTTAGAGGTTGTGGTGTGTTTACTCTTGGGATAGGGCAGCAGAGAAAAATGTATGTATGTTTGTTTGTTTGTTTTAAATAATTCCAACTAAAAGCTCAGTTTCAATCACGTGTTTGTGCAACAGGCAAGGCATCCCTGATGAGTCCTCTCAAGAGCTGGGGATCCATGCAATTGTTAATTTTGGTCTCCAGGGTGAGTTCCTGAGGGAGCTGAGCTGCTCTGAGTGGAGGCCCCAGCAGGAATGCTCACCGCCGGCTCACCCACTGCGGAGGAACGCCGCGGCCAGAGCCAGGCGGGTCGCTGAGGTGGCTGTGGGGAGTGCAGGCTGAAGAGGGCAAGTTTCCTGGGTGTGGAGCAGTCTCTGTTGACACAGAGGTGGAATCTGTCCCATAAGAAGAGCCCACGGAAGGAGTCCTGCTCCTAGTCCTTAGCTGAATTTGTCCAGGAGCTGACCCACTCCTCAGACTGGGCTCCCCTGGAAATGCGACAGCACCTTTCCCCTGTGCCCACCAGGACGTGAGTGATTGTGTAGCAAAGCATGTTTTCCTGAATTTGTCTAGTAAGTATATTTTTCCTTGAGAAAGTGATTTGGTAAGGCATAAAAACAGAGAATGTGCATGTCTGACTGGCATGTAGAAAGGCTGTTTACAATCGGTAGCTCGCCGGGAGGGATGCGGGATCAAATCATCGCTGGAGTGACGTAGGCGAAGATGCTCCGGCTATGCACTGGGGGATGCATCTGTGGCAATGAAAATCCATTCGTTTGAGATACAATGAGTTTTCACATACCAAGAGACAGAAATAATGAATATGATGAATATGGATGCATTTTAATAGGATTCTTTCATTTATCTGGAAACAATCACTGGTAGCGCTGCAGCGCTGCAGGATTTCAGCCTACACAACAATCATCGCATTCTGAAAACTTACACGTGAAGTTGTAGCAGCTATGGGAGAATTGGTTTATTTCTCTGTATTACACAGAATGCCGAATTTTATGGCAGCATAATAAATGTCAGGGATAAATAAGTGACTAATTAATTGTAGCAGCAGTGCTAGTGCCATAAAGCACAAGTTAATGAATGACAGGCTTGAGCCACCCTTCCTCTACGAGCGTTTTAATTGCAGCGGGGAGGGCTTTATGAATGCTTTCTTGGAAAGCCAAGGAAGCGCTGGCAGTCCTTGGAGATAAGGCAGGATACGCACTGGATGTGCCGGATTGTGCAGTTTCAAGTACGGTTTGTTACAGCCCCACAAAGACGTGAGGGGCCACCAACCGTCTCTTCGCCGTGGGGAGTGACCTGCTTCGCTGCAGCAGCGTTCCCCCAGGTCAGCTCTGCTGCTGAAGATAATGAGGACAGAGCTACTAAACCCTTCGATGTCCTGCCTGGAGACGAGGTCGGTACCAGCAGGCCTTCAAGCCCGCTGCATCTGAGATCTTGCTCGGTATCCCCGCTTTGCCTTTCCGCGCCTCCGTCATCTGAAACTGCCTTTTCATTGCGCGGTCGGAGCGGAAGCTCTTCCGCTTGGCAGGGAGAGCAGGAGCTGCCAGGTCCCCTCTGCTTGTGTCTCTGCGATCCCAGTCCTGGTTTGTCCCGCAATTTGCAGTAACAAACTGCACGTATGGGTGTGGAAAAGTAGGAAAAGAGCTGATAAAATATGCACCCAATATAAATTCATGAGCGAGGTAATGCAGCGGGATCATTCCAACACAAGCGTCGTTTTCTCCTTGCCTTTTTAATTTGAAACATTCAGAACGGTTTGAGAGTGGTGACGTGTAATGAAATCCTGACCTGTTTTCCACCAAATTGCAATTGTACAGCCTTGGCTTAATAACATATCGCCATCTGGAATGGGGTCAGAGCAAATCCACATGCATTATATAACCTGAATTAGTTCATACAAGGGGAAGGGGATATGATAGCCTAAGCCTTTTAAATAAGGGATAAGTGCAATACTAGGAATTTGTTAATATTATCTCCTGCTGAATTTTAAAACGCATTTCCAGGTGCAGTCTCTAAAGACAAGGTTGTTTATTTGATGGTATCACTTGCTTTGATGTGTCTGGGGGTTGTAATTGATAGGGATGCGAATCCCGTTAGCCTGTGTGGGACGCAGTTGCGATGAGCTCGGTGGGTGTTCCGGGATGAACAGGGGGTGAGTTCTTCCTTGCAGCCAGAAAAAGCAGCAAATAAATGATGGAACGGAGCTGGGCTGTCTTACGCATCTACAGGTGCGTAAATCATATCTTGCATTGACAATTCCACAGCGCTCCGAGAAGAGGAACTGGGTGTTCCTGGAGCCCCGTGGAGCCGCTGGCACACGGCGGCGTCACGCAGCGCTGTCACGGGACGCATGGGAATGTGGATGTGCCCTGCTGTCGCCCAGCCGCTCCAGCTACCGAGCCCCAGGTGCCAGTGCAGCCAGTGTGACATTTTCTGGGATAATATTTTTAGGTGTCTCAGTTCTGAAGGTTTCCTTATGTCATCACTCTAATTTTAGAGTCTAGGGTATAGCATCAAGAGACCCAAACTCTGGTCTTAGTGACTCTAACACAGAACTTGGTGCTTTTGGAGTCGCATCCCTGAGGCAGCTGTGGGGGGGGGCGGTACCGCAGTGGGGAATGAGGTTCAGGGATTTTGCAGCAATAGTGCGATACAAAAGTTAGATAAAAATAGATCAAGTAAAAACACACTGCATGCCAGCAAGTCTTGTGTGTGAGCCTGAAACACGACACGCTGTCAGTCGTTAGCCCCCAGATCAATCAGGAGGCCTCGTGCCACAGCGGCCCTGACAATGAGCGCGAGGAGCAGCGCTTCTCACCTGCTGCGGCCGTAAATGCGGCCCAGGCAAGCGGACTGGGAATTGTTTCCACATGATGACATGTGGCCAGTTTGAGATGAGCTGGTGTCACAAAGCCCCCTCTCTCTAGAGCTGGCACGTAGGCAGCTGTCAGGCCCAGGACAAAGCCAAATAGGCATTTAAGACTGTTTTACTCTGCTTTCAGTAGGTTTTGATGTGGCATCGCCATATGCGTTGCCACATTTGAGGTCATGACATGATTTGGGTAAAATCTGACGCTGTGGTTCGTGCTGCCCTTGCTCTTTCCCCAGGGAGACAGTTGCATCTGCAGCATACAGGCTTTTTGGACAGAGCTGTGCTTGCACAAGCAGTGCTGCCGTGGAGTTGTGTTGGCAAGGACAAGAGGATGGCTCTGCTTGTGACAGTCCTGAGCTGCTGGAAGAGTCACAGAAGTGACGATCCAAAGATTAATTTAAGCTGTCTGCGAAGGACACCTCTAATGGGAATTCTCTGGGATCACATTGAATTCACCTGACCTTGTTTTAGAAATATATAGAGCCACATTACCCACTCCTGTGCCGAGGTGCAAGCTCTCCCTGCCCTGCAGATTGCTGTACGACGCCGTGTCACGGTGGGATGCGCCTGCCAGTCCTCCTTGGGTGCAGGGGGACCTGGTGACATGAGGTTCACAATCGGTAGCTCAAGGCAAAGGAGCTGCAGAAAGAGTGATCAAGGAGATATCAGTACACTACAGATGGTTCATTTAATAACTTTACACAATTAAGAAATAGATTTTAATGTATCAATCAGAAAGATAAAGATAAAAAACACATGACACTGAATATTAATTATCTTGGTTTGAATCTCGCATAGACACGCAGATTTTAAAGTCAATATCATTACCTACACTGCTAATTTAATTAGCATTCATTTGGAAGAAAACATCCTTTGGCATTTGACAGCATTTAAACTTTATGTTGCTTGTTGAGAAACAGCTACCACGAAAAAAAAAACCAAGTCCACTTAGAGAATGTCTGAAAAATTCAAAAATATTTTGAAATTAAACTGTTTCCTCTATTTTCTTCCCCTGTGTGTGCTCCCACAAAAATAAGCATTGGCAGTTTAGAATTCTCATTTTGCACGAATAACGTATCAGATCATATTAGCATTCACAGAATATACTGGAATCAGTGAGCAGCAGCGTCAGTCTCTGTGGAGAGGAAAGAGGTGGATTTGTGCTTCTTTTGGGGTTTTAGGATGTTCTAGACTATTGGTGGCAGTCGATGATGTTTTATCTGCTCACGTCACACATGGCATATTTTGACTTCAGTATGTTTGCTGGTTTTGTAACCTGGAAAATGTGATGACGAGTTCAGAGCGCTGCTGAGCTAGCAAAGGCTCGTGTCAGTATAAATGAAACCAGGACAAACGGAATCTGAGGAAAGCCTCCTACTGAACTAACAATTTCTGCATTTTGCAGCAATTAATTGAAACTAGAGTCATTAACGTGGTGAGTTTCTGTGTGTGAGTAAGGCCTTGCAGAAATGGCCATTGGCCTTTTATATTTTGGATGAGGATTTTAGAAAGCCATCTGCCTGCGCTGGCACAGTAAAGCCAAATTTCTCTGCTTCTCTGGTCTGTGCCACTGCTACCGCTTTCATTAGCGTCATGAATAGTTACTTGATTGTACATAAATTTATAGAATAAAGTGGAATAACCTATTTTAAAAAATTGATTTTTTTTTTGTTTTCTTGTTTTTTGGTAGGTGAAGTGTATTCAAATCTTCCCTCAGCAAATGTGTCGCCTTCTGCAGGACCCTGCTGCCCCGCAGGCTGAGATGCAGACGAGCTGGGCTGCGGGGGCGAGGAACCGCAGGTGGCTGCAGGCTGGGCTGGAGCTCGGACGGCAGAACGGGCGCAGTCCCCGTTCACCGCGGTGGGTGTCTTACGCCCCCCTCGTCTGAAGCAGCTACTGATTGGTGATCTTAATAAAACAAAGTCATCTCTGTCACATTGCTCGTAAAATATGACACCAGTTGAGGCAGAATTTTCCTTGTGACATCCTTTGTCACTCGGGTGCGTTGCAAAACATGCTGATTCATTGAGGAAAGACAGGTGAGTTGTTTATTCTTTGCTCCATAAAACCAAGCAAGGGGTTCAGAGAAGTGGTGTAATGGAAACGTAGATCATGGAAACATTTTCCAGGGCAGGGCTGTTGCAGAAAGAGCTGTCTTCCAAATGTTCTTTAAATTGGGATCTTTTCTCATGTGGTGATTATTTTTTTTTAAATAATTTTCTGATGTCTGCGACTATGATGTGTCACTGAGAGGATGGAAAAGGAACCATTCCTAAAGTGCTTAAGGAACAAAGCCTTGCTAAGAGTCTGTATCTGTGTGTAGAGGTGGGTGAGAGAGGGAGAACTGGCTCTTTATTTTCCTTCTGTCAGCTCTGTATCCTAAGAGCAGAGGTCTATCCAAAAATCCAGGACAAAATAGTATTTCTCCTATGTAAATAACATTCATTATAGAAATACTTTTTTTTTTTTTATTTTTTATTTTTAAGATGTATTTTTTCCAAACGCTTTGTGTGCCCAAGACACACGGCTGGCCTGGCTGCCTGGGACTGCAGGAAGGGATTGCCATCTGCTGGCAACCACCCACCCACCCGGCCCAGAGCGGGAGCGCGCAGGCTGCTGCAGCCTCCCAGGGTGACTCGGGCTGGAGAGAAGGTTTTTGGGTAGAGGGACCTGACTCCTGAAGTTCTGGAGAAGCTGACTTCCTATGATCCCAACAGTTCAGTCTAACCTTAACAGCAACAAAGAGTTGATGTTCCGTGGACAAAGTGAGGTGAGAAGGCGTGGGTGCTTAGCAAACAGCCGGAACCTGCTGCAGCGGCCAGATTTCGCTGGTACACGCAATCTGTGGCTGCTCTGGAAAACAGCAGGCGAATTAGACAGTGTTGACCCCTGGTTTTGTGATTCAGTAACAGAACTGGCTTCTGAGGTGCAGAAAGCAAAAACCAGCAAATTCAGGGAGCTCAGTCTGGGGCAAAATATGTGCTCAGTGAAGAACCTGCAGAAATGGGGAAGGCAGGGGGAGGATAAAGGCAAACAAACACCAAAATCTGTGTTTCTACCTGTAGATATTGCTCCCAGTTACTCAGGTGATCAGAGCAGTAGCCAAAGTGCCAGCTATTTAGCATCTCTTGGCTTGCACACGCAGCTCCTGCAGGCGAGGGCGGTGGGGTTCAGCTTCCCCGCAGCTGTGGTTGAATTCATGTGAACAGGGGTGAACACCCCAGAGCGAGGAAACCCTCAACTTTTCCAAAGCCCCAGACCACTAAATATATCTTTGCTGAGAAGAGTTTTAAGTACAGCACATTTAGTCACAGCTAACGGCCCAGCCCTGTCTGTGCCTGGAGCTGCAGCGCCTCAGCTGCGCGATGCGGCGGAGCATCTCTGGGAAACCTGCACTTGCCCTCTCTGTCACAAGAGGGAACTGCAGCACAAGTGCAGGAGCTGCTGTCCTCCACACCACCTTCTCCTGAAGGACTTGGGGTTTACAGTACGCACCTAGCTAGGAAAGCTGCCGATGTTCTTACAGATATTTTTTTTTTGTCTGTGCATGGAAGTGTCAGTCGTAGAATGGTTTTGAGACGTTTATTTCTGCTCGGATAAAACTTGATTACGTTTTAATGGGTTTTCAGGGCTTGCAAAGCTCTTTTGCAATTAAGTGATTTGTCTGGTAATTTTTAATATGCATGTTTTCCCCAGTGTAGAAGTTTAATTTAAAAAGGAAAATCTAAGTTATAAACGAGGAGAGGAACAAAGATCCATCTCATGTTCTCCCAAAGCAGATGGAGGGCAAAAGGAGATGGTCATCTCCATGCAAGTACAGAATCCAGGCAAACTTACGCCAGAGTCACCTGGGAAAGGAGGGAGGAAATGACTCCACTACTTGGCTACAAAACGCAGTGGAAGGCAGAACCGGTCCCCCCAGGAGCACAGTGTCAAACCGTGCACCAAGGTCACGCCGATGCAGCTTGCACGGAGCAGCGGTAAGTGCAGCGCGCGGAGCTCTCCACGCCCGTATCAATGCTGGTTCCTTACCGCCACGTCTTGCTGGTACGGTTTGGTGGACCTCTGCTGACCTCAGTATTTCGCTTTATCAGAAGCTGCTTTCTTCTGGTGTTGAATTTTGTCCTCTTTCACTGCCAGCCTTGCTCAGGCGTGCTTTTTCCCATTTTTAAGAAAAACAAGTCCCCGTATGTACAGAGAAGCGCAAGGTACCTGTAGGGATTTCTGCCAGGAACAGTGCAGTTTAGGGTGGGTGACTTCAGGGCACAGATTCCAGGGCTGGCATATACTCAGTTGTGCGGTAGTTTTCTAATACATGGGAAAATGTAGAATAAAGGATTCTGAAGAAATCCTTCATTTTGTTCTAAAGAGCAAATTGAAATAATCTTGCTCCATTTTATCCAGTGTTTATGGTTAACTGGAATGATCAGAGATCAAGAAATAAATTATTTAAATCTGAGATAAACACAGCATCTTAGCAAGTCTTTCACAATTTATGTTAATGAATATATCCTTTTTTCTTTAGCCAGTTTGTGTTTTGCCATTGTGTTCCTTGCTGGCATGATCTCATGTTCTTTCAGAGGACACAGTAATATCAAATAAAAATGTTTTCAGCCTGTGTATGACTTTGCTCAGCACATGAGCTGAAATCATACAAACCAGCATTTGTTTTTGAATATCTTCAATCTAGTAAGTTGTTTTCAACCAGGAAATTCAGGCTGAAACGAGAACTGGAACACGCATCCCAGCTGAGCAGTTCAGTTATTTGTTTTTCAGGAATTAGAACAAGGGAACAACCAAAAGCGTAATTTAACATCCAGCTGTTTTCATTTCTCTGAGTGCGGCCAGGGCATCATGGTGAAGGCCAAGCGCGTGAGAAGAGCACTCCCAGGTTACGGGGCCGCTGTAGGTACCTTCTTGGGCTCCGCTCAGCTTTTTGAGCAGAATGGAGCCGCTGCCGAACGCACCTCCCCGCACCTGCACGAGCCCTCTTCCATAAACGTTCTGCTGCATACAAGGTGCTCTACAGTCTCTTAGCTAAAAAAATAGAATGCAATAATTATCCATTTCATGGGTTTGTGATAGCAGAAAAATAACATTACAGCATGATAAAGCTGGAATTTTAACTTGGGTTTAGCAGCTTGGTCAGGAAGGTTAAGATTCAGTGCAAACCCAAGCAACACGTGAAATGCCTTTAAATTATGAGGAAAATGCCAATTTTTCTTCAGCTGTCACAGTAAAAGCCACACCAACAGGTTACACTAATGTATAAATCATAAAATGCATCCTCCAGAAAACGGAAATTTCCCAGGTCTCAAATCCGACGGTGATTTATGGCGTACAAGGGGTTGGGTTTCCTTCCTGAATAATCATCGCTGGAGAGGAAGAAATTCAGGGAGGTTTTTATATGGAATATCTGAAACCTGTCCTGTCGCTGACCCTGAGCTGGGCAGCTTTGCTTGCGGAGCTATTCCTGGGAGGCGTTTAGTGTCCTGCACGCCCTTCGCCTCAGCAGCGGCAAAGGTGCGCGGCACTTGGGCGGACGGGGCTGAGAGCTGCGTCTGTCTCCAGATATCCGTGCTGAGTATGCCCGGCTCTTTGTTCCCGCGTGCCGCAGGGCGGGATGTTGGGACGGGCTGGGATGTGGCAGCTTTGAAATCTGGCATTGCCTTGCATGCCGTGGTTTTGCAGCGTAGCTTGCCTTCCCGTCGGTAAAGCTCAGGACGGAGAAAGCCGGCTGAGGCGGTTTCTCATAAATTATGTGTCAGGCAGATTTATTCACAGCAATTACGGCTGTGCCAGCTAGAAGGGTATTTACCAGTCACCCAGCAGCCATCGAAGCGAAGCTATACAAAGACAAGCCCCACATCGTTATCGACGTTATTTTTAGCCCCCGTGAGGAGCTAATCCAGAAATGACACTGCACATGTAGATGGCCACGCTGATAGTGCTGTTTCGCCGTTATATTTACAGCTTTTCAAATCCAATCTCTCAGCATTCAGCCGAGGTGCTCTGCCAAGAGAAATGAGCTGTACGCCCTGAACCCCAGGAAACCGTGTGTGGAATTAAATATTTAGTAGCTTAATGAATTGAATTTTTCAGGTCTTCATTTGCATAGTTACCAAATAAATCAACAATCAGTCTTTATTTTCATGACGCGAATGTGAGTGGAAGTAATGTCTAGCAATTTTTAAGGGAGCTGTCAAATACTGAGATTGATGTGGCTAGGAAAATGCGCCTCGTTAGACAAGTTTTCCACACGTATCTGTTTTGTGAATGCAACGATCCGGTACTTTCTCCCATGTTAGTCTGCAGGCCACAAGGGAGTATGGCAAAGTAATAAAACAATGACCTTTGAAGGTCCCTTCCAACCCTAACCATTCTATGATTCTATGATAATTCAAGACAGATAAACATGGCTTTTGATTTGTTAGTAAATCTGGGGGTATTTTAAAGAAAAAAAACTCAATTGAAAGAAAGAAATGTGATTTAAAAAAAAACCAGCAAACTAGTGCCACTGTTACAAAGCTATAAGGATTTTATTACTTGGAGCATTCCTTTTGTGAAGATGAGTTGGTATGTCCCTCTATCTAATGTAAAGTGGTGCAGCCTACAGTTTTTCCTACGAATCACCTAGGATTTGTAAACCTGAAAGCATTTCTTTGCCAGTTGACTGCATACTGCATCTAGACATTCAGACTCTAGAAGTATGGCTAACAAAAATACAAATTTCACATTCTAATAATTGATGCACTGGAGAAATTATGAAGATCGGGATGTACTCTAAACATATTAGTTATTTAAACAATAAATGTTGCCAATTTTCTCTGCAAAATGGGTGGTATTTCAATGAGAAGTCCTGACAGTTGCTTCCCAAACGTCAGACACTCAATCACTCAAATTCCGCAGCAGCAGCGTAGCCAATGCGTCCGCGGTGTTGTTACCAAGCAGTTGGTGTTTGCGTTCGCTGTTGTGTTCCCAGCATTCCTCCGAGGGGACTGTGCTCTGAAGAAATCCTGTCTCTGGTACAAAAGGGGAAGAGTTTGCCTCGTAGTGAGGTGATATGCAGTTGTTTATCGCTAAAGCCCTCCCTAACAGATTGTATGAGAAAGCAGCACCTACTCAGGGAGAGGAAAGGCGAAGCTCGGGAAGCGGAGAGGTTTGTCTGTGGCTCTGTGACCTCCGGAGAAGCACAGCCTGTTTCTGTGTCCCGCAATACCCCGTGGCACCAACACGAGACAGCTGGCGGGCTGAGGCTGCGGAGATGCTGTGGTTTCTGACATTAGATCTGTGCCCTTTGTCGTTACAGGAACACAAATTACCAATGGCACGTGGTGGCAATGTGTCTGCCAGCCTTAGGTGAGCCAGCTGGAAAGCTCCTGTATAACCAGTCTACCTGCTAAAGAGCTGCACAGATGCTTTTCTGCTCCTGTTGGCTCGATTTTTCTTGTTTTCTTTTGGACTGGACTCTGGCTTTGATTGCCCCCTTGCCCGTTGACTTTCCATGAGCCCTCACTGGCTGTCCCCTCCGCGCTTGAGGTCCTGTGTTTCGTATGGCAAAGGCACCCACTGATGCAGCAGCACCAACAGCTCCCCAGGTCTTCCCCAGCAGTTTTGGGGTGGAAGCAGTTAAATGGCTTGGACGAGATGGTGTCAGGTCTTCCAAACCAGTATGATGGAAGGAATAGCCAAAAGATAGCGATCGGTGGAATAATGCACTTTGTATTTGTAATATGAGGTGGGATACTTCTGAGCACAGCTAGGGATGTTGTTCTTTCCAACCCTTCACCGAAGCATTGGCACAGAAACAATCCAGCAGCCCGCAGAGGGTTCTCGCCACTCCTCGGGCCGGCGGCATGTGTGGCCACGCTGGGACCAGTGGAGTTTGTGAACCGCAGCATCTGGAACTCCCAGCCAGCCAGCGCGTCCAACAACAGCCTCTGGCGGTTTGGCTTGTTGTTTTTTTTTCTTTTGGCAAAGTCCACAAGAGAATTTGATATTTTCTAAACCTTAAAATTGATTTCTCTTCCAGAAACACTTACAGACCTGCTGGCTTACTCAGTTCCTCCTCCTAATTTTGGCCCTAATTCACGCAAAGCACTGAAGGCATTTAAAGCATTTAAAGTGCATTCCCAGCTTTGAGCAGTTAATGGGACCGAAGTCAAGGAGGCCGCTCAAAAGACTGCTTTCAGTGAGATAGATCTGCTTGGGTAGTCAGTGAGCTGAAGGCTAAAAAAGAGATCTCGTGTGTGACCATAACTAACCATCCGAGTCTAACTCTGAATATTGAGTATTTCATCATTCCAGCACAAAAACAGAACTGTAATGTAATTTGAAACACAGATAAAAATGAGGAAATTGTTTTTCTTGTGTATTGTTCTTCAGCAGGCAAAAAAGTAGATGCTCTTTGCCATGAATCATCCCCCTGAGGCTTTCCTTAAGCATTGTGTACTCTCCCTGGTTTTTATATTTTGAAACTGTCCCCCTGGTTTTTTTTGGCTGTTGGACTGAGATCTATTGCAGAATTTGTCTGCAGTTCATTCCTCCATGCCAAACAGAAGATGTGTTGTTTAAAACGGTGTCTATATTGTTACCCTATGCTTTGCTGCAGTTACAACTCCTCTGTCCTTAACCTCCTGCTTTAGACTCGCAGAACAACGCTGACGGAGCCCGCGGCTCAACTCCAGAGCAGTTACCAGAGCTGCTGTGAGCAGCAGTGACTCTCTGTCCTTGCTTAAGGCAACCAGGCCTGGAAAGATCCCAATCTGTGAAGGTCAGACTATCTTGCTAGGAATACGTGGTTCCTGGTAGAAATTATTTCCATTAGATCAGATGTATGTATATAATTAGCAGAACCAAAACAGATAGGATTCCTGCGGGAACAGCTATGCAGCCAATGAAGTTATTGCATCAGAGAGGTGGTTTTTTCAATAAATCTATTATACAGAGAACAGAATCATATTTCTTTTTACAACAAATTGGATCTTACCCCCAAAAGTCTGCTTATAGCAAAGCTAGACAAAGGACATAAAGCTTGCATTTTATTCCTCTGTCTCAAAATGACATGATACATGGAATTGTGCATGGCATAATAAAATGTTACATAGCCTGAGTCATCTAATCAGACTGATCTCCAGAAAGCCGTGGAAGTCCTTTGACTAGTCTCCCTGGGCAGATGAATATGATCTTTTGAGGGGCTCGTTGAGGCTTTATTATGAAGTATCTGCAGTTCTGGAGATGCTGCAGTCACATCTGGAGATGCTGCCAGTGCTGTCACAACCGCTGGGAAACCGCCAGTGGGAATTATAGAAAGTAGCAGGTCCCAGAAATTCTGTTGGGTTTAAGATTATGTTAAAATTTATGAAAAAGGTGTTATCACGATTGCTGTTAATTGGTAGACAGGAGTTTGAAATCCCAAAAATCCGTTACGTCCTGCACTAGAGGAAGCGGGAGTCTGAGCCTTCAGCCAGCAGTCCTTGCTGTCAGCAGAGACTTACTGGAATGGACCTGGTGTTAGTGGGCAGATAATAAAGCTTGATGTTTCTGTTGCATCTACAGAACTGGAAATAATGCCTCAATGTACCCGTTTTGAAGTTATCTCATTGTACAAACAGAAACACAAGAACCTAAGAGATGGCGATCACAAACTGAGGAACAGGTAGGTCAACATGCTGACTGCAGAAACTGATGAAAACTTCCTTAGGTGACATGACTTGGCTTCCGTTATTTTTCTGTAACTGTCACCTTGAAGTCATGCCAAACTCAAAAGACCAAAAAATGGGGACTGTTTATAGTATGCAATGAAACCAACCTATACAAAGCTAAATCCATTGCTGATGTAAAACAACTGTCTTCAGAAAAGTCTTGCCAGAGTCGAATGCTGCTCAATCACTGTGTATGTGAGCATGGTTTCTAAGATACTGATCACAGCAATACAAATAATTGTATTTAAAATATTCCACCACCATTCTTTTGTTTTGTTTTGGTTTGGGTTTTTTTGTTCATTCCAGATGAAAGTACTCTGCAATGCATACAAGTCATGTGTAGCATGGGGCCCACAGCTTCCATTCTTGCATCTAGGACAAAAAAATATTATTCCTGGTCCTTTCAAAATTAAATACTTGACTTGTGAACCTGCTTTAGAACACGTTAGATCGTGTTGGTATGAAAAGCCAGTATTTTTTCCACCTGGTGCTCTAGGATTTAACTTTGGCTTAATTCCTTTCCTTTGGGCTGTCTGATATAACGGCTCCAAGAAAGATGTGATCTCCACACCTGCTCTAAGAGAGGAAGCAATTCTGAAGAAAGGTGATAACTGAAATTTATTTTTTAATGTAAAGTATTCAATCTGTAATCAACAAAGGAATAATCTCTTTTAGAAGATCTGCGTAATGTGTTTCTGAGCACTGTCTCTTCTGGGAGAGACCACAGCCAGTTCCTCTGAACTACACAAACATCCAGATGAGATAGATCTCTTCCACGCATCCTGTGCACCTGCTATACGGAATGGCTTTTGAACAGCCATTTGTGCCTTTTTCCAGAAACACACTGGAAGAATCCCAGTTTCATGTAGTATCCAGGCACAGCTCTGATATGGGATTATGCATAAGCTTGCTAAAAGTTGGATGACATGACCTCCCAAGCATGGAAAAAAAGCATTTGGTTGGGGCTTTTTGCTAGCATGTAATACACCTATGTGTTCCTGAATGTTCTGAACAGGACTTCATCTCCCTGATAAACTTGGGGTGGGTTTCTTATGCTTATTGGTCACAAACCGGCCAGGGTCACTCCAAGGGACCTTTATATGGAGCTCTCCTTGGATGTGCTATGAGGCAGAGTGCAGTTTGTGCGTTTGGCTCAGATCTGGCACTCGTCTCCATGTTTTTGTCTCTTCTGAATTAGACACTGCACTCTGCAATGATTTATCCTATTTAGGATAAAATCATTCTCAGGTTATTTTAGGAATGTTCCTCCCTTGAACTTTGGTACCCACTACCCACAGGAGGAATGAAAACCTTGACCCTACATGTAATGTTTTGGGGGAAGATGCTGAACGTACGTCTGTGCTTTGTGGAGTACAAGACACCTGGGGATGCTTAGCAGGTAACTGATAACTACACAAACAGATAGACAAGAGTTACTGAGTAGGACTGGGCTGGGGGTTTTGATAGGAGAGGTATGAGAGAAAACATGGGAGAGTAAGAACCAGCTGGATCCCTGTCACGCTCTAATGCACATAAATATTACGTGAACTTACCGTGGTGTTTCAGGGCTCTAAAGTGACCGTAAAGCAGTTTTCGCCCTTGTTTCTCTCCCATTTCAAAAAATGACCCCTCTTTACCCAGTTTTCTCTGAAGGTGTGCGGTTGCAGTTGAATCCCTTCAACTCCTGCCTTTTTAGACAATTGAATGCACGTAGCCAAAACCTGGCATCAGCGAGCAGGGCAGCTGCAGCACGTTCCAAATATTGCTCTATTTAAAGCATCCCACGGCTCGGGAGAACAACTGCGGAGACAAAGCCTGCAGCCGGCCAAGGAGAGCAGCAGAAGGGGAATGGCAGAACCAGGTAAGATGCACAGTTACAGCGAACGTAACAGCCTGCTCTTAAAGTTCATCAGTCTGAGCCACGTAAGGTGAAAATGCTCAGCTGTTTGTAGTCTTGTCTGAGGTACTATGTATTTTAATTTTCAGTAAGAAAAAGTAATGAGTTTAAAAGCTAATTCATTTAACTGCAATGGGCTTAAAGTAGCTTGGGTTCCTCTCGTATTTCTGAATCCTTTTGTTTCATTTTCTTCAGTTTTTTTGTAGGTGTGATTTTAAGTTGACTAACATAATTAAGCAGAAGTGTGTAAAATGAGTTATGTTTGGCAGTGTTTTAAATGTACTGTCTGTGTAGCCGAAATTGAGTGTAAAGCTAGGTGAACATACAATAATTTAGATTTTAACCCAACAAAGGCCAAGTGGCAGAGCAAAATGAAAATTAAATAATAACCTTTTCATTATAGGTGCATTTCCACTCGGCAAGGAGAAAAGGCATTTTATAGAAATGTATTTTATATTCCTTGTTGTTTTCTATTTCCTTCACTGTCAGAGGTTTGGATGGTGAAATGACTGTGAGTTTAAATATGGTGTTAGCTGTGTACACGCTTATTCATGGAGCATGAAAGTAACTTTTAAAATATATCTTCATAGCTGTATTAAAAGTTTTAAGACTTTTATCTCCCTTCTTTTGCACCAATACCACTGGTATCTAAGAAGGATAGAGGAATTCTACCAAACTCAAATGCAACAGGTTACTGAATGCTGTTTCTTTCTTGATTTTAGTTTTCATTGATATCCACAGAAATTATACTGATACCGGTATTCTACCAGGAATTAGCACTTACCTGTATTTTGCCTGGGTAGGATGTGTATTGTAATTTGTGTTTAATTTTTTTTTTTTTTTAATTAAAAAAAGGCAATGTGGCCATAGTCACTCGGACAGACCAGGCTGGCACCAGCCCCTGGGTGGCAGCGGGGCTCGATTGCCGCCCGCCCGCACACACGCAATGCCTCCAGCCCGACCCCAGATTAGAAATGGTTGGGCAACTGCGCTGAAATGAGTGACTGCAGGGTTCGCGTGGTTTTTAAATATGAAGCTGGCACGTGCCATCAACACAAAAGCCTGTCCACATCAGATCTGTGGTTAGATTACATTTTGGAGCACCGCAGCCTCTACTGGCAGAAGAGAAGGAACATGGGAAAACTTGCCCGGCTCTGGCAGGGAAACATTCCCTTCTCTACCTGCCAAAACTCTGCCTCTTTAACGTGAGTGGGAGTTTTTCCACCTGGTATCTTGGGGTGCCCTTGGCAGTGTCAGACTCAGATGTTTCAGGGGTGAAGGCAGCTCGGGGAGACCACAGGTATCGTTTGGCTCATGGCAGCTGGTGGGAGTTTTGACCAACTACAGATGGCAAAGCCAAGCCGACTTATGGGTCTCGATAAAAGGTAAATCCCAGAAAAAAAGAAGTTAGTGATCAGATGAAGCTTATCAGTGTATTTAAGCTGTATTTAGCTTGGAAACCGGTGCTGCTGTAGCCTGTAGTCAAGGGATCCTTGGCTTCGCTGTGGCTCCCCGGCATCCCGTGGTGGGCACCGCAGAAGCTGGGGAGCCTGTTTATGGCAGGCAGAGGAACTCTGCTGTAGCACAGCAAAAGCACTCTGTGTCTGCTGCTCTGACCAGCCTCCCTCTGTTTATTGTGAGATAAAGTCATGTTTGAAGTAGAGAAAAATTACTATGCTGGAGGAAAAATAAAGTTGTTTGTAGCTAGAACGCCAGCTTACAGACGCAAGTCACAGTAAGGTTCCTTTATTCTCGCTGCCATCCAGAACTGGCCTTTTTATTTCAGCAGGCTCTGGCTCAAGCCCCAGAAGCCAGGGTTTGTTTCCTTGGTCTGCTGGAAAGCGATACTTGTGACTGCAATAACCCACATTTCCCTCAGCATCCTGCTTTCATCTGCGTTCATTTGAAGGGTGGTTACAGTGAAACCTCATGTTTTAGGGTTTTAGCTGATTACCTCCAGGCATCAGGGAAGATTTTTCTTTCCAAAGCACACTTGCTTAAAGTATATTCTGTTCCTCTGCTGCCAGCCCCCCGCGCCCATCCCCGCCTCAGGCTGGCAGGCGGACAGTGCGGATGCTCTCTCTGGCCGTTGCTGTGCGCAGCCTTGCTCCGCGGCGAGGGTAATACTGACGCCCGGATTTAGACTCAGGATAGTTTTCCCTTGGACCACATGTTGAGACCTGGGAGTTTGTCATCTTCTTCTGCAGCCTTGCGAAGGGGTGAGCTGCTCAGACGTCTCACCCGAGCTCTGTGCGTATCTCACACTTCAGTCTCTCCTGCTCGTGGCATAAGATACAGTCTTCTGAGCTTTACTCAAGTCTTGGGGTATCTGTCCTGTGACATAGATCAGAGCAAATGATCTCATGGTCATTTCTGTCCTTAAACGATGAAACACAAGTACTCCCCATGGCTCCCATGAAACTCTATCCCCGGGAGCCAGCTGCATGCTGCCTCATGACAAATGCTGGGCACAGCGTTCCTGCTGACCCATCGGGGCCTGCCCGCCTCTCTTACCTCGCTACACTCTAACTGCATCTCAGATCAAACACCACGTTCGGTAAACACAAGGGCAACGCCGCAGAGCTCTGCCGAAACGCTTCCAGGTACCCCCCGCCGGATCCAGCCCTTTATTGTAATAGGACCTTTAGGAAAAAAGGCAAGTAAAGGGAAAGGACTCCCAACAGAAGCAGCTTTACCTTACAGACTGCCAAAGGAATGACAGCCTTTAAAGAAAATGGGCAAGGGGCTCCCCTGTGGCAAAAGGACACCCAGTTCCAGAGCAGGATGTTATCTGTTTGTATTTCTATGGCAGCGCATACAGATTTCCATCTCTCCGTTTGTTGTTCCCCTCGTGGTAGATGCACGTTTGTGTTGGGCGTAGCTTTGAAAGAGCAACGTGGAAACCCTTAAGTTATTGAGCATCACTCCAAAGTCTGTCTGCTCAATCTGAACTGCGCAAGGTGTTGTGAATAGTTTTACCTTATTTATTCATCCCTTCAAAAACCTGGAAATGTTTTAGCTGCAGAAAGATGTGCTCTAGAATGTTGTAAGGTATGTTGTTGTATGGTCTCAGAGATTGACATGCTGCTTTGTGGCAAGCTTCTGCCACTTGCAGGGAACTGATAGCAGAATCACTGGATTTTTAATTCCCTGTTGCCAACCTAATGAGACTTCTAGAAGGTGCCGTACGTGTCGGGGATTGAATCCTGCTGGGATGGCTGCTGTCAAAGCCCCGTACAGATGTTCTCCTGATGACCCATGGAGACCAAGGACAGACGGTGCTTCTCTCCTCCCTGTACCCCGCTGCTTTTGGAAGCACTAAGCCTTGTGCCTATCTGATTGCAGAGACCAGAGCGTGGAAATCTCTTTGGCTTTTGCTATGTATTGTCACTAGAAAGCGTGCCAAGATGTGGTGACTCCAGGCTAAAAATAGCAATCGTAGCTGATGTGGCCCAAGTTCACAGGTCTCCTTTTGCTCTGTGACAGTCGTGGGTTTGATGTGTTTAACCGACTGAATTCAGCACTGATGTAATGCGGCCTTTCTGAAAAAGACCGTCTTTTCTCTTTCAGCCCAAGTCCCGCTTTCACGTCTCGTTGTACCTATACTCCTTGGGGTCGGCTGGATAGTGGGCTGCGCGCTGATGGTTTACATTGTCTTCTCCTGATGGAAGTAAGTGACTCCTACCGTGTCATATACCATCCGTGCTTCCTTTGGCCTGCACTGCCACCTTTTAAAATGTAATTTCCTTTGTTTTACAGGACAGAAGAATTTACGGTTGTGTTGATTAGAAGAGCCTGGAAGTTAAACTGAAATTTCTAATGACTCCAATATGTATAAACAAGTTATTTTTAGTATCACCTCTGTAAACATGGTATACACGTTTCATCTACAACAAAGGTTTGAAATGCTAATTAGAGCATTAGGAAGACTCCTCAGACCGATTTCCCAGTTTTCAAATGGTTTGTAACTGAGCGAGTAGTTTTTGGAGTCCGGCGGCAGGTCAGACACCTGCCTGTTCTGCCACCTGCTTTGTCGTTGCCACCTGGAATTGAAGCAGTTTTGGAAAGAGTATTCCCAGTTAGTGATGCAGTGGTGGACAAAAAAGTGAGTTAAGCTCATTTGTGAGATGTGCTGAGCTGGGGAAGAAGTGTCTCTATGTATTTGGCAAAGTTTTAAGTGCATTAAGCCAATTTGTAGTTTTGTAGTAAAAAAAAAAGAATTATTAAATTTAAAATATTGTGGTGGTACAGTCTCCCTGTCGCAAGATCTGAAGTGTTAGTGTCTAAATAAATTTTCTGAAACTACATTAACTTCCTTTTTTAAAAAGCAAACAGTCATGCAAGCATACTAATACATAAATAAGAAAAATGTCCTTTAGAAAATGAAAGGCAGACAGGGAAAGTTACAGGGAAGCCACACATCCTAACATGTACAACTTGGACTTTCTGAATCCTAAAACATTGGGGTTTTATGTAACAGAATGTAGGTAAATACCAAATTAACTGCTGGTTGTCACATTAGATCCTGATGAGCAATCCTGTTTCCTCAAATGTCCTGATAGGCAAGGGATAAACCGCACAGTCTCTTGGAGAGCTGGAGCTTCCCAGTCTCTGCAGCAGCTGCTGCTTCCATGTAAGGACCTCCAGCATCACCCACTGTCCTCCAGTCACTTCCAGAGAAGAACATCTACTCGAACTCGCTGGCACGCGCAGGCTGTGTGAGCAAAGGGCTGGTTTAAGGATGTACTTCAAGCAGGTACCGTATTATCTCACTTTAAGCACCAATGTCTCATTTATAAGGCTGAAACCATCCAGACTGATACTCGCTCTGCCTGCCTGAACCTCAGACAACAGGGCAGCTCCTTGAAGACAGAGGTAGGTGCACATGCAGTTCAAGTCTCTGGTGTTTTAAAAAATCTCCCAGAAAACCCTGTGCTGAGAAATCTGATTGCCGTTCCACGAAGTCCCAGTCTAGGTCTTGTCTGACGAGCTCCCTCTTCCTTTTGCGAGCGGACTGAGCGCGCAGGGAGTTTCTGACCCCGCGCGACTCGTCAGCTGGATCTGGTTTGCGTGACGCCGGCAGCGCGGTGCCGAGCCAGCGGCAGCTCTCCCACAGTTGCCTCGCGGCGTTGGTCTGGGCTCCGACCCGCGCAGCCGCAGCGTGCCCCGCCGTCAGCACCCCGCGGGTGGCATGCCAGCCGCCTGCTCCCGGCCGCCGCCGGGACGAGGGGGCACCGGCTGACTTCACAGCGACCACGTACATTTTTTTACATTTCAGTTTATTTACCAGGCACTGATGAAAATAGTTCCGAAAGATCCCGTTGACCCAAGCGGCTTTTCCAGGTGCCTAACAACATTTGAAATTAAAATGTTTCAGAGCTGAAATATAAACATTGCAGTATGTCCTAGCTTTACCTGATTGCTGAGAGCAGAAAGATCTGATTTGTCAGAGCAAAACAAAATAACCTTCTAGGTTGGCTTCAATATTGTCAAGCTGACTTTGCTATATACAAAGGAAAAGAAGTTCCTGCCAGTTTTGTAGAGTAATAAAAAGAGGATTGTTCAAAGAAAATATGCACGCCACACGCTGCTTAAAGCGCGCTGGCCGCTCTGCAAAGCGGCCTTTGCAGCCGCCCTCAGGACAACCACGCGGGCGTCCTGGCATAACGGCGCTATACAACGCACCGCCGCAGCGTCCCACGCTGCCGGGGCTGTCTTGGGTAGCAAAAGGGATTTTTTGGTTTGGGTTTTTTTTTTTTTCCTTGAAAAATAAAGCAAGCGTATGGGTGCTAAGTATTATCTTTCAAAGGGACAGATGCTAGTGATTTAGGAGGAGAAAACACACACATTCCCATTTCTACCAAAACTCAAGTGCAGTGCCAGCGTGGCGATAGCCTCGGTTGTTGTGTCAGCGTGCCAGTACGTAGAACTGGGCGTTGTTGTGACGCTGGCGAGGACTCTGGCTTGGTCACAGCAGGATGCCCCTGAGGCTGAAGGGCTGTGTCACGTCACCCGAGCCCCAGCGCTCAACGAGTACAGCTGGCCCGCGCACGTTTAGCATAAGCACCTTTTTAAAGCCTCTTTTTCATTTCTATCATTTCCTTCCAGATAGGATGATGTTTTCTGTGCACTTGGATTATTTTTACTGATTAACTTATTATTCATCTTTTTATTTACAAAAGCAAAGTGGGAACATTTGGGTTTCTGTTGCTTCAGAGAACGGTCGGCAAGTTTGCGCGATGGGCTCTGCTGGGTGTTCCCCGTTACCCACTGAACCGCTCTTGAGTGAGCTGCTTAGGGATGGGTCTCCGTCCCGGGATGCTGCGCGTGGCTCCCTGGCAACTGCTCCAGTCTCTTGTTGATATTCTTCTAGTAGTTAAATGGGATTGCAAGCACGTTAGCGACTCAAGAGCGTGGCCGCGTTCCCCTCAGCAGCGTAGGGAGCGGAGCTGTTGCGAGAGGGCCTGCCTGCAGACTGGGGTTCACCTTCCGGAGACCTTCCTGCCCCAGCCCTAACCCCCCTCTCCGGTCCGGCAGTCCCGGGATCTCCCAGGAGCCTTCCCGGGTCTGTGTGGGTGCGTCCCCGGCGGGTGCGTACAGCCTGCTGCGCTCACTCTCTGAACAGTGCCCCTGGACAGGGAACAGCCACCAGCTCCTCCCGGCACGGTGGCCACAGGGCTGGATGGCCCTCCCTGCCCCGCAGAGACAGCCTGGAGGAGACCCCCCTCCCGGGAGGGGCGCTGCTGCCCCTTTAAGGTGCCTGTGCCTCCTGGAACGTTCTGGAAGGGGGCGGGGCTACAGGGAGG
>WHYT01015914.1:317047-331256 GCA_009806455.1 Tetrax tetrax | reverse complement strand
GGGGCCTGGTGGGGCACACAGGGCCGGTGGGAGGGGCTGCACAACTGGGGCTGAGGGGCATGGCCGCCTGCCCACCCTCCCTCTCCCCTCCAGCAGCCCGGGCGCGGCGGGAGCAGCCTGCAATGCAGCTGCAGCGCCCTGCCCCGGGGCAGGAGCCCACCCGGCCTGGCCTCGGAGCCGCCTGCGGGCTGTGTCTCAGGAAGGCCCGCCCCAGGCTCAGCGCCGAGCCCGCCCCAGGCTCAGCGCCGAGCCCGCCCCAGGCCGCGGTGCGCTGGCTTAGGCTGCCTCAAGCCTTGCTTTACCCCTGACCTGCGGCAGGGATGGGACCCCCACAGGTAGGAGCAGTGCGGGTTTGTGTTCGTGCTGAAGGGAGCCAGCTGGCTCAGCCCAGACCTCGGGCAGGAGTGCGTCGGGCCTGTGGGGCACAAAACTCACAGACTGCCCGGTGCAGCTGTAACGGTGTTTCTGCCTGTGTGTTGGAATTTTAACTCGGGTCCCACCTGAGAGTTGCAGCCTTGGTCCTTTACTACAGTTAGTAGCACATGGTGGATAATATTCTCTTCTGAAAATACTTTTTTTTGTACAAAGCTACAGAGAGCGCTGGTTTCTGTGTGAAAATAGAGGGCTTCTAAGTTTTTTCCTTCTTGTGAGAGGCTCGTTTCTATCAAAGCACATACTGCAAGTTGTGTAGCAAGGCTGGGTTTTGTTTGTTGCACGTTTTGTTTACTGACACTTCAGAAACACCCAGGGGAGCTGGTGTCTGTTTGGCTCTGGGGGTTCGCAGGGTGTTACTGTGCTTCGCCAGCTGCAGGGGCTGGGAGTGAACCCATCCTCGTGCTGACCCAGGCCAGAGGGGCTGGCCTCTGTGTGCAGCTGCACGGAATCAATAGCTTATTGACTTAATAATCTAATGGTAGCTACTGGTGCTTTCTGCAAGTACCGTATTCTGGGTGGTAAGGAAGGGAGGGGGGCACCAGAGAAGCTCGGTAACTGGCTGAGATCCTCTCCTGGAGAACAACACGTAACTAGAGATAGGAATGTAGGGCTGACAGAGAGCCAAGGGTTGGCTGAGTCCAGTCCCAAAAGCTGTCCTTGCAGAGGTAGGAAGTGTTTCTTGTAAACAGGTGAAAACGTTTTGGTGAGTCTGTGGCCTTCCGAAGTTGCATCTGGTTGAAGGTGCACTGGAAGGCTGGTTTATTTAGGGAAGAGCCCGGGTGTTACTGTTGCCTTCCTCACTGCCACAAGCTCTTCCGTAACAGCAGCTGTGAGTTATGCTTTGTGCTATCCGTTTTGTCTGGGTTGCTGTACGTCATCATGGTGATTAATGACTTTACCTCACGTCGTCGCTTCATAGCTGGACCACAGGCACGTAATTCACGGGGGCATGAAGCCCAGTCCATAAGAAAGTCCAGCCTAATGTCTCAGCAGCAGCAGGACCAACTGTCTTCTTCTTGTACATTAGTTTCTTGTAAAATGCTAAATCATGTTGCTGGTGTCAGTGCTTATATTTAAGGCTCTAACTGACACAGCACCAGAATATTGAAACAATTTTGGATGAAGATTAGAATTGACAAACCTATTTTTGACGCGCCGTGTAACTACCAGAAGGCGACCTATGCATCTTTCTCAGGACCTGGTTCAACTCTGGAATGAATTCTGACTTCTAAGGTCCAACAGAAACCCTACCGTACAAATTTCTGCGTGCACTGTATTTGCATCTTTGACCGCGTCTTCTCCAACATGAATACATGGCAGTGCTTTTATGTAACTAAATAAAAGGGGGTGCTGTATTGCACATCCGCTGTTGCAGTAAGGAGAACAATAGCAAGCTGACTCTCGTTCGGTGTTCTGCTGGTGTATCATGGTTGAGATACAAGACTTGGAATAGATGTGGGACATTTGGTAGCAATAAAGTGGAAATAGAGTCTGCTCAGATAGTTTTAAAACGTCATCAGTAAAATTGCTGTATAAGGAAGGAAACCTTGGAACAATAAAATGGTATACTTAGCCTTAAACGTGTAATCTCACACAGGATTATTCCAAACAATTGTCTTGTTTGCTGTTGTTCCCGTTAGTGCAATATCTAACTGGTACGTGAGGGCCTGCGTGGGCAGTGGAGAACATACTGAGTGGTAGTGGTGTCCCCAGGAGATCCCTGTAGAAGAGAAGCTGTGAATGAGAAGTCTGAACAGTGGCCGTGTGAGAGGTTTTCTCAGGTGCACGATTGATAAGTTGTGCTATGTTCGTCAGACTTTGAATGGTACCTGTAGGGGCTCGAAGGGGGTTGCGTTGTGTGGAAGTCGGCGCACGTGCTCCTTTCCTGCACCCAGGAAGCAGTTCCCTTACCAGAGGTGACGGTGCTCGCTGCGCGTGTGCTGAACGTCTGTCGTACACGGCAGAGTCCCAGGTAACGCAGCACTCGGCCGAGCCCGCACGAGGGAGCGGATGTAACCTGGTAAAAGAGGAGGTGAGGAGGACTCCGGGGCACAGACCCAGCCTTCTGCGCATTGCTGAGCCCGAGAGGCTGCTCTGGGCTCATCTCGCTCCTTCCGGGCTCCAGCACCGCCGCACCTGAGCAGGCTCACGGGTCAGGTGAGGATGAGTTCGGATTCAGAGGCGACCATGCCCTCGTTTCAGTTCTCGCAGGGAGGGGCTGTCTTGATGTTAGGTCTTTACCTTAAAAATCACCCTTCGCTCACAGTAAATTGCAGGGAAAGCAAGAGGATGACAAAAAACACCCGACAGGACATAGGATGAGCCTTCCTTTATCGGACACATGTCCAGAAATGAAACTAATGCTGGGCTGTCACGGAACCGAGATTAACCTTTTTTCCCCGCTGCGTAGTTCAGCTTCTGACCCAGAAGATGTTCACTGTTCCCAGCACGACAGCGTCCTCTGCGCTGCCACGCCGCTCTCCCAGAAAAGCCCGGCACTGCGGAGCTCTTTCTCTGGGATTTACTCTGTGTCCAAATTCCTTGTTCTTCTTCCCCTTTCTGCAGAACTTCTTACTTCTTAACTCAAGACGGGGAAAGTTTTGATATTACTGTAATATAGCACGGAATTTGTTAATTTTCCTTTGGATGTGCCCTGCTGCTTTTCTTCCTTTACCAGCTGCTGCTGAAGACTGCTGAGTACAGAACTCATTCTCTTACCTAAACCCTCAGGGAATTCTTACTCCACACTGAGGCAGAAACCTTTCCCGCTGCTGTGGGCTGTGTTCTGCCAGGTGAAGCCCCTCCACACACCAGCTGTTATCACTTTACCCCCACACAGAAGCTGCCGGCTGTTTCACAGCCGTGTGCATGAGCTCAGTGCGGGTGGTTCATTACTGGGGTTCCAGTAATGGGGCTCCCCGTTGGTGGGGTTCCACCAAGATCTGTGGGTCATCTTGCTGCTCTGTCACACTTGTGGGTCTCACTGACTTTGTAAGAACGGTGATGAAGATTCCCATGGGAACACAGCCCACTTAGAGTACTAAAGAAGTAGAGAAAATTAAAAATATTTCCAAAATATTCTCCAGAAAAATATTTCCCCGGAAGTGGTGAACAAATGTAGCTGTTTGCCCACTGGATCCTGCTGTATCTCAGTCTCGCTGTTTATTAAACTTATTTTTGAGTTTAACTGTCCTTTCTTGCACTGAAGTAGATCAGAGAAAGTTATTCAATAATAATTTTTTCATACCTGTAAATGTCTTTGGGTTTTCTGTACCTTTCAAGATACTGTGACAAAGCAAAAAAGAAAAAAGGAATTGATTTCTCGAAGAGAATACAGAAGGAAGGTGACTGAAGTAGCTGGAAAACAAAGCACAAAAATAAAACTATCAAGGGCAAGGGAATTAAAGGAATTTAACAAGGAGGAGATAACCGTATTCATCCACGAATCAAGATCAATTTAAATACTAGTTGGGTATTGACGTACTTTTCCTTTTTTCTTAGGTGTGGGATACTTTCCTCTTGCAGAAATTCCTTGCTTCTATTGAGGTAATACTGATGGGGTTTTGCTTTATTTGACTCTTTCTGGTTTGGAACATTAAGAAACACCGATGCACGCTTCATAGGGTGCTATTTATTTTTTTTTCTTCATATTGTCAGAAGTTCTTCATATCTCTGGTGTTCATGCCAGCTTGATTCTAAGCATCTTTTCAGTAAAACAAACACATTTTCTTAGGCAATGTAGTCAAAGCAGGTAAAAATTAGGGAAAATGTCAACCCAGGGTTCTGGTTAGTGATGCCACGTTTCCTGTTTTGATAGCTTTGGGCAGTAAATCTGGCCGTTTACTGCTGGGTTCGGTGCCTCGTGCCGAGCTCACGGGAGTGCTGGAAATAGCCAGTGCGTTTGCACGCAGCTTGAGCTCCCACTTGGAAATCTGCTGGGGCGCTCACATGCGGAACTGAAGAGGCAGTAACGTAGGAACGCTGCGCTGAGTGGCGTCCTTCACTCGTTTGTTGGTTTTGAGGCCTTTGGGAAATGCTTTCTGTGGCACATCTGTAAATACTGCCCTGACGTTCTGACGCTGAGACGGCAAATCCTCGCTGGCAGGAATTATTTTGCAAACTGTGATGAAAGGTAGATTCTGATTGTCACTGCTTGTTTAATGTCAGGTATCTGACATCTGAATCATTACTCCAAGTTTCTTTTATGAAGACCTGAATTTCACTTTTTGCATCAGGAAATCGTAGTTGCCACCGGCTGAAGTTTGGTTTCCAAGACATGTATTTTACACCTTAGTTTCCTGTTAGATGCTAACACGAGGCTTCCCTGCCCTAGCTGATGTGCCAAGTGACCTGTGGAGAAGACTAAATTGCTGAGAGGTGGTGTTTGATGTGCCTGGCCCAGGGCTGGTGCCAGGAGGCTCTGGGGTTTGGATGTTACTGCAGACGACTTCTCTGTTTTCTCTCCCTTCTGGAGAGAGTCATTTCCTACCAGGGCTTATTTCAGTAGTCACAGCTACCACACAGCTCTGATTCAGCTGCTTTAGCCAGGGGTAAGGCCAACCCTTCATTATTTTCCCACCTGCTTCCAAGGGGGAATAAGGAATGGAGCAGCCTCACGTGCACCTACAGACTTGAGCCGGGTCAGCGTAGCCCGTCCAGACCTGGGCAGGACGGAGGGGGTCTCTGGGGGCTGGTGTTGGTAGTGGTGTAGATGCACGGCCATGCGTAAAGATGGCTTTTACAAACAGCTGCACTATGTAGGTTCCTACATCGACCAGGTCCTTTTTCTCCAAACCTTTCTCACTCGCTTGTGTCAGATCTGGGAGTGTTTGTAGATTGTTTTCTAGATGGCCGTTCACTTGAGTCCGCGTCGTGGAGGGGGATATTTCTGGCCCTTCGAGCAGCCAGCAACAGCTAGGGAATCTTTGCTGTTTCTCCTGGTGGTGTGCCTTATGTTTGGTTTGTTTCACACACTACTTTCCAAGCTCTAGCCCATTGTTACAGATGGATTGTCTGCAGTGAAATAGGTGGGGGGAAGCAGTGATGAAATGGGAGTTGTGGGAAGAGAGTCTTACAATTCACAAATGGAAAAGCTAGGTCTGATGACATGTGTAATGGCAGCTGTCAAATGTGTCTGTGCTTTGTTTCTTTAAAAAGTATCTGCTGCTGCTCTGGCCAGAGCCCTGCTGGGCCCTTTCCTAAAGGGGAAGCTTTGCTCTGACTGTGGTGGTGAGGGACCAACCGTGCCTTTGGCAGTAGGCAGGAATTCGCCTTCCTGCTCCAGCAGGAGCTGCTGTGAATCAGGATGCCAGTGGTTTTACGTGTATAGGTTGCTCAGAAGTGATAAAACCCTCACAGCGTAGGACGCCTGCCGTTCAAAACTGAAGGGAGAGATCCGTATCCCCAACAGTACATGTGCTGTTCTGGTTCTCTGTTCAGCGGGAGGCGTGGCGGGAGAGCTTGCTGATGCACGGCTGAGCAGCCGTCAGAACTGATCTGCCTGTGCTGACCCACTCGTGGTTTTGTAGGGAATGCGGTGTATTTGCCATCCTAATAACAAATAATTAACCATTCTGTATTTATTGGTTGTTACATTTAATATTGTTTATTCTGTAGTGATCCACTCGTTTATTCAGTTACCTTCTGAATCTCTCTTCTATCTTTGATGAGTGTTTAGCTGTAAAACCGGGCTGATGGTACTGCTGTTTGATGGACCTGAATGTGTAAAGGGAATTCATGGAAAGGAATCTGTTTTCTGCTCTCTTTAACGTACTGTTGGGGAAAAGTCTTGGAAGAGGAAGTTTTCTGCAGGCAATTTTGGTGTGATTTCCTTGGATTCTAAATAACCTACTGAGATCTGGTTTTAAGCTAGAACAAAATTGAATTCTCCTTTTCTCAGTTGTTACAGATGAAGTGTGGTGCTCAGGGATGAGTACAGAAATTTATTTGCAGAGATTTTTTTTTTGTACTTTTGTATTTCAAATGAAGAAAACACATCACATTTGGCTCATAATTTCAGTTTATTATCAAAATGTTTTTATTGAATGACAAACTCAGAAAGCTAAAAGGAACATAGGTTTTTAAATACACCTATTGTAGCAGTCTTCTGAGGTATCTGGTACTTAGTTTTGGAAATCGGTTTGCTTTGATACACAAAGCAGTAAGTTCCTTTGCAATCTGCGTGAGGATGTTTAATACTGCTGTCACTGCAGATTTAAAGCCTTTTACCTTCTTAAAGCTCCACTCTTGCACCCCGCTGTGCAGCTTTCCTGATGTGACGACTGACATCGACCAGAACACGTACAAATGATGTGCAGGAGCAGACCCTAAACGCTGAGAAAATCGGCCTGAAAGCTCGACTGTGTGTGTGCTCCACTGGAGAGCTCAGTTTTGTAGACTGTCTTATTGCCTGATACCATGCTTTGCTCAAATTTCCCAGTCCTATGCAGCTGCTGATAAAATATATTACAATACTTCAAGTCAAAAGTGTAGCTCAGATTTAAATATAAAAACTATGATTTATACATTACTAGAAACTTTAAAAAAGACCAACTTTAGAGAAAGCAAGAAAAAGCTTAGAAAACTGTGAAAGGGTCTTTGATCACAATCTTACAGATTATGTGTCCAAAAATTAATAAATTACCTACAATTTCAGTTTGGCTGGAAAGCAGTAAATAAAGTGTTGTAAATATGACTTCAGATAATACACACTGGAATAATTAGTGAGAAGTTACTTAACTTAATTACAGCAGGTCTTTGGAGTCCTATTGTATAAATGGTTTCAAGTAAAAATGAAAACATTTGGTAGAACAAATTTATAACAGCAGAGAGTACAAAGTCTGACACTGAGGTCATTATCATGTTACGATGCCTAAAGCTGTGTGTTACTTAATATTTCCTCTCCTCTTGATCAGAAATGCACCCACCAGTGGGAGATAATGTGCCTTACTTTGACATTAAAAAACAAAATAAAAAAAAAATCCCCAAAGCCGCTGGCCAGTGGGGAACAGGATTAACTACCAGTGAGATGTTACTGTACACTGCAGAGTCCAATCAACTGGGGCAGCTAATTGCTGCGTTGGTATTAGTCCTTCATTTCATGTTTTGATGTGTGATTATTTTTTTTTTCTAGTTATTGTTTTTGCCTGTTTACTAAGAATTACAGAGACTACTCTAGCATATCTCCCCCTCAGTTTTCTCCCCTTCTCAGAATTAGCTCAAAACTTCTCTTTTCCTGGAAAGCGTCTGGAGATGCAGGGTTTTCAGGTCCATCACCAAACCCGGCACTTCTTAGCAGGATCCATGTAGTTTGTCTTGGTGCATGAAAAGGCTTCAGAAAACTCTGGAGAGTTTTGCAGTGATCCTATGACCCTTTAAAACAAAACAACATCTCCTCATTGTTGCTTGCCTTTGTTTAAAACAAACAAGATGACTTCCATTTTGTAACTTTATTTTTTTTTTTGCGTCACCTCAAAGTGCTGTGGGAAACTCCCGTGTTTCTGCACGCTGACTGTGGCCTCCACTCCCCCTCAAGCAGTGTCTGTGTTCTCTTGTCAGGCTGAGTGGTCCCTACAGCAGCCCCCCAGCATCCAGGACCTGTCCCTTCTTCCTTCCTGGCTCTCACAAAACTTCCATTTATTTCACAGGAACAGGTTTACTGCTTGTCCTTAGTTTTCACTGAGAAACTTCTTCAGCTATGTTTTGCTGACAAGTTTCTTCATAAAGGGAAAACAGGACCCTGAGGCTGAGGACTGCGGTGGAAACCTTCAGTGAACGTTCATTTACATTTTTACACCAATCAAGTTTTAACTAAGATCATACTGCTTTTCTGGGCGTTCTCCACAAATGCTCCAGTGAATGAGTTTTCTGGAAAAAGACTGCTACGAAGAACAGCTTTTAAATGACCATGAGGACATTCCTGCTGAAGCAGTTTATGTGTGTAATTGTGACCATATGTGACTATATCTGCTAGGGGTTGCTCGCTCCTTCAGGAAATACAGCGTGCACGTACCGACGCAGGAACACAACTTCAGCCTCAAATGTCAGATACAGATACTGACACGCTGACTGTGGGGCAAAGAGCTGTTTCTTTGAGTAACTTGTGATTATTCTGTGAATAATCTTAATCATTAGATTGAAGAGAACCAGGAAGTGCCCACAGAAGTTGAGGTGAAGTTCAGCAGCTGACACCTGCAGCAGTTGGACTGTCTCTACATGACCAAAAGCAAATCTGTTTCCTAAATGATCCCAGGAGCCGGCAGCAGCTCGGGAGAAGCTGATTACCAAAAAGTCATGCGTTTAAGTGATCTAGCAGAGCGGTGCTTCGTTGCTCTTAAGAACTAGAACTGCTGAAGTGGGATTTTGCCAGAAATAGAGCAAAAAGTATTTTGGGTTTAATAAAACTCTACTTACATTTGTTATTAACAAACAGGTAAACAAGCAGGGGATAAGAACCCTGCTTCACTTGCTGATACCCCAGAACTGCAGAGATGTGGTGCATGCGCAGGGCTTCGCCTGCATCTGTTACTGTACTTGTTGTATTTTAATTCTGTATGGCAACACTCAGATACAGAATCTTTTTTGCTTGCCTTTGAGGATTACCTGATCTAAGACATCTTTCTGTTAACTTCCTATTTTTCTAGAGGACAAAGGATTGTACCTGCCCACTACTCCGAGCTGACAGTCCATAAACTGACGTTGTACTGTGCAGTTAGCAGAAGAGCTGCCTGTCCCACTGTAAGGAGAGAGACACCTGCTACACTGACTGCAGGCCTCAACCAACCAACCAGCTCTCCCCACCAATAAAAAAGGCCTCTGGGGAGCTATTGTGACATTTTCATACTGTGTCATTAGGCAGTCATTTTGTGGTGTGCTGAAATGCTTTCTATTTCAGATCTCTTAGGGGGGCCTCAACCTAAAAATGACCTCACATTCTGTAAATGTCAGTGTGGTTTCCCATTAACACTGTGTAATTCCATGCAAAGGTTACAGCCTTTCCTGCTGAGGTAGAACCAGCACGGTACACGCTGTAACGCATCCAAGGTACACAGAAATGCAGTCACACACACATGCTGAACTAGTGAACTCGAAGGGACTCATGGCTCATGTGCATTAGATATGCAAAGAGGAGGCACGGCTCTGAACTGCTGCAGAGCATCGTTAGCGCTGTGCCCAAATTGGGCTGACTGCACAGTCGGTGCAGGAACCGCCTCCAGGAGGGGCCTGCAGAGAGCACCAAAACCACCCACAGCGAAGTGCCAGTCAAGGGGCAACTGAAGGAACAGTCGCTGCTTTCACTAAATATTTGAGTATGTGGGATAAACGAAATAATTCTTTGGTGAAAGGCCACTGGAAGAAAGATACTGGACTTAACGTACTGAATGTTACCACAAGAGAAACCAGCCATTGTCTCTGTGAATCCTGGAGGTGTCTATGCCCAAACCTACCCTGGTAAGCGCAACCTCGCCTTTTGTGGAGCGTTCTCTCAATTCAGCAGCGAAAAGCTGCACCTAGGAATCGGACTGGAGATGATTATACGTGCTCACCTGTATTTGCCTGGGCTGTGCACATCGGTTTTGATGGAGTTCACAGCATATTCTGGTCTGTATGTTCCACACCATACCTACATAGGTAACAAAGGAAAGCATTTGTTAGCCATACGATTGTCCAGGAAGAGACCTGCTGTCATTTCACTATCAAATATTTAATATCATGAGAATAAATTCCACATTAGGAAAAAAAGTATATTTTGTTAAAAAAAGTGCACTGTTGTCCACAGATCAAGGCACTTGGACTTGACTTACTTGTGGATGAATGAACTTATTTAGGGAAGACAAAAATTACCCAACAAGACTTTATTTTCACTACTTTGTAGCGAGCACTGCTCAGCTACCAACTCTGCCAAGTCTTAGTAGAACTGTGACAGTCAGCCTACCCTTTCTGCCTTACTGTTAAACTGTAACGTCAAATGATTTTCAAAGCCTTCACTCAAGAAGTATAGCATACCTGTGCGAAGTTCAGAAAAAACAGCTGCTTGTGGTTCATTTCAAGACCAGGGAGAAGTTTTTCTTTCCCATGCTTTTTCACAAAGTTTTCATAGGCCTGTAGAATGAATTGAGTAGAAATGTTACAAATTCTAACCCAGCCTGTTAAAATGAAATTATTTGGGGATCTCCTGCGCCTGGATCTCTTGTTAAATGACTGGCCTCGGCAACGCAGCCTACCTCTGCTCAAGGAGGCACAAATGATCTCCAAGACAAGATGTGATCAGAGGATTAATTCCTCCATTAATTATTAATTATTTTAATTAATTTATTATTAATTATTAAATTATTAATTATTTAGTTTATTAATCCTTCCCTCTTCTTCTCCTTCTTTCCGTTAGACTTGAGAGATGTAGGCTAAAAAGCTTTATCTGTGGCAAAAAAATCACTCTTCTCTCTGATTCAGCAGAAAACATGTATTTGCTGTCCTGTTTACAGGGAGGGTTTTTTTTTTTCTCTCCAATGTTTATCACATAAAGGTATTTCCTATTTTTTTGCCAGTTACTGGGTTAGAGTCTAAAATAACACACTTCTAGCAAGATGCACCTTCCCTTTATACAATGCAGAGTTCCAGGACCCAGTTTTCATAGCACAAAACTGATTCTGCAGGGAGAATAAATAAATTTTATCAATTATCTAGTGTTGCACTACAAAAAGTGGATTTTTTTCGTTGTGGTTTTTTTTTTTTTTTTTTTTTTTTTTTTTTTTTTTTTTTAAATGCACAAATGTTCCACTAATCGTTGATCAGACTAATATAATAGACCATACTGACATCTCTTTCAGGCTTCCAAATCGTTCTTTAAACTCTCCCTCATAATCGTATCGCCCTCAAATGTCTATTTCTAGTGAAGTAAGTTGTCTGCAGGAGCTGTGATGATAACTTTGAAGTGTGAGTTGGCCCAGGCACCCCAGTGGGCACTTTGTTGAGGAATGACAGCACTCCAGTTGTCAACTGTTGAATGTTTTGCCGCAGAAGCAGGTGTTTGGGGAAGGAGAGGCAGGATCATGCTATTAAGGCCTGCAGTCACCAGATTTGCAAGTAACAAGAAAAGGTCACAGAGAAGCTGACTTGCTTCTCACCTCCCAACCCTCATCACAAAGAGAAGACCTCTGCTTCATTTCCTTTCAGTCTCCAAACTGGCCAATCTAGGAGGTTAAGTGTCTATTTTGGGAAGAGAATGGATGGAAAGCCAAAAAGCATAGAAGGTCCCACAGAGGCTTTGCGCAAGGAGACCAGATGTCACTGGCATCTCTGGATACCTGACGGGGGACCCAAGTCACTCGTACAAGGTGGTATTTTGAACAGTTTTTTGAACAGTGAATTGTGTTCCACTTGGACAGAGACTATAGGTAGAACTAAGAAGAAATTAATTCTGTCCCTCTTTCCTGGCATAAAAAAGCTGGTAAAAGACAGCCAGCCAGAGGCAGACAGCTGCTCAGCATCATCAGTTTAGTTAGGTGATGGTCCAAGTGTGATTCATTAATGTTTTCATTCTACAAATTCCCTATTCACAAAAGGAAAAAAAATAGAGAGAAAGAAGTCAGCTGAAAGAGAGTGCACAAGGAACAGATTATATGTATCCTGAAATAACTACTAGGATCTAAAAAATACAACAGCTGGTCAAGAGTTTTAAACTATGGCTCGGTGATGCAGTACGTATAGTCCTCTCCCTGACACAAAACCAATGTTTCTTCTTCAAAGGCTCTGAAATTAATTTTCTTAATCTATGATGGTTTCTCTAAAATGGAAAAAATTGATACTTCTTACCTTATATGCTTGTCTGACACCCCCATTATCAGCAATGTTTTCTCCTAGCGTGTTGATTCCACTCAGCTGTAAAACAGAAAGGCATAAGATAGTCTTCTGAAAAGAAGAGCTTATCCAGGACCTGTAATGCCAAACTTTGTGCATTTTTCACTTTTAAAGGTGAGAATTCCCTTAAAATCTGAAGTTTTAGCGGGAGATTATGTTGATGTCTCTGAAAAGTCTTTGCCTCCCTTGTCTCAAAATCCACGCGGATACTATTCTTTTCCTTAATCCTCTTCCCTACCCTACAGGCAGCTTTCTAGACTCTCATATCTTTTTTACCCAGATTTTTTGATGCTTAGTCATTGTTCATTCCTTCTTCTTCCTCCATGTCTTTAACCCTCTGCTTTATACTACAGTTCCAGTTAGAGGAAGTGGGCAGAATCTGTCCACATAGTCTGTAAACCAAGTTAAAATCCAGGCTCCAAATGCCTGAAATGACCAGTTCACAGACATCAGCAAGTGGGTATTTTCCTGTGTACCAGGCAAGTTAGGTGGCTCTTTGGTAGCAAGATACCTAGGAGATATCTGTTTAGCTGCTATAGTATTCACAAGTCAGTGAAGTATCACGAAAGATGATGAAGCTTTGGTAATGGAGAATCTGTAATTTGATTTTATAAAAATTCTATTTTCAGCAGATTGCCTGCCTCTCCTAAATCTGCACCTCATGTTTGCCTCTACTCCTGTACCCTGATCCTTCTCAGACCTTTTTGCTCTGTAGTCCAGATGTTTGTCTTGGGCAAAGTGAGAAACTTTTGAGTGAAGCAAAGCAGCAGGCAGGATTTGTTTTGATGAGGATATATATTATTTGTGCATTAAGATTTGGAAACATGAGGTTTGTTGTTGTTGTTCCTTTGTGGAATTAAAAAAGACTCTTTGATGGCCCAGAGAGGCTTTTGGGACTGCCACTCATTCAAAATTAGAACAGTCAGTTTACGTGTGGAGTTTTTACCACTATCTTTAATTTTAAGAATCTCTTTAGCTTTTTTTTTTTTTTTTTGGTGTTGGGACAAGAGTGTTGACCATAAGCCAAGAGAACATTCACGTGAATGAGGGTTTGCATGTTCAGGACGTAAGATTTTGTGCTTCCTCATTAAAAATGGCATTGGTAGTTGCAAATGAATATGACGTACATGCTGTCCACCTGCTAGGTCCCACGAAAAGTTTCCATACTGGTACACTATACACTGGGATAGCTCCTTAAAATTACGTGCTGATTCTTCAGTCCACCAGTCTACGAGGTCTCCGTTCTCATTAAAATTTCTGCCTGTAATAACACGTTAACAGAATTACATATACAGGAAAAGAGGTTTTTGATGCAGCAAGAGGGGTAGCAAGTAAGTATAGTCAGTCATGCAAAAAAATCACTGTAATGAGACAGATGGTGCTTTTTTTTTTTTTTTTTTTTTTTTTTTTTCTTTTTGAAAGCCTCTGGTTATTGCGTACCACTAAAATTGAAACTCTCTCCCTAGGCAGTCTAATCCTATGAATGGTTCTCCTTACCATCATTATGTGTTTTCTTCGAGTGCAACTAAAATCTCTTGCTGTAGCTTGACCTGTTGCTTCCTGTTACATTGCCAATATACATGGAAAATGCTTTGTTCTCCTTCTCTTTCGAGAAACAGCTTACTACCTGTTTGAAGATTATCATAGTCCTCCTCCCATAATACGCTGTTCCATAAAATGAGCAGCCACCATTCCTCTAGTTGTATTTTTGGTATGTTATTCACATTGTCCAGATCTCTCTCTTTCTCACTGTTTTCCTCTGGAGTGAACTGTGATGCCAAAACCCAAATGCTGTGCTCTTGCTGGCAGGTCTGTGCCAATTACATCATGTCATATAGGTGAAATACCTGTAAATAAATCCCAAAATGATGAATGGCCATGGTCTTCCCCTGTCAAAAAACTGATTCTTGTGATTCAC
>WHYT01015914.1:270707-317027 GCA_009806455.1 Tetrax tetrax | reverse complement strand
TTTTTTTTTTTTTTTTTTTTTTTTTTTTTTTTCCTTTCTTTCTTTCTTTCCGAAGAGGGCTATATTTTAGCAGAGGAGGAAAACAAACTAGTTCAGACTGAACCAGAAGGCAGGATTAAGGCTCTCTTGGGAAGCCTGGTGTGGTTCTGACCTGTGACTCAACGCTGGACTGATCACGGTGCAGGTCTAGGAATGAAGGATGTGGCTGGGCAGCAGGTGTGACAGCTGGACCCTTGGGCTCACACCTACGCCAGCCCAGTGACACACCCCGTTCACAATTACACGTTGTTTATGATGGGTTTTGATGTAGCCTTTGGGAAAAGCAAACAATCAGCAACTATACTGAACGCCCTTGTGTGCCACAGGCCCACATCCTGGGCTGTTGCTGCAGCCTGGCAGGTACAGGAGTGTCTGGGATTCTTTGGAGAGCGCTTTAGGGAATCATCGTGGGGAGCAATGCTGTAAAGCCTCAGACACCCAGATTTGGCCTTATAAACGAACATGAAGCTTACTTATATCTGTCCCCTGGAATGATTAAATGCTAAAGCATGTAAAACATTCTATGCATTGTAAGTTTTTGTAATTAGAAACTCAGTGCCTTACCATTGTCATCAAAGCCATGCGTGATTTCATGACCGATGACCATGCCTATGCCACCATAATTCAGAGATTTGGGCTGGGATGCACTGAAGAAAGGGGGCTGCAAAATGCCAGCAGGGAAGACTGAAAAAAAAAAAAAAAAAACAAAACAACCCACAACACAATTAACACACTGCCTCATTATCCTGTGTGCACAGTGAACAGACTGGTTTTGTGGGCTTCAACCAAAGTCATGCTGTTCCCTCAGATCTACCAGCAGCAGTAAGTAAATTGGCACGTGGTAGTTAGTGGCTGTAGGATAGTCAGAGCCGATCAGCAGGACGGCTCCTCTACCCCCTCAAGCCTAGGGTAAAGCAAAATTGCTCTTCAGACACTTGCAAAATCATGATCAGCTTTTACTTTGTCTTTGTTAGTATTTCACTTTGCAAAAAAAGCAGTTTACTTTTCCAATTTACAGCACTTGGCATTCTCAGACTCCTGCATCGTTATTAAGTAAACCTCATCACATCATGAAAAGTGGGATCATTTTCAAGATGCCTGAAAATTTGTTAAACTTTTCTTAAGACATATGTAAAAGAATGTACATTAGAACTTTGCATTTAAGATAGCTAACAGCCAAGGCTTGCAGTTTAAATGGGACTAGTTAAAGTTACACTTACATACTACGGTTCATAATTAGGTCTTGAAGTGCTAGAGAAAAGAGAGCTGGTGAGAGATTCTGAGTAAACTTTGTCTTTTGGGAAATGCTGGTTTCATGGAGCCACAGATGTTTTGCTCCAACTCCTCATTATTTGTACATAGAGAAGGTGGTGCCAGAGCCCTGCAGGGTTTTTGTCTGCTTGGAGTTGAAGCAGCTCTGAACAGTGATCGTGTGCTCCCAGGCAGTGACCCCCTGAGCTCCTGGTCCCATCCAGCGTGGGAAGGTTGGCTCAGCACAGCTTCTGGGGAGCTGATCACTGTAGTCTGTCATCTGAGCCCTGGATCTCACGGCTCTGAGATTCTCACAGATCGTGAGCAGTTCAGTAACGAACTGGTGCGTTCATTAACCAGCAGGGTGCAAATGAACTTCCTTCCCAAAGCCGTGCCAGATAAGCTTGTACAAGGGGACTGTGAAGGGGCTAGAAGGAACGGAAGCCAGGTATGCTCTATGGCAGGAAGTTCTGCAGCTTACTGTTAGTCAGTGTTTCCCTCAGGTAAAAGTGGTACTGTACTCCCTCTGTTCATCCCTTAAAAAAGACAAAGGCTGGGGTCACCAAATTAACTTGGTCATTAAACTTCCAGCCACTCCGCACTGCTGTTGCTCTCATGGCTGAACCCCAAGCCTCTGTCCCTGTGCTGCACAAAGACAATTCAAAACATGAGGAAATGAAAACACTATGAATGAAAGTTCTGATTTTGCTGCACTGAGGCCCTTCTACAATGCACATATTAAGATTGTTTCACTTCTTGATTATAAAATTATGTACATATATATAATTAATTTGGCCATTAAATCTGTATCCAGTTAATAAGTCGGTAAACCTTACCTATCTGATTTCTACTTGCTGAATAAAAAGCATTGACAACAGCAGCTCCACTTATCCACCTAAGAAAAACAGAAGAATGAATGTTAGAATTTCAGTTCTTAAAGTGAGCATGGCCTATGGTGACTACAGTAATTTTTCTCATTTGGCTTAAATTAACATCCAAATGAGTCAGAGCTGAGACCGCCAGTTCAGCCAGGGAGTGTGCCCTGTCAGTCTTCTGGTACCTCTGCATTCTACATTAATATTTTAATTCAGAGCAGGAGTACATTTCTGAAGTAAATTCCTGCTCATCCTCATTTAATCATGGTTTCTTCGGCTCAGCAGTCTCTCAGCAAGAGAAACTAAATTCTCAGAGATTAAATTCATCTTTCAGATGAACTTAATTAAAAAGCTGCTCACCAGGAGTCCACTTAATCCATTCCAGGAGCTGAGGGACGAGACTAGAGCTACTCCAGAACACTTAACCTTCTACACCATCTCCCAGTTCTTTGCCCTACTTGCTAATGTAGGTCCAGCCTTTTAGGAACGAGCAATGTCCTTTTACTTGCGCGCTTCATGGAGGAAAAAGTGCAGAAGGAAGGTCGTTAAATCATTAAATCATCACTGATTGCCTTCCAACCAAGTACCTCCTCCTGCGGAAACTGGATGAAAGACGACACATGATATTTTTTAATACTTACTCCTCTTTGTCCACTTTTTCTCTAAGCTTTTTCAGCCTTTTCTTCTGGGTAAATACTAAGTTTTGAATAATGTTTTCGAAGTATTCCTCTTCTTTGTAATTCAGCTAAAAACAAAGAGGGCAAATGTGGTGGTTTTACTGATTTGCAGTAGAAGAGAGATGAATCTGGAAAATTTAGTCCTAAGCATCATGAGCTAAGCAACACGTTTTTAAGAGTATTTTTTTGACCTACAATTAGAACTTGGTTTGCAGTGCTCTACTACATTACAGAGTTGGTTTTGTAGCTGGATATATGTTATTAGCTGTGTAATCTTTTTCTTCAGATCTTTATTTCCTCTTTATACATATATATTGTGTGGAGTATTTGCTGGTTTTGACCCTAACCTCTGGGAGTTGCCCATTTGAAACCAGTAGGTACCAGCCTGGTAAGCTGCAATTCCTCCTTAGAAAGAACACATGAATAAGGCTCAAATGGTGTTTTAAAAAGCATACTTTGGTTATATGTCTGTATTTTTCAAAATGAAAACTGTGACTTCTGAGACATGTTCTGCCTGAACATTCATGAGTACTAAATACGTTAATGGGGTTACTCTTACAAATGAACCTACAAGGTAAAAGAACCCTGAGGTGGTATTTTGCAGTGAAAGAGCTCAGAGGCAGTTTAAATTACGTGGGTAGTCCAATGTCATTCTTCAGGGACTCATTCCAATCCATGGATAAACATGCACAGTCACTAAGTTATGTGTACTTGCATCCAGTTCAACCAGTGTTACGTCAATACGTGGCAAATTTAGACACACGGGGCTCAACACCACTGGCTCTGTGTTCTATACGGTAACTGCTCTAGAATGTATACATTCCCGTGAAATACCATCAAGTACTTCTCACCAGCTGTACTGGATCAGCTGTGCTACACGGACTTTGAATAATCCTTATTGACACCTGTGCAGCTGAGCACAACATTGAGTTCTCTGTGCAGATGCATATGGTTTGGCTCGGCTACGAAGGGAAATTCACCATTTTTTCTCTGCTTACCTCCTGGTACTCACTGTTCAGCTTATTGTCATCAGTCACAATCTCGTCTGGATAGCCAATCCTCTCTCTGATTGCTATTGCCTAGGGACAGGATAATTTGAGATCCATAGCAAATCCAGCCGTATTTTAAAATCAGTCATGAATGACATAATAAATGCAATATGGAAGCAACTGCAGAAACTCCAGAATGTTAATTATATATAAGTTTTGTTTACATTTTTTTATTCATTGAAAGCACTGTAAAGTTTATCTTTAATTATAACAATGGAAAATTCTAGAAAGTGTGTTCTGTTCTGTCTTTCATAAACAGACTTACAGAAATGTGCACAAGACAGCCAGGCATACTTCAACTACGATTCTGAGTTTAAAATCTGGTTAAAACAAATAGTAGATCTCCTGAAATATTTGACATATTTTACAGCCCTTAAAATAGAAATAAAATTCCAAACTGGACATTTTGTAACTTCAGTATATCACAGGAAAGCACATTTACAAATTTCCAGAAATTTGTACAGTTTGACTCAGTTCGGGTTTGTATTCAAATTTCTTAACTAGCTTCTGCTTCTGTATTGGAGTGAAATTATTTATTTAAATATTCACAAATTTTGACAATTTCAAGTCCTGAACAAAATTTTTTAATCCAAAGCTTACTCAGTTTCTTTTGATAGCCAAGTATTGATTTGTATTTAATAGCATTGTCAGGAGTTATTAAAAAAAATGAACAAATGATTCTTTAGTGACTGTCTTAGCTATCTGTTGCAATCATAGCTTTTTGCAGACTATACAGCCTAGAGTTATTTGATAAAGCAGTAATATTTTGATAGTTATTTTAAATGTTTTTTCCTAAGATTTTCTAACACAAAATTCTGGAGGAGAATGCCAGGTCCTGCTCCATAATTAATAAAACCATTTTATTTTCCAAGATTTTAAAAATTAAATTGTAATAATTATCTTTAAAAATGCAAACGTGAGGATTTGTTATTACCTCTACAGTAAAACAAAACAGAGATGTAATAAATAGTTCTTTCAGTTCCTTCCTCCCAGCTCAGGGCTCTCTACAATTGATTTCTGTTACTGACTCCAGGCTTACAAGAACTGTCTGACACTACGCCCTCCCTTAAAAGAGAGCTCTCTGATGATGTCCAGCCTGTGGTTTAACTTTCTGGTTTTGTCCTGTCTCTCCTAACAACTGGTCAAATCACCATAAATCATTCCTCCTCATTTTCAGTATTACTGTCTTGTAGGTATTTTTTATCTAGCCTCTTAATCACTGATTTGCCTGCAAGGTCTTAATCTTATCGATTCCTCCTGGTTTGGGTGCTTATCTCCACAGAGGCCCCTTCCCATGTAATCTGGATTTGCTGTAGAAAGTCAGTAAGCTGCTGTGCCTGTATAAACACTATTTTACATGGGTTTGTATATATCAAATAGTGATACTTGTTACTATCAATACTGCTTTTAATAGAAATACACAACATTACAAATATTTAAGATTTAACTTACTTTTTGTTCTGCTTTCTTTTTGGTTGCTGCATCCATCCAGGTAAGTTCATCTAAGGTTTTAATAAAAACATCACGTATATCTGCAATCATTTCCTCAACCTTGGAAAAAACATCAGTATGTTACAAATCCACATAAAATGATCCAGTCATTTTTCCACAGTCACAGTTTATGACAGACTTGTTTTCCCTGCACTGGTTGCTTGAACGTGTGCTGTTTATGGGCCACACTCAAAATCTGGAGCTCAAGTTAAGGAGCACTTTGAACCTGTCCGGTGGCCTGAGCTCACAAGGCAATGCAATTTATTCAGATTACAAAAAATCTGTCAGGTATCCATCCATGGGGTGTTGTGCATCTGATCAAATGACTGTGTGTATGTCAGCCACAAAAAAATGGTATATCTTAAGCCTGGATTACAGTAGGAGGGGTATGAGGAAACTAAGGCTTAAGTCCAGGTTAGTTTTAGCCATTTTCTGTGTGACTGAAGGCAAACAATTAACCAGCTCTCCCTGTGCCTCACACTGGCAGGATGTCAGCTCGCGTCAGTCTGAGAGAGCGGGCAGTGGCTGTTCATTTCAGTAAGTGCTGTTCCTTGGACGTGCGCGTTGGCTTGTGCACGGGTCACTGCGAATGTGCCAGGGCTGCGTTAGGCTGAGGGCCGGCTCACGGAACATGCGGAGCAGGCAGATGCCTCTCCCCTCCAAGCATGCACAACGTAATCTGTTCCGCACGTTACTTCACACTGTGGTGGCTTGCTTGGAAAGCAGGCCAGCGCAGACAAGTAATGCAGAAGCACCTAGGCACAAAGGAAAGACTTTCCTAGCACACACATTCTTGTTACTCCTCAGTGGTACACTGATTGGGAAGCAAATCTGAAGGTCAGGTCTTTTAGAAAGTGAACCTGCTGTGTGGAAGAGGTTCATAAGAAGTGTCATCAGAGCTGTGTAAAGAACTGCGTGGTAGGTGACGATGAAGTGATGCTTAGACGGTACGCAGGCTAAGTTTGCTAAGAGCTTTACCACATGTTTACTGTCTCCAGCAAATGCTTCCTCTACATATAATCGTCCCACTGCATTCTCCATGTTGCCGTTGACGTAGTTGGCGCAACGACGCCAAACAGCGGTTTCTGATGTGGTGCCGTAGAGTGCCTGTGAAACACAAACATTAGGTAAAACAGTGACATCTGGGCCCACGGAACGTGGAGAATGGTGACTGCCTGCCAGATGTGTGTTTCGGAGGAGCCTTTAATTGTGTTTATGACAATTAGGTAGACTCACTCTGTAAAGACAACATCTTCCTCAACAACAGGTTGAGGAAATAGGAGAATCATTAGCAATATGCTTTATCCTTTCAAAACACGAAAGGTAGTGAGAAGAAAACCCCTCTAAAAGCTAAGAATGGGAACGGTTAAGGAGGCGTACACTGACACAAAGCTTTCAGTGTCACAGGGATCTGTTTTGCAGTTCCAGCTCTGACAGGGCCATTGTGATTATGCAGCAAATTAACTTCTGCAGTGATAAGACTGTGTTTTGTACCCAACCAGCAGCTTTTGTCAGAGCCCCCCACCTTTTGGAGCTTGCAAAGTAGAAGCTCGTTTACTCTATGTGATGTTGCTACAAGGCATGCAAGGATTTTGTCATGATAATGTGTAAATACATGAAAAAAAAGCTGAGTGGATAGTGTAATGGTACGAGACCTGACTGCAAGGAATATCACTGACAGCGTCATTGCAGGGCAACTCTCTGAAATCCCATTCTATAATGAAGTTTATATTCCATAATGAAGGAGCTCCCTGTCTCTTCAGAGGTTCAGATCAATTACTTCTGGTGTTAAAAGCTCCGTAACTGCCACACCTTGAACTGAGTTACTAGGAAAATAATGTTTCTTTTCATCCTAAAGCATTAGGAACTTATAGCAACAGAAATTTACCTGCTTATTAGTGAAAATAACATGCAATCAAAATGTATTACTGTGGATTTGTACATGTACGGTGCTGATGCATCTGAAATTACACCACTTCATCTCATGGCAAATAAAGTCTCAACTACCACATTGTAGGGAACACAGTTTTTTGCTTTTAAATAAATCGCACATCTAGCTTTTGTATGCAAAATTCAAAATACATTATTTTCTATATACTATAACTATATAAAAATTCTCTGTTGTGGTTCACAAAAGTCATCTTTACAACTTAAAAAGAGATCAATTTCTGCACCTTACGAAAAGCATTCCTTGTGTCCTTGTAGTTCTGGCTTAAGCTGTTGACAAGATCCATTACAAATCGCCAGGTCATGTAATTTTGAAGGTCTCTGTTTAACAAAAGAACAACAATAAGCTGGTAATGTTTTTAGGCTTTTAAAGTTTACTGGAAATAAAATGCAAATTACAAAAATACCTTACATACCTACCTGGGACTGTATTTATTAAGAATAGACTTCAGCTTGATAAGGTATTCTGGATCATAAACAACGATGTGTTCAGTGTTCTCAACATTAATTTGTACAGTTGACATTATATTATTTATGAATTTTGACCAGTTGAATACCTAGAAAATCAATATGCATTATTATATAGTTAAATCGTAAAGAAACAGAATTTAGCTGGTTTTTCCATTTTAACTATGTTTGGGTAACACAAATGCTGCACTACTTGTAAATGGAGTCATCATCATAATAACTGACCTGAGATAATTTATATCCTCTGCGCTCTAAAACCCCATTAAAATAGGTTGGTATTTAGCAGAAAGGGTCAAGACATTGGTTTGATTTCAAACTAACACAATTAAAAATGCCATGACCCTTTCCTTTTAGTCTGGAAAAGCAGAAATGTTTTTTTAAGTACAATTTCCAGTTGTCTTTTTGCTATATTTAGCTAAGAACTTTTAAATCCAAGCCTGACTTAAAGCCTGATTTTCGGTACAGTGTGTCTCTATGTGTGGGGCAGTAAGATTCGTGGTATACCTGGCAGTCCGTTCTGAAGTACACAGCAGTCCATAAAAGGATCTACTTCGATGGTATTTAACAGAAACCCTTGAAATCCAGTATCTGTAATGAATTTTCCTCTGCGTGCCACATTCCTGGATACTGGAGAACCAGCTGGTTTGGTGGCAGGTCAGCCTGCAGCACGCTGCGACAGACAACTCTCAGACAAAGGGCAGCGTTCTTGTTTGTTTTCTGCCTCTCTGGTCCCAAACCTGTTTTCTTTATGCTGGCGTTATCCTTTGCAAGAGGCTCACATAACTTTCATGAGCCAGCAACTATGAAAACTACTTTCTGTGACGTTTTTGTTCTGTAGTGTCCACCTACTCTGGACAGAGCATGATTTTACTGCGTGGGCACTCTCAACTGGAAACTCTTACCAGCTTGCTGTGGAGAAGAATAATTTCCCTTTGCTAAGTTAGTAATATTACGTGCCCTGGACAGCAGACGTGCCAAAGGACTGACTGGAGAACACAGAGCCATTCTGTTGCCTAGGAGGAGAACGCAGACTGGTCGCTGCTGGGCGCACAGCACGGGGATCTGAGCCGCGCAGCGGGCTGTCAGCGGGCAGAGCCGTGCTGTGTGCAGCCACGTTGCTGTTCCTCCACCACAAAACCCAAAGCAACAGAGCAGTGGTAACGGGGGTGGTAACCTCTGCGTTCCCCTACCCAGGAAGCTCACACCTGCCAAGTATTTTCACAAATAGAGCGCGTTACTTGTCTTCCTCAGTATGATACCAGCTGGGAGAGAGATCCTTCAGGTTGGAGTACTGTACGTTGTACAGTGCTGTATGTTCTCCCATTTCTCCATTCACTTTTTTGGTAAATGACGCTGATGTTACAGCTACCTCTAACTTCAAATTCTCCATCTTGGCCCGTGGTTTGCTAACCCATGCCCTCTGCGGACCACCCTTTGACTGAGAAAATGATCTGGAGAAGAAGCTGAAAATCATCATCCAAAGTGCTTGTACCACACTGGGTAGGTACTGAGTTTAGTAATGAAAAGGCAGGCGTTACATTTAAGAAAAGCAAATAATCTTTGTACTTGTTTTTAATACATTTTTTTGTTAATATTTAAAATTTTTGGTTTGCCTGTTACTTTGAAAAGTATTGATGATTTTTCCCACTCTGTATCTTTTGAGAGGAAGGTTTTACTGGAAGAAGTAACGTCCTTCATCAGACAAACTAATGCAGCTGAGGAAAGCAGATAAGCTTTCAGGAATAGAATCACTTCAGGTTTGAAAGAGAAGCAGCAAACTTCAAGCTAATCTTGGGAATAATTGCTGTTCTATCCTTAGACCATTACAACAACGCTACCGACTCCCATCATGTGTCTTTTGAGCATTTTTGGATAAATTTAGAGCAGATGATTATTGCTGATCTGCAGTACTCCCCAGGAACTAAAAATAACCAGGGCAATACCATTCTGTGGCAAGAGAAGTTAGTTTCTGACATTTTGACTGTAATGGTAGCTGTTCAATTAAGACCTGTGGGGGAAGGTAAATTATGAAACAAATTAAGCTAGGCAGAAGTGAACTGTCACATAATTTAAAGTCAATAAAAACAGCAGTGATTATGAAACTGTGGTAGGAATAATAGTTTTTCATAGCACCTTGCTGGCCTCAAAAGACTCAGTAACGTGCTCCTGCCAGTCAGACCAGAATGCTTTCCATGTGACACGTTAACCTGCTTGCCTGTTGTGCAAGGTTCTGAAGTAGAAGTAATTTATGATAAAAAATATCCACATCTAGTAAGACATGTTGTTACAGAGGAGGCATCCCTGTGTTACCAAATCTTTGTCTGTTCTCTAGCCGGACTTTGTGGTGCCATGAATTAAAGGTTACACCGCACAAACCACTCATGGCTCGGTAAGAGAAAAGGCAGACCTGAACCCTCTGGGGGAGCCACGGTGGGAGGAATGGGGAGAATTTTCCTGATTCATAGTCATGACTTCCTGGGCACCTTTCTGCACACTTTGGGAGCCCATCTTACAAAGGGAATGTTGGAAAAACAGGACTTCTTTTTCTGAAACTGCAGCTCTGGATCAACAGAGAGGGCCTGAACAGTCAGACTACAACATACTTGAATTAATTGGTGGCTGTAGTCTTAACTTTGGTCGGGGGCTCCCTCGAGCTGCTGTGGTAATTACAGGAAGGGAATTCTTTTGTACTGTGCAAAGGACTCTCCCGATTCCAGCAAGGGTTACGTGTGTGCAAGTTTTGTAACATTTACCATTCTGAACCCCTGAGGGGGGTAAGTCAAGCTCATGGTATTTTTTTTTCCTTTGTCCTGTTCTGTCTCTCTGTGTTGAAGCAGAGCTTCAAGTTAGGAGAAACAGTGGGTACAGAAGCACAGTCTTCTACATACAATTTAATGTCATCAGATGTTTAGGTAATATGGTGTGCATGTTGGGTATCCTGTTCAATTTCAACTATGTCTAAACTCAAGACATGTGTCTTTAAAAGAAAAAATTCAGGCTTCATTATTAAATCTCATCAGTCATAAACTGGAAGTTAAAATATCAGACTATTGATCACTCACCTTATGATCGATTTCCAATGAGAAGTTGTTTTGCACTTGTGCCAAGGTCATTTTATTGTACAGCAAAAGTGGATCGTTCCTGTCTTCAGATCTTGTTGTTGCCTATCAAAGGTCATAATGAGAAAATTACTAAGTACATTGAGTCAGTTCACAGGAAGTGGTAAGTGGAAGGAAAAAGAAAGAAATTTTTTCTGGCTTAATACATTATTAGTGAGTTTGCATTAACTGTAAAGTACTTCACATGCAAATATGGACAGCATTTTGTAGATAAAAAGTATATAAAGGGATAGATTAAATGAATTAAATTTCTGACAGTAAAATGGAGCTGTACTTTTTGGATTTGTGTTGTGTTACGGCATCAATAACTCAGGCTGTGCAGGAACAGTGATTGGAACACGGACCCATACCACTCAAAGCACAGAGCAGACACTGTTACCGACAGATACAAAACTCTGGGAGAAGGGAATAAAGGAGATGTGTTTGAGTACAGGGCAAGCAGCGTGCTGTGGTAGGAATGCAGCAGGAACAGTGTGAGCGTTCCCATCAGGACGCATGTGCTGTCTGAGACGTTCTTTCTGGAACCACTGTATAGAAAGGGAGTCATAACTCAAATAAGATTTGTATTTGTCTAGGCAATGTGGTTTTACACCAGTGTTAAAAGTGAGCATACATTAACACCTTAACAGCATGACTGTATTAGGGCCTACAGACAAAAAACCTGCCTGACTGCCAGAGAGCTGTGTCTGCTGCGGTGCTTTGTGAAGCAAGTCAATCACTGGAGTCTCTAGACAGCAAGTGTCAGCAGGGTGGTCACTGGAATCAGGGCGCTCTCAATGTAGACTGAGAGGGGACAAAACCAGCCCCTAATGGTAACTATGCCCTTCGTCTCTGAATACTCTCTTGGGTATCTTTCTGTTCTTTTCCTCAAGCACTAGTGTCCCCCTTGCTAGGATGCTTCTGCACGCTTCTGAAGTGCGTTCCTGCATCCTCTTTCATGCCCTCGCGCTCATACAGGAGTACCTTGGGACAGCACCAGCACCCGCTCCCCTCACACTCCACTCCCTTTAACTTACACTTTTTTTGATGGCAAAGAGAGAAAACGTGGATACACAAAGGACTATGGGAAAAGAGTGATCTTGTGATCCATGAGATCTCATTCATGGGATCCATGTGATCTCATTCATGGGAGAACCTCCTGCCTCAGTACTCTTAACTGATGCGGTGAGGAGCGAGAACAGTAGATCTTACCCATTTAAACTGTTCAGAAAAATCAGTCATGCCAAGTCTGATTTTATCTCTCTATCCTTTTTAAAAAAAATACTTCTCTTCCACTTTCTCTTTTCTGATCTGTTGCATGTTCAGTATTTTTTCTGTGTTTTCTTTAACAAATTTCCAAGAACACAGTGCCAGCTCTCTTCCAGTAACGTTCAGGCTGGTGCTGAGTTTTTGATGAAAGAGATTGAAACCCAAGGCAACAGCAGCTTACTCACCACCAACTGCACTCCCTACCAGCGGCGACTGCTGTAGACACTTTGCAGTTGTGGTTTCCTTTCTTACTCCCTTTCAAATCTTTCTCCAATTAATTCATTTTCTTGTAATAATTTTCCATATCTGATCTAAGCCCAGAGGTTAGCTTCTCAGGAAAAAGTGAATAAAATAAAAATCAGATGGGTTTAGTTTATACAAATAGGGAGGAAGGGTCTTCCGCTGCCAAACACGTGCCCTTACTATCAGAGTAACTTGAAAAACAGCTGAAGCCAGAATATTTGTATTTGGCTTGTTTTACAGTCATCCTCAGCTTCAGGTCCTTCTGAAATGTTTAATAATCATAAGCCATGTTTTTGCGCATGAATGCTTGAATTTTTGTTTGTTTTTCTCTGTGCAAGTTCAAATTGTAGCTGTTTCTCCAAGCCATACTTTAATGGAGAACAGTGTTTGATTAAAAATGCACTTGGAACAATCAGCATTGTGGAGCAGCTTGTGCAGGACAAACATTACTTTGTGTTGCACGGCAGGCCAAGGCATGGGAATCTGCTGCTCCGATCACCAAACAGCCCACGGGGAAAACAGGGCAAAGGGAGCAGAGGCCTGAAAGCATCTCTCAAAACTTGCCTTCTAAAACAAACTAAACAGAACCCAAGTCTCTCTCTCTCTTGCTCTCTTTCTTCTCTTGAAGGGCTTCTGTGAACAGATTAGGAGAAGACATTTTGCTATTTGGAAAACCGCTAACTCAAATGTTTTCCCTTGCTCATTAGAAGGCATGTCTGTCTGATTGTGTGTTCCTCTTAGGTGTTCCAGGCCCCATACATTTTTGGTCAGCTTTTGGTCCCACAAAATAACATTAGCAAGTAACTTAACAACTCAGTTTACAGTTAGCTTTGTTAGGTATTAAGAAGAACATCAGTTATTTAAAGGATGCTTTAAAAATGTTTTTCTTACATTGGCAATCTCTTTCTCCAGCTCCATAACTCTTCTCATTTGTTCAGAAATCTCACTCTCGTTGAAAGAAATATTTCTTTCTTGTAGGATTAGTTTAGCCACAGAAATCATGAAATCAACATAGGCAGAACATGCCTGCAGGAAAAAATACAAACATTTTAAAGATAAAACTCTTCAAAGTACAACACTCCTTGATTACCTTTAAGATTTCATCTTCATTTTTATAAACTCCAGTTCTTCATCCCTTTCAAATAGTTTGATAGTAATTTATTCTGAAGTACTGTTAGATCACAAATAGAAATTAACTTTGAGAATTCCCTCATGGAAAATTGATGTATAATTTGTAGCACTGTTCAAAGCTAAACAGTCTCAACTACTGCACAGTGTTTTCATTATTTAAAATGAGACATTTGTACGTTCATATTCAAACCATCATCTGTGTTTTATCTAGCTCACTTTAATTACAACTTCCAAAAATACCACTTCCAAAGAGCAATGTTCCCAGAAACATAAAACCGAGAGAAATGCTGATGGACTGGGTTGAATTAGCATTGTGGGAAAATGACTCCCAGAAGCAGCGTACCTCCTCTATTGCTTCTTGGAACATTTAGAAATCATGTTGCTGTATCTAAATTTAGTACACCTAGAGAGACTGGAGACAATGTAATAAATACTAAATTTAACCTATCAGAATTCACAGAGGATAAGAATGGAAATGTGGAAGTGTATACTCGTGATATCTGTATATCTACAGATCTCATTATATTTTATGGAACTTAGTATTATGCTAATTCTTTTTTAAGCCACACTCATTTTTCTATCAACAGAAATGCTGTTTTCAATATGCTTTTAAAATGCAAATAAAAATATATAATATTAGATTCGCTATCTAATAATAGATCTATTTTATACAAAATAGCGTAATCTGCTAAAACAGCGATAAAACCTAGGATTAATAAGGTATGCATGCAATCAGCTTTATTAATAGAAATATTTGGGTATGCTCAGCTCCTGGGGCAGAAGGACGCCGCCCTTGAAGGAATGCTGCATTTACAGAGCCGCCCTGCGAACTGCCTGCCTTGGCACCCATCCCTGTCGGCCCCCGGCCCGCCAGCAGCGCTGGGCTCCGGCAGGCCGTGTGCCGCTCAGGAAGGTACTGACCGCAGGCTCCAAAAAGGCGTGAGCGGGGGGCTCACAGCATCCTGAACGACCGAACTCGCAGTGTTATTTTGAATTAAGATAGATTATTTTACCAGAAATAGAAAAGCCCATGAAACCACTGACAGCTACAAGAAATCACAAAAGGGAGTGCACACCAAGCCTGTAAATACTATTTTACAATATCCAAACACAATTTATAAAAATTCAGTACAGACGTTACCCCAGACCAGTAAGCCAACAGACATCTTCAGGTACCAATCAGTGGACTTTATTTCTGGCCTGAAGTGCAGCTCATTGTATGGTCAGGTAGCAAAGAACTAAGTCAGCTAATTTCAGATGGACTATATGAATACTCACAGATATTTTAGTGGGAACTTAGATGTCAGAATAACTCCTGTATGAGCAGAGGAGTCATTTGTCTTACAAGAGAAAAAGATTTTTTTAAAATATCTTGTTCACAGACTGCACTTGTGGCTTTGCGATGGGCTGTCCTGACAAAGCCAGAGGTTAAAGTGCGGGAGGCAGATATCTTTCTTGCTGCATACAGCCCAAAGAGTGGAATGACACAGCAGGAAACAGAGCCAAGAAAAGGTGGCTATCGCTGCTATCGGAGCGCAGGGACTGAAAGGAGGAACGTCTCACTTGAAGTATTCGTGCTTGTAAGAATACTATGAATCTGCCTTTCAGTGATAAATCTCTGGGTTTTTTAAAGACTTCCTCCTCGACTTTCTGGCAGTGGAGAGTAGTGTGGTACTTTCAGGCAGGTCAGAGATTAGAATGGGAATTGTCTTTTAGTGCTGCAGTGGATGTAAGACAAGGAAGGGAGCAAACTGCAATACGTGAGGCAGCTCCTAGAGGCCATAACACATGATAAAAATGTAACTGAACAGTTAATATGGTAATGATTGCCTTTTCTAGCATATGATCTGTAATTAAATGTAATCAGTAGTAGAGTATTAACTGTTACCATGTCAGCAAAATACTTACACAACCAAAATGTTTACCATGCATTCTCATTGCTTCTGCATTTAATTACACAGAAGAAAACTGGCTAATTAAAGATTACTGTGGTGGCAGTTTCAGCTACCACGACTTCAGCAAATACATATACTTCACCTCTCAAGGATTTAAAGCACACCCAAGATTAGCAGTGAGGGATACACAGGGTCAGTGCTAACAGGTTAATGAAAATGCATATTAATAATAACTAAACATGAATTAAAGAAGACCATATGAGATTTTAGGTATCTGAAGGAATTTCTGTGATATCACATACTTTAGCTGCTGCATTTTCATTCAGCAGTTGACTTAGGGGACTGTGATCTTTTCAGATCTTTCATGCAGAGGAGTGTGCCTTTGGTTCTGAATGGCTGGGCTGTCCGGGGTGCAGTGATGCCAGAGGAACCTACAGTCTTCTCCTCCAGTGCAGAGACAATTGGCACATACCAGCAACAAAAACCCCATGGCTCTTAGTGCAGCCAGGAAGATCAAACTAGGTCACTAACATTTATGGCGTAATACTACAACACCTCCTCTGCAAGACACTTGTTGCACTCCTTCGCATTCTTAGCTAACTTATTTCTACTTGCCCTTAATCTCATTTCTCTGTATCCTCTTCACTTCCCTTTTGCTCTCTTGCCTTCTTGCACACTTAGCCATGTTAGAACGTCCTTCTCCCGTCTGTCATATGTGCTGTTCTCACCTGCAGATCAACCTTGGTTAAATGCTCATCATTATTCACCAGTTCTCCCAGCGATGCTTCCCAGGCACAGAACTGGAATCTCCTTGGGGAAGGACTGTTCTGCTCTTTGCCTGTCCCCACTCTTGAGGATATATCTGCCTTGAAAATACAGGCTAAAACTTCTAAAACATAGTGATCTGTCAGCTTCATCTTACCTCTTTGTATGCGCCAGTGCATTCGTAGTAGTCACGAGAAGGCAGGCCAAGCCCAGGCTGATCAATCTATAGATTCAAATAAAAATGAAAAAATGCTTAAGGACAAAATGGCATAGCATTGTACTGGTCTTTGGTCAATTATAGGTTGCTCATGCTTCACTCTTGACAAATTATCTTCTGGCCAAAGGAGAGCTGCTTTCTCTCCTGTTGCCCTCCTTTGATTCTCTTCACTCTCTTTATACTTTTTGTCTTTCTTTTCAGTCTTCTTTTTACTGTTTCTGAACAACGCATGCCACATGTAACCAGTATGAAAACAGTGGATGCACAGAAGACAGACCAGCCCACAGACAAGCAAGGCAGTTACCACATCTTTTAAATTCGTACATGCAGTGTAGTCACGGATCTACCCAGCCATTGACAAGAAAGATTAGACCTTTGCTCTTGTAACTGTTGCGTCTCAGCAGCAGCTGGTGAAGATTCACCATAGGTAATACTGTCTTCCTCTGGATTTTCCGTTTTCAGAGATCATCTTACGTTTACAGGCAGGGCACTCTCAACATACTCCTTATGCAAATGTCCCCAGGCACTTTGATACCTGTGCCAGTTGCCTGCAGGTCCTGTTAGTGCTTTGGCATCTGAAGACATTGTAAAAACACAACTGCCTGTGTGGGCTTTCTGCCATTGGGACTGTAGCCCAGGGTTCCAGTGACAGAGCTTTCTGCCTGGAGTACGTGGTAAGGAAATAGTGTTTACTTATTTGCTTGCATGCATATGTAAGTAGATCATGTCTGTCTCTGTCCAGTGTACACATAAATTATGTCTGTATGTCTATAAATGTCTGCGTTATTCCCATCTCTGAGAATAGCAGTGTATGAGTGCACAGAATAGAGATGTTAACTTTGAGAATGGACAGTACACTTTGAAACTGATAATTTAAGTTTGAAAACTACATCCATTCACAAACTCACTGTTTAACATTTATGTGCCAGCTATTTTGCTGCACTTCTTGATCAACAAGCCAACGCCACGCAGGGAGACTTACATGAATGATATGTGCTGTGGAATTTTTGTCATCTGTGCCAATAAAAAAATTAATAAGGACCTTTTTTCCATATCTGGAGTTCAGCTGTGCAATAGCTGTCTCAGCTGTCCAAGCAGTACCTATGCAAATGAAAGGTATACTCAGTCTCTATTTTTGGTAAGTAATGAAAAATATGGTAATTTAGAAATTTTAACTGTAAAGGAAATACACATAGATTATCTTACCATAGGAAGAATCCCAGTCAGTTGTTGCTACAGGCCAGTCAGATACATTTGGCAGTAAACTGATTAAAGGCCTTCCACCCCTGCTATCAATGGTAGCTTTTGGAAAAAAAATAAAATGAGTTACCATAACATTTAAAAACACATAGATGTTATACTGTTACAATGAGTTCAGAATAATGAAGCTGAGAAATATGTTTTCACCACCACCACAACAGTTGTATGACTGTGCTTTAACATTCAATTTTAAAAACGTGTTTCAGGCATGATGGCAAACAGCATATGCACACACATATCCGTGTGACCATGACGCTGAATTATTATATTTTCACTCTGCAGATAGCTTGAAGTAATAGTTTTAAGAAGTATTAATAGCAATATAGAAACTATAAAAACGTGATTTAGGAAGCACTGCAAACTGTTTTACTGCTCCTCATTCTAGTGGCACCATCTAGCTCAAATTCTTGAAATAAATGATATCCGTGTCTTTGTAGAAGCCTGGTATGCCAGTTATTTTCCACCTCATCCCTGAGATTTTCTACAAAAGAAGTTAACTCACATTCAGCTGAAAGGATTTGAGTTTAAATATGTGCAGCAAACTGGTAACTGAAGAGCAGTGCACTTTCACCTGAAATATCAAAGCTAGTAAAACAGGAGATACAATACTAATTTCACTATCGACATTCGTATTCGACTCAATAGAACGTATACATTTTCATTTTTACAAAGAATTTCTGAAAAATTATGCACAGAAACTGGAAGGATATAGGTATAGCTGACTCTGAAGATGGGATTCTTTGGATGGTATCTATATATCCTATAGGCAATAAATTCAGGAGACACTTACTTTCATTTATGCAGGATCTGTACAGAGTTTTTGCCTTCTGCACTGCAGTTATATCATTACTGCTTGGTGTGTCAAGGACATCTGAAACACACAGACAGCAAATAGATTTTAGTATCTGATCTTCACTGGAAAGATACTGCAGGAACCATAGGGGATACCATCCTGAAGACCAGAGGGTAGACGATAGATACTCTGCATCCATCTCACATTCCAGGGAATCTTTGCCTTTCAAAACCTGAGATGAAAAAGCTCTGGAGATGATATGGCTTGCAATGACATCAGTCTGTGTTAATATACTGAGCTAAAGGAGTCGGGTAGGTACCCTGTGGATCATCCTTGGCGAAATACAAATGCTCTGACTTTTCAGGGACAGTTTTTAGGTGACCAAGCTCTTGTGTGAAGAGAACTGCTGTCAGGGCCCTAAGCGTACCAGCAGGCTCTAACTGCATTAACCAGCCTGTAACCTTCTTTTCCTCTAATTCTAATCTGCAATCTTTTCACTGCAGCCAGGAGTTTAGCTGTTTGTGTTCAAGGTCTGCTTTGGTACGGTGCAGCTGTGTGACCGTGGATCATATTTCTGTGAGAACATCTAAATTGTCAGAAAGAGCTGTAAGAAGCCTCATCTCGTGCCTCCACTTGTGCGCTCTATGCCTTTTGGCTCAGGAGTAGGAGCCCAGGTCAGGCCCTTGCCCACGGTCCTTGCCCACGCTCTTGTAGGTATGTTGGACCTGGCCTTGTACTTTGCTGAGCCTGACCTCGCTTGCCTGATTTGCCGGCAGACCTGCTGCATGACTGCGGACTTGTCTGGTGGTCACGGGGCTGTTGGCTGAACCTGGTCACTGTCACGGAACTGCTCTGCTCTTCTGGTTTGAGTGCTGAGGGACTGAGCGCCTTGTCCGTGAGGCCTCTCTCCAGGCCTGCCTCAAGTCACAGTCGGCCCTCGGCTCGCCTTCCCTTGTGGGGCAGCCCACTCTTGCCCCTGCTTTACAATTACTCCAACTACTCCTTTACAATTGCTTTGCTCCACAGAAACTGAAGCCTAAGGAATGCCGTGGCATCCATCAACCACAAACCTTGCAAAACCAGAAGATATGCAAAGTAAAAAAGGATATTCAGTCTGGAGAGACTGTCTTGGAGAATGTTTCACTAGTATAAACTGACTTCCTTTATGCTGTTATTTTCATCTGAAAAGGGGGAATATCGACAATTTGACACTATTATATTTTGTGGAAAAAGGAGTATTTTTAAGCTTATCATGTGACTAGTTGGAAAACTGCTTGCCTGCTCTTGGAGATTTAGCTGATGGAATACAGATACGCAGGTCACAGGGCTGCCAGAGAGCAACTTCCACCATTTCAGCTGACTTGGACACAGGCAGACCTCTTCTTCACCTAGCCTGGCTGCTGTTGTTAGTGCATGAGGGACATGGTATGGGTGTCAGTCGTTATAATATGCAGATGAGCACACAGAGTCCAGATACCAGAAAGGTCAGGTCTGGTCAGCTCTGCTCCCATGTCAGACACAACAGCATAACTTCCACAGCATTCTCCCAGCAAACAGTTTGTGGTAGATTTGTCCTGAGCCGAACACAAAGAAACTGAAGTATTTGGTAGTATTTTAAGCTTTGCTAGACAACCACATCTTATTAGGATAACATGTAAGCCAAAGAAGAAACTTTATATAGTCCACAAACATAAACCCAACTGACCTTTTAAAACAACTTCTAGTTCATCTCTTAAAATGTCAAAGTTACTATAACGGGAGCTGGTTTCTGGAATGACGTTCCTCTTAAGCCATCCTCCACAGGCATATTGGTAAAAATCATGACAAGGCTCTGCAGTGGTGTCCATGTTCTCAAGGATTCGGGCCGCTGTAAGACCAGACAAATCAAAGCATAAAGAATCTTTAGAGAAAATAAATGAATACATTTGCTTGCACTGAAGTAGGAAGTAGTTTAGTTTAGAACAGGCCTACTTGAATGTTCTAGGCCAAACAAAGTCAGTGAACAACTAATTACTGCTCCTTTACTGCCCATAACTTATATACTTTTCTGTTGCCTGTGTTTACTGATGAGCAAACCGACTAATGTTCCTACTCCCTGTGAGCAGTTGCTCAGGTTTAAATAAAATGTAAGAAGTTTCATTTGCTGACTTACACTTCTTTGTGTTGAAATGTGGTGAAAAGAGAAATTAAAAGCACAGACGTATCAGAGATTAAGTATCCTCTGTAATGCAATTCAAGTACTTAAATATGATGTAGGCTCAGCTGAATCCAATCTATTTCAGTAAAATAACAGCTTTTGTACCATTTCAGTTCTTGTCAAGAAAGTTTTCTTATTAATGCTTTCCTGAATCTACACTGGTTTTTTAGACCTATTCCACATTTTGTTCTAGAACAGATAGTGCCTCTTGCTATCCCTGTTGACTCTCTTGAAGTGGCTCATCAAAAACTAACCGGCCACTGACTGATCATACATTGGACTCGCTAGTGAAATCCAATTAGGTTAGCATCTCAGGATCCGAGAGATGCTAAGAGCCAAGCAAGAGCTAGTGATACCTCTGAATTTCCCAGGATACTGAATATCCTTCCCTTTTTCAGACATTATTTTTAGTAAATGGTAAGGCTTGTGATTTCAAATGTTCATTCCTCCCACATGAGTGAGACAAATATTTATAGTTATTTCTCCAGTACTTTCAATATTTCCGTGTCTCTTCTGCTGGTGGAAATGAGAGGTGGGTAGACAGGCTATAGTATTTATGTTGACTTGCCTCCTCCTCCCGCCTAGTTTTTCTTGAGATCTTTGGTTGGCTTAAGACTGTTGTATTTTAGGCCAACATCTGATGGTTTTACAATGCTCCAGTGCTTCAAAGATGGAAAAAGCCATGAACAAACATATTTTCAATTTTAGACTGTTTCAGTAGCACTTTGGAAATAGCGACAATGCCTACCACCTGATTCTTTTCCTTCTGAAGTCAATGGCAGGCTGACTTCAATTTGAAAGGATACAGGATGATGCCAACAGCTGGCGATTGTGAAATTCACTCATGCTTTTTCCTAAGCTTGACACTTGCTTTTTACCCGTTCCTGAGAAAGCTAAGCATCCAGTCCTACTGTGCAGTGTATTAGAGCAAGGAATTTCCCCTCTGCCTGTAAACTTGGACAAGAGGCAATAGGCACATACAAAAATAAGAAAAAAATGAACAGTTTAAGTACTGAAAACATACCAGAAAGACCTCCGTCATGGGAACTGTAGTCTTTGACTTAGGGCTTCACGCAAAGCCCAGGTATAAAGTATTCTCCTGAAGAATACTCTCCTCAAGAGTGTAATTTGCACATCTGAACCCCAAGATAACCACTCATTATTTGCTGATACCATGGTATATTAAAGTCAATGAAATGTGATTTTGTTATCAACCAAGCCCAGAAGCATAATGCCAGATGCGTCAAAGTCCCTTCAAAGTCAGGCGGATCAGTTAGGCTAGACAGAATCCTAAACGTGCTCTAAGTTATTTATAAGTTGATACTTGTGCCCCGAGGAGCTTTATGGTAAGTTCATGGCTGTATGCACTGAGACATTTTTGCTCTGGAAATAATAAACATGAGTGATGAATATATTGTTATTTTACTTCTAATACAGCTTAATCCATATGTACACAAATACAGACATTACACTGTAAACTTGTCAGTAGTCCTCGGTATTGCTTTAATGAACCAGTGTTTGGGCTTGCTCCTCTTCTAACTTGTTTATTCAGTTTCCTAACTGTCACTGAAGAATGTAGAGCCTTATGTCAATTACTGTCAATGATTCATTTTATTGTAGTACTCCTGATAGCCAGTGGTTTCTTTAATAGCTTACAAATAAAGTAATATAAGCTGACACAACAACCAGTGACCTGGGGAGAATATAGGAGAAACACAATATGCTTACCTAGCTGAAATTGATATGAGAGATATCAAAATTCCCTATTCTCCTCAGTCTGTGCTGTCTGAGCTCAGAAAAATTAGCAGAGAGTATGTCAGCTTATTAAAAAAATGCTCAAATGTACAAACTACATGGTACCTTCATGTGCTACACTGCAGTGGATTTCACAAACCGTGATAACATTATTGTGCAGTTACTGATATTTTACCCTCTGTATAACCAATTTAATTTTAATTATGTTTTTTCTTCTGGTCATTTATTTGAAGCTCTTCTATTAAATGTACTACAAATTCTATCACTATCTTCACTTTATTCTTTTCCAGTAGCCCATACAAAATTTTGAAATTCATTGGTCAGTTCTGGTGTAAGGCATTACCACTTAACTTTATGTCTGTTCCCAATTATATTTCTTGAAAGACCCCAACAAATTTTCCAAAGTGAATACTTGTTGCTTTCTGTCTGTATCTATCTGTCTAACTTTTCCTGTCTGTTATCCTACATGGTCTGGAAGAAGCAGCCAAATTAAAGATGGAACTGTTACAAAATCCTGATTTGAAGTAATATTAAACTTGTAGATTTATCCCAGTAATGTTATTATTAATAACAGCAGTAATACAGTTTATTTCTCTAGTTTAAGCACTTTACATTGCATTTTTAAATATTAATTTATTTTGTTATTAAATTATATAATTCTGACAAACCCTTTGAACTATTTTTGAAGCTCTTTGAGCGCTGAAGGCCTGAGCAGATGCCAGCTAACCATTCTGGGCTCCTGATTCACAGTGTTGTGCTTCCAGAGTGGAGAACTCGTTCACTCTAGTGACCACCGAATCGAACAAGTTTTCTAGGCGATTACGTCCTTACCAGCACTTGCCTCCCCTTTTCATAATCTGACTATATTTCATTTAATAGCCATATAAGCACGGAGAAGGCCCAGCACTGTTGTATCAATTTCTACCTTAAATGCGTTATACCATGGCGGGACATAGAAATCCTGGCTTAGTTAATAAATAACAATTTTAAATGCAAACTGGTCACTTCCAACTTTGCTTAGAGCTATCCATTCTACATCATTTACAGACAGGTGCAGTATCTGGAACTGGCAGTTCTGTAATGGCTGGCTCATCCAAACTTCATTTTTGGGCTCCCCGACCCTACCGGCTTCCTGCACTGCAAGGTTTCACTGCTACAGCAGTCCAATAGACCATGCAGATTTGAGCTGCTTCAGAAACCACCTTGGGAGTGTAACTAAAAGGCAGTGATGACCACTTGAAATAAATCTGGTAAGATACTCAGACTGTGCTGATGACAACGTGCAGTTACTGAGACAATGGACTGCACTGGGGCTTCACCAGCGGGACTGAGGTGTGGGCTGCAACTACCCTAGCTACTTTGGCTGCTGTCTAAAATGAGATCTAAAAGAAGGAGTCCCACAGAAGTAAGGAAACCAGTTTAATGACCTTTTACACAGTTTCTGGCATGTCTGCAAGTCTATAGGGGGCCTCCAAATCAAAACCTTTTGCGAGCCTCCCATGGGGTGCTGTGTATTTCAGGTTCCTTAGCAACTATACTTAAATTACATACACTTTTGCTTGCAAACACATACATTTTTCTTGCATGTTGACTGTCAAATCCTTTATAACTCCTCAACACCTTCCCTGTGTCTCCTACTGACATACTGGGTCTCTGGCTTCTCCTAGGGCTGTCTTTTCCCTTAAGTTCCAGAGGGGCCAGTCATGATGTACAGAATCTCTGTAGAAGTTATGAATTCCACTTGACATGAAAGTGACACATAGCTATCAGAGTGTTTATGAATTTTTTCAATGGGAGGTTACCAGGGCTGAGCAAAATGGAAGATGTTTGCTTGGTAAACTGAGAGGTCCCAGTGTGAGGGCTAGGAAATTACCCAAGTTCTCAGCTTCTATTTTAGATTTCCTGCCACCCTCTGCCACGGTTCACAAAGGACCGCAGCCTTTGTGAACTGTGCAGCCAAGTTATTCTACAGGGGTGAAGAAAGCAAAAGAGGAATGTCTGCCAGAAAGTAACACCAAGAGAGTGATTTCGGGGGTCCTGTCTTCAGAAGCTTCCCAGAAAAACACATAACCCAAGAGACCTGTTACAGGGGTACGCAGCTGTAACACAGTGATTATACCCTGGCGGTGCAGGGATCTCCTCCTGCCTTGGGGGAGACTGCTGCAAGGGCATGAAGAACTGTCAACTGTTTGGCCCTGGAAAATGGCATGAAAGGAGAAAGCAGGGCAGAGCTGCCATAGAGCCCCTTTGAAATACACGTTGGCACAGCCAGGTAAATGCTCCTTTCTTTTGAGGAGTGAGAGAGAGAGGTGGCTTCTGAGCCTAGGATCGGTCTGTGTTAAGGAGGCGGAGGAAGTGTTATAAAGAGGATGGGGACATTTAGAAGTAGATTAGGCAAAAAAAAAAAAGAAAACCAGCATTAATTCATCTGGAGGAGAAAACAGGATAAGAGAATTATACGTGAGAGGACAGGGAAAGTGTGGACAACTACCACTTCACCTGCTACAAGAGGATACCTGGTACAGAACTCAGCATTTCTCTGATGCATTCCAGTAGCCTTCTAGTAGAGTTCCGACCAGGACGAAGCTAAGAATTTCTAATGCAGTTGTTAGTGAAGAATGAAGTTAGCTTCTCAGACTATGAAATCTGGATATTTTTTCTGGACATGAAGATTAATACTGCATCTCCTCAAACTGTAGCATGTCATCTTCAGTGGCTCTCAAAGATCAAGATTTCTTTTAATGTCCCTTCTTCAGAGACATAGCCTCTGCTTGAATTCTGTCTTGGAGGTGGGTGTGGGGAAGAGCCATCTTCTGATCCACTTACGGCATTTTCTGAAGCTGGAGGCATTCTTTGGAGAGACTGTCTCTAAGTTTAAACTAGCCAGACCCTGGTGACAGCTCTGGCAATATCACATCACAAGATTTTACATTTGTATAAGAATTATGCTAAAAAAATTATTTGGGTTAGCAGATCCATGCCTAAATGTGCCGTACATGTCTGCAGTTGGATGGGAACATTACATGGTGGTAATTTTGTTTAAAAATATATAAATTCATTTTCATTCTTACCTGATTTTATACAGTCTGATGTCTTGCAAACCCCATCTAAAAGAGAATACAATCATATTCTTAATTCTTAACTGAATGTCACTATAATAAAACCTACTGCAAGTATTATTTTCATTGACAGTCACTTCAGAATTTAATTTAATTGCAATGTACAGTACGATAAAGACGAATTGACACCTTACACTCAGTAAGTGAATATTTATAGGATCAGGCTCTAAAAATACCGTCATCTTCATCCCTTTAGGGTCATTCAGTGCTAGTCACTCGTCATGTGGAATTTCTGTAGTCATCAGAGGAAAATGTCCTATCAATCAGTTAGAGGTAGGCAAAATATTATTTTTATAACAAAGAAATTCAGAGAAAAATAGCACATGGACTGAAGACAATTGCAAATTCAGTTTGAACTTAGCAATACCTTAAAAAGACAAGAAGATTTTGGAGGAATTCTATGAAAATTCTGAGACACTCACTCCGAAGTCTTCTAAACCAAATACACAGTTCAGGAACATGAAAATGTTTTCTTTTGAGACTTGAGAAAGAAAATATTTTTTTAATTTTTTTGTTTCAGAATGGCATTTTTCCATTCCGTAATTGAAGTAGACTATAATAAAAAGTTTAAACAAAATTATTAAGTACTTTAAAATTAAACAAAGCATTGAATTTCCAATATAAGGAAACATTCTAGTTTGACCCCAAATGGAAATTCTAGCTTCTCTGTACTGTCTTTTCCAAAAGTTATCAGGGTATTTACCCCAAATGGAATTCCTATCAAATATTTTGGTATGGCTGCTGAATCACAAAACTTCTTAGTATGACTACACTCAATGAGTCCTTGCTGCAACAGCCTGTAAAAGGAAAAAATAGTATTTCCACACATACACAGGAATAAGTAGGAAGCATTGCAGTTTGTTTTCTTCAGCAGTGTTGTATTTTGTAGAGTTTTTTGCTTACTGAAGCATTAATTACAAACATAAGTATTGCTAAGTCAGAACAAGTAGATGTTTTGCATTTACCACAACTTTGTCTGAACAAATGACTTTATAGCAGTTTTGTGTCAGTGTCCAGAGTGAGTGAGCGTGGATGCAGCTTCGCATTTCAGATAGTTGTGTCATACTGTCTAGTGACATACATATGAAATACTGTTATGATATAACAGCCATTAATCATCTAATTTTATACAATGGGTAAGGTACAATTTTCTATTATTGGGTAAAGAATCCTGAGCTGATTTTATTTTATATTCTGTTTTTATTTTCTTAATGTTTTATGTAGTGCAGCTATACATATCATGCAACAAGTCTTTTCTAATACAACATTTTAATACAATTTTTTTTTACTATATTCTAGCAACTGGATTCTATTTGTTAAAGCATTTTTTTGTAATTTCTTAACAGACTTCTATATTCATATGTATTTCAAAGACAGTTTAAGAGTACTCACCGTCGTATGTTGCGTACAGAACTATCATGGTGATTGCTACGATAGCTAGCAGAATCACTACAACAGCCAGCCCTATTTCCAGGCCACTCCACCGCAGTTTCTTCTTTGGTTTTGGAGTATTCATTTCAGTTATATCCATCTGGCTTTCTGACTTGCCCATAACCCAGCGTCTGAAAAGGAAAAGGGAGAATTTGCTGGAGGATTTACACTGAGCCATAGGTCTTGAAACTGGCTCCTCAACTGCACAGTAACAAAGATGTTTTCTGGGTTAGTTTTCAAATTATTTGTAACACTACTTGAATGTCAGTCATGAAATTAAAAATTCTCTCCTCCTTTCACACAGGTGCACACATACACACACACACACACACACACAGAAGTACGTACCATGCACTACTTGTCATTTACAGAGAACAGAAGAATGGTCTTCCTTCACATGAAGAGTCCACCAAATAGAAAAGGAAGGCCAACAAACCAAAACCTATTTTTAAAACTTACTCGTGTGGTTTGATCTCGTATGTCGGTACAGGAGTTCACAAGCAAGCAAAAAGCAAGTCTCCCTGCTTTAATAAAAATTAACTTAATCTGCCAATCACTTATCTAATGCCAAAGGTTGAAATATGCCATTGTGCTTCGCTGTCATTTCTTAAAATGTTATGTAAGCAATTCTTGACTACAGCTTTACAGCTGTCTCTAAAAATAGAAAAAAAAAAAAAAAAGAATCAGTCTCTGCTGGGAGCCTGTCAAATTCACACTGAAGATCGTGAGTCTTCACAGTAATTTTTAAAGATGTGCAACCAAGTCCCTTCGTGAGAGGTTAGAATGCTGTAAATCAGGAGTGACTACAACGCATACATGCAGAACTGCTGGGAGTGTGAATGGACTCACTCACAGAATGGGTATGCAAGAGTAGATTTTAAGACTGCATTTCTGTCACTCTTTAGAGATAACTTGGCCAGCCTTTTCAGTACTGCTGTTCTACAGTTCTTTGCTCTGTCTTCATCTGCTCCCATTTATTTAGGGCCAGACTTTGCTCCGCTGAGAGATTCAAATTCCCATATGTACAATCATGTATTTCTCAGCATTTCACAACAAGAACTCATCAGTTTCTGTTCACAGCATTTCCTGGGGATCTTACATCCACAGACAGAGTACACACCCTTTTTCCATTCAATGGTAAGAATACGAGAGTTCCACTGGGATAAATAATGGAAACACCTACGTTCATCAGACCCCTCACGAGGGGTCAGCGGGTGGTGGAGTTCGGGGCCTTCACGCCCCCTTGTATTCACCACACCCTTTTTCCCCACTCTCTTCAAGTCGCTGCAGCAGCAGTAAGGGAACCCTTCTCCGTTTCTGCATCCATTCAAGTCAAGGGTTTGAACATTATTATTTTAAACTGGTTTAACTGTATTGCTGGCTTGTATTCATCTCTGTCTCCTCAAGCTGCTACAGTCTTTCAGATACCCGGTCTTTGGGACCCTCTGTTTCTGCCTGATTCATGTTCCTTAGTTTCCAATAATGCCTGCCTCTCTTTGATGTCCTCACCTAGAATGCTAGCTTCTCCACTACAAAAAAGTGTCCTTGAAGTGTGTGTGTTTATTAATAACGCAGAGATGTCAAATAACTCAGTATTATGGACCTAAGTAAACAGAGATCTTGTGTTCCGTGTGTTTACACAGTACCTGTCTCGGTGGATCCTTGGACACTACCATACTAACACTGTTTCTCTAAAGAACAAGAGAACAATTTATTTCAGTGTATCTCATCTCCACTTTTGTCACTACCCCCAGACATGACAATGGATGAAGTGACAGGCAGTGCCAGAATCACAGGTCTTTCACAGCTCAGGAGGCTGGAATCCCACAAGGTCTGCCCAGCCTCTGTTCTTCCAAACGCAGAGGCACCATTACAACTGCTTTCATTTTCCTCATGAGCAGTTATTTTTCTCTGAAGAGTAGGCTTTTGGTCAAATCAGCAAGTCACAGGACTGAAATCCCAGAACTGCATAAAAGAGAGAGCTATGTAGGGAAGTTTGCCCTGCACTAAGTGTGAGCTATACATTCACAGATAACAAGTTAACCATTACACCCTTCTCACTTCCAGTCATGTTAAGCAGCAAATAAATGCTATTGATATTGACTAAATAGTGACCAGCCCTCACAGCCTTCTGAGTGCTTGGACCCTAATTTAAGAAATTATGCTTATGGTCTGATTCTGGTGGTGTCTTTAGAGCGCTGAAAACACCATTCATTATAGCAGCAAGAAACATTGTACCTTTCATGTGCAAATATATTCCTTACAGTCAGCTACGTTTTTCCAAGTGAGCTCATCTTTCTGTTCCTGCAGGAGCGTTCCTCGTGTCTGAGGGCATCCCACTGACTGATTTTTACTTCTAGTTATTTAGAGAACTCATCTGCATTAACCAACACCAAGCAAGAGCTTCTTTATGTGTTAACTGCAAGCACAGCAAAAGCGTAAGAATAATTTAAGCAGACACAAGCCTAGGTCTTACGGTTTCCTTACATTTCCCTTCAGTGTTTCTGCGATCCCCTCTACTCAGCCTAGTAAAGCCTGGATACAGCAGACAGCTGAAATGACTTTGGCTGATCCTGCTCTGGGTGCACAGAGTTAAGGCACGAGCTTTATTTTTGGGAATGTCTGTGTGCGTACGTTGAAAATCGGCGTTCAAGGACGGCCGAGAGGCGCCGCGGGCCGGCAGCCCACCCGTGGGAGCCCCTCTCCCGGCGCTCAGCCCGCCGCGCTGCGCAGCGGCCGCCGCTGGGTGGCGCCGCGGGCCGGGGCCGCCCGGGGCGGGGCGGGGCGGCGGGGCCGGGGCCGCCGCGCGGTGCAGCCGGCCGGGCCGTGCGGGGCGGTGCGGGGCTGCCGGCCCGCGGCGCTGCTCCCGGAGGCGCGACCCCCGGCCGAGCCCGGCTCGCAGCCCGCCCCGACACCCAAGTTCCCGGTGCCCGAAGCGCGCACGCTAGGGACGCTCCTAACTTGGGGACGGTCAGAAATCCCCGCGGGACGGCGGGCGCACCCGTCCGTCCCGCCGCCGTGCCCGCCCCGCTCCCGCCGGCCCCCGGCCCCGTAACTCACCGGCTGGCGCTCGGAGGGGTCCGGCCCCGCGGCTGCCACACACATCCCCGAGCGGCGCCGGGCGGAGGCGGCGGGGGCAGCGCCCGCGGGTGCCGGGGAAGGCGGCCACAGGCTAGGCTGGCGGGGCGGCGGGCGGCCGCCGGCGGGGCTCAGCGCCCGGCCCGCCCGCGGGCGGCCGGCATCGCCGGGACATCAAAGCCCGGGGCGCCCCCCGCTCGCCGCTGCCGCCGCAGAGCAAAGCTGCCGGCGATCAAAGGAGCCCTTGTCCGCGGGCTGCCGGACGAGCGGTTCTCCGGGTGACCTGAAGGTTCCTTCCTCTTCGCGATCATAAAAACGCGATGGGGCAGGGAAGAAGCAAATAAGCTCCCCCCGCCCCGACAGCGCCAGACCACGCTATCCACCTCGCCAAGCTTCCCCCGGCGCCGAGGTAGAGGAGGGAGAAGGCGCTGCCGCCCGCGGGCGGGCGGGGCAGAGGAGCGTTGTGTCCGACGGAGCTGACCCAGGACCGCAGGCTCGGGGCCGCCTCTGCCCGCCGCGCCGCCGCGGAGGAGGCTGGAAGGCACCGAGGCCGAAGGCACAGCGACAGCCGAGCTGGAGTGCGAGAGCAGCCTGCGCCTCCCTCCTTCTCCGGCTTTTCATTTCTCTCCGCTCAGTTCAAGAGAAGGACAGAAATGATGCACAGGGAAGGAGACCGGCTGCATGCCTGCAGTGCTTGGTGGCAGTTTGCATGCAGACTCACTGCCTTTGCCAAATGAACGCAGTCACGTACCCTCTGCAAGGTCTTGTATCCTCGTGCACTGAGTGATTTCTTCTCGGGAGGGAGACGGCTCTGACTCCTTGCACGGAGAGCCAGCTCCGAGCTCTGTCATTAGATGTGCCAGCCAACCCAATAGCAAAAGACTATTTGTTCCATTCTTACTAAGTTTCACTGTTGTTAAGTTTCATTTTTACTAATCAATCAGCAAACATCACAAGAAGCAGTATGAGTTGCTGTCATTCCTCTTGCTCAATCCAGACATCATGCTTACTTTTTGCTGCCTTCCTAAAAGGACCTTTGTTACCTCCGAGGCAGAAATGGCAGCTGAAATTTCTGAAATCTTTTATTAGCAGCTACACACGCTAAAATATCTGCAGCTTGAGTGGGGCAACCTTCCTCCTTTCTAAGAAAGGTGGAAACTTATTTGGAACGGCAGAGGAAATGATCTGCAGAGCAGATGCAATGAAGAGGGGAGGCTGATAAGGCAGTAGCTGAGCACTGGCTGTAAAAACGAACTGCTTTTGCGAAATGAGCATCTGAAGAAGGACCAAAACCAAATAACGTTTTATTCACTGAAGAGAAAAGGCAATAGAAGTACCAAAACTAGGCAGGGAAAACATTTCCAAAAGTCTACAGAACAGAAATACTGCATTTTCTTACAGGCAGGAGAACCAGTGTTCAAATTGTCATTTATTCTTGCCGAGTTCCATTCTGGTTACTGGAACAAGCCATCTGCTCCTGACATTACCCGGTGCCTTAAAGTCAGCCTGACACAAACAATAGAAAATCCCACCAAGCAACGTAAGAACAGAGGAGTTGTTAAAAATACATGTGATTTTGTAACGAGATGCCTATTGTACAGCCTTAAGTAGAACAAAGCGTGAAAAGCCGAGGGTGATGTGTGTGAACACACTGAACTGAAATGGCAAAAAAGGACTTGTTTCAAAAACATCAGGTGAACCAAAAAAGTGTAGTTGCCTAATTCACCCCAAAGAGAGAGCAAAGGGAGGAGCTCGACTGGCAATCGTAAATACCCCAAAGAGGACTAAGATGCCTGACGGGCAGTGCGAGAGTTTCCACTCCTGTAGAACCTTGTGCTCGGAAAGAGGGATTAGCCATCTGTGTGAGTCAAGTGCTGAGATTCCTGTTTGGGCCTTACTTAGGGAAAACTCCATCGAGCCAATAGTGAAAATACCCTGCCTAAGAAATAAGCAAAGGCCTGTTATCAGTAAGTGGCATACACATTAAGTTCCTTCTTTCACTGACCTTCAAGCTCCGCATATGAACAACTATGAATTCCTAGCTGAGATCAAGAGTGTATTTGGTCATTTTTATGCCCTATAATTTTTGGGATAGTTAGAGACCGACAGCTTCATTCTATTAATGGCAACGCCCTACACATTGATAAGGCGTGCACCCAATGCCAAGATGAACCACACTTCTAGTACTACAATTTCACAAAGCTGAGGTAAGAAACAAAAAAGCAAACCAACAACAGAAAGTTCACCACAGAATTGAAAAAAATAACGAAACCCTCACATATAGAGATAAAAGAGTTTGTCTTTATAACCTTCCTGAGTTGTCTTACGCTCAAGTAATCTCACTGCTTTCAGCGCGAAAGCCAGCAGGATTAAGAGTTTGCAGGTTCATCCTTCAGGGCTAAGTTTAACAGGATCTGGCACTACTGCTGACAGTTCCCTGGACTTCTGATGGACAACCACCAGATTGAAAGAAATACCTGGTAAATTTACAGAAGCAAGTAAAAGTCAGCATATTATTTAGAGAGTCAGATAATGAAGGAAGTCTGTTAATGAAAGAGCACAGTGTCGTTAAATCAGTGTCCTTGAAAAATAAAGATGTCTGCTCAATACTAATTTGAGATGAGATAGTAGTACTATTTCTTAAAAATCAGTGGCTAGGGAAGTAAGCTTCTCAAAAAACGATGCCTGCAGGTAATTCAGAACAACAAACAAAAATGGATGCACTGTCCAGCCTTCAGAAAAACAAACTGCGTCACAATAGCTCAACTTGAATTCTTCATCAAGTGAAGAAAAGCCAATAACCCATTGAATATTGTTTTCTCCAGTTGGTCCAAACAGACAACAGTATGACCTTATTCGCAATATGACCTCTGGATGACTTTTAGGAAACTAGGACTCATTTACTTTACTATGAAACAACATTGATGATGCTTGTTTAATTCCTTTTGAGAAAGCTCACTTTCCCAAAGTAACAGAGTCAACGTTCAAGAAGCAAACAACCATCAACATTCATTCTGCCTGGTGTGATTTTGACCACCCATCTTAAACCTGCTGATCTCTTCTCCCTGTTGAGTCCTGTGTCATAGGCAGAAGAGGACAATGGAAAATCTCCTGCCCTCCCTCCTTGGCCCTGTGTGTTCAGTGCAGTTGGACTGTGTGACAATTTAGATGGTAAAGTTTAACAAACTGCGTGTTAACTCATTTGTTTTTTTTTTCTCGGTAGGTTTATAATGAATACAAGTCTGGGTAATTTCTCATTCAGGGAAGTGAACAGCCTAGGACTCAAAATATTTGCTTCAGTGCCTAAATTATTCAGGTCTAATTGTATTGTATTACAAAGCTTTGTCTTTGTTAGTTGACAGGCTTTGTGGTGTCACTGATTTGCAGGTGTTTACAAGCCTGATAAAATGCTTGGCTGAAAAGCTGCTTTTTTTTGGGGCTGTTTTTGAGCTTGCCTAAAAGCCACACACAATGCTTCAGTTAACGCAGGCTAACAGGCTTTCTGGGGTCCGGAATTTCTCTGCAGCCATACTGGCAACCATAGTTAGAAGTATTACTGGGAAAACAGCGGGTGGGTTTTGAGGAAAAAATGGGTGAAAAATGAAGTGAGGCAAAAAGCATGTGACATATGTAGACAGCAGAGAAGTTGATAATAATGCAGAGACAGAAGGCAAAGGTAAGGGGCAGGATGTGGATGAATTAACTACAAGCTTTTCTGCACAGTGCAAATATGACTACGCAAAGCTTGGTCACACTCTTCGGTTAACTTTAAAGCCACAGCGTTGCAAAGAATGAGCACAAACACAGAGCAGCCTTTATTCCTCAGCGCAGCAGAGGCGACTACGGACAGCCAAAACCTGAGGAGTCAGCGCCCCACCACGTTTCCAAGCAGCCCTTTCCACTCGGGAAAGGAGAACCTCACGCGATGCCAGCCCTGCCGCGGGCAGGGGCCGCGCTCCCCATGGCCTCCAGCGGCGGCCCGCACTCACCTGCCACCACGGGGAGCGGCTCGCGCAGGGGAGCTTGCAGCTCGGTCTCAGAGGTGGGCAGCCGCTCAGCTCCACTCTCCAGCCGACCACCAGTGGTGTAAGGCAGCGAGAACAAGCCCGCCGTGCCTCAGGGGCCGCCACCCGCCCGCCTCGGCCCTGCCTCGCGGGGAGCCCGCCCCGCGCCTGGAACCTTCTGGAAGGTGCGCGGCGGCGGGCCGCCAGGGGGCGCCCGTCAGGCGGCGGGAGCGGGAGGCGGGAGCGCAGGCGGGTGCGCGCGGGCGGGGAGGGGGCCGGGCGCCCGCAGCGGGGACGGTGAGGGCCGCGTCCGTGTCCGTGGCCGTGTCCGTGTCCATGGTGAGTTCTGCCCCTCTGGAGTGTCCCTGGCCCAGAGCGACAGGGCGGGCGGTGAGGGGCAGCGGCCCGGTACTGGGTGTGAGCTCCCGTGGGGCCGTGGCGGCGGTGCCTCAGGGCCCCTCGGCCAGACCGCCAGCCATGCTCCTCCGTTCTGCCTTTTCCTGACGGCGATGCTCGCCTTTCAGTGTACCTGCTTCTCTTTCAGGGAAGTTAGCTGCTTGTGTCATCTTGAAAGCCTAAACTTTGCTTGTGTTTTGTTGGCATTGTCATAATCTTTACTATTCTTAGGCCTTGGGGCTGGTAATTTCCTCTTTGCCTTTATTGCAGAGCTTGAGGTTGCCCAAGAGCCGTGTGGTTGGGAAGTGGGGCGGTGTGCCAGGAAAGGGGCCTGCGTGGCGGCGGTCAGATGATAACGTGGGATGTGTTTTGAGGTTGCTTTTTTACAGGAAATGCCAGAGAGTCAGTAACAGTCACTGACCAAAGAGTGGACCGTGGGCTGGGAGATATGTGGGTACCATGAATGTGGAGAAGTTTTTGAATTCAAAACTTGTAAAGCATGTGCTTGCTCTGTATTTCTCCTTCCTAAATGACAGTGGCTAGATTCTACTGAATAATGAGATTAAGGCTAATAATACATTGGACTGCAGCACTGTTTAAAGCTGAATCGTAATGCCTGGTGTGTCTGTACAAGGTAATTAAAGTTACCAAGAAATAAAGGAGCACAGGTTTTTTGATCCATTTGATCATTTACGGATGACTTGGCTGTCCAGGAATTCTTATTTGACCAGCTTTGCTCAGCACTGCAGAGGACTTTAGACTGGAAGCCATGGAGTGAGGTTATGAAAGGGCCTGTCTTGTTGTTGACAGAAGGTGCATGAGTTTGAGCAGATTTGTGGAAATAATTACTTCTACTGAAATACAAAACAGAGGGCTATTTTGAATCCTTCCAAGGTTCAAACTGAATGTGTTGCATAGTCCCCGGAGGCACCGGTGTTGGTATAAACACTAATGCAAGGTGTAAAACTGGCTCTGTGTCCATCAGAGTGCTTGGCCTGTCTCTCTTTTACTTTGTTTTTCTGACATCTCTGTCATGTGGGCAAGGGTACAATAGGCATCGTGGTAACGCAGTAACCAGTCATTGAAAATTTCAATTCTCAGTATTAATAGTTCAGAAATATAAGATGGAACCTGGATATTTTCTGGAGGTCATCATAGCATTAATCAAGTGTAAATTAAAAGCCACGCGTGCTGAACTTCTGTGGAAAAAAGAGAGTCTCTGAGATGATCCGTTCCATTAAAGAGATCCATTCTCAAACCAGAGACGTAGGAATGGAATGGATGAAGAGATGACAAAAGTCAAGCGATTACGTACCATCACCTGGCTTGCCAAATGCCTTGCCACCTAGCCCCAGATCTGGAGGGGCCTCTGGATGGCACAGGCAACTTACTCTAGGAAAAATTTGCCTCGCTGTCCTGAACCTTCAGCCATGGTGCCAGGAAGGTGGCATGACTTGCATGGAAGTTCTGGAACTATTGCTGTTCATCCTCTCTCCAAGCCCTGATAACGCTTCACAAAGGTATGTGCCTGCCGAAATGTCCGTGTTGTGGTGACTGTGGTCACAGAATAACTTAGCCCAGTACTGGCGTGGCACTGGCTGAAACTGTTCTGTTTCAGAACCCAGTTATAAGGCTGTAGCTAAGTGTGCTGATGGGTGAAGAGAACTTATCTGTGGTACTTGAGAATGGTGGACTAATTTTTTTTTATAGTAAGAGAACAGGTTCTGAGAGTGGTCTGAAGTTACCATGCAATAATGAGTCTTGCACCTGGTGTTAGAAATGTTGAGTGATCCCGTGTAAAGTTGTAAGTGAGCTCTTCTGATGTGGGTGCTTCGGGTGAGTCCCTGAGAAGCTGATGCCTGCTCTGCCGTACAGTGTCCATGCTCTTCTAGAACTGGGTGCATCGACTTGGTGCTTGGAAGAGCTCTCATGAGTTGCCTCTTCAAGGTCCACTTTTTCTTCTAGTGTGGTAGTTATCGGATGTGTTTGGAGAGCAGGTGTTTCAGTAGTCTTCACAGCTGTTGCTGAGTTTGTAGAGCCACAATACCTTTGAAAAAACACCTTTTTACTTTGTCTAGGGGCTCATAACTAATGTCATCAATACTAAACCAAAGGTGTGGTGGGTATCTCCTCCTGGGTATCTTAGTGTGAAAATTAAAAGTACAGCAAAGAGGCAAGAGAAAAAAATAGTAATTATTTCACTGGATTAAAGTGATCAGACTTTTTGTATTTATATGCCTGCTTTCTAAATCTTTACCTCACATGCACAAATCTAAGCACCCTGTCCAACAACACTTTGAATTATTGTTCAGAATATCAAGCAAATTGTTTCTGAACTAAATATAAAGGGGCATAGCAGTGCAGCACGGGAGTTACGTGTAAGACAGCATTCTGCCGAAATACCGTACGTCCATATTGTGTGCTGACTGTATTAGATTGTTGATAGATGAGGAGGCCTTTATCAGGAGAGACAAACTCTTTGAAAAACAGATCCTAAAGTATGTGTTTTCTCAGCAGGCTGGAAAAATGTCAAGACCGGTACAGCCACTGATCAGCTTGTACCGTGCCGAAGGGTGTGATTCTCTTCGTTGTCATATTCTGTTAAAACAAGGAGCCATTGACGTCCTGCAAGCCTAATAAACATGCTAAACACTAAACGCCGTGTTTGCTGCGAGTGTTGGGTACAGTTACAATCAGGAAGATTATTAAGGCTGGAAGGTATTCAAAATGAGAGGAAAGAAACGTCTAAATTCAGGATGACAGGTTTAAAATATTCATTAGTAATGTGTTGGTCACTGGGAAAGAGTCGGCCACAACGTAACAAAACAGTGAGTAATAGCACCTTGTCTGCCTTAGTGGCAAATCAGTGGTCAGGTTTTCCTGTTCTTTCTTGCGCCCTAGATCAGAGTTTCTTTTCGCCATCCAAATGACATAAGCAAATAGTCTGCAAGAAAAATAAGTTCTGTTTCAGTGTCACAGATTAGCTGACTCCACGTCCCTGGACAATGAGATAATTTGAACAAAGTCCATTACTTAAATGTCTCTTCTTGGTCTTTTCTTAATCCCGAATGACAAAGTACAAGGATTGCATAACATGAGTACTGTATAGAAAATGGAGAGGAAAAATCCCTGACTCTGGACTGTCAGAACACAGCGAGAGCTAGCCGGTTCCAAACCACCCTTCTTAGGTCACATCAAATAGAAGATCTAGGAGAGCAAAATAATAGTTTTTCCTAATGGTTTACATTATTTTTTATATCTTAAAATACAAAAGAGCAAAGCTTCTGTATGCGTAAATCTGAAAATGGGAAAATAAATCTCTGTTGACTGTCTCGGTGAGGACTTGTCCTGCCTTCGCTTGAGCCTGTGGCAAAGTTTCTAGTAACTTTAACAGCAAGATCAAGACCGAGACGTCTTTCTGCCCTGTGTGTGGTATTTAGCTGGATAAAGCACGGTTGCAGATGTCTGAGAATACGTAAAATAAAGCCCGTATAATAAAAGCAAATACCTGCTCGGCATTCGGCTGCGGAGGCTTCCTCGTGCCTCTGCCGGGTGGCTGTGCGGCGATTCCTGCTCACTTGCGGCGGCTGGCTGTGGCCCCTGCCGAGCGGCACAGCCAGAGCTGGTCCCGTCCCTGCCCTACCCAGAGAGGTGCCATGGCAGCAACGTCTTCACGTCTTTGCTGCGTTGACTTAGGCTTGGCTAAGAGATAGCTCGCACAATGCAAGCAGTATTCTTTCTTCCCCTTCAGCTGAAAGTCTTCCCCTTTATCTCAGTTCTTTCCCTTACTGCTTACTCGTTTTCACTTGCCGTTTACTTTTCTCATGTTTTAGTTTGCCTACTCTCTGACCCTATTTTCACTGTATTTTTCTAGTGACTTTGCCCTTTTTTACTCTTCTGTGTTTCACTGAAGCTATTAGTGTAAGGCAGATCAAATAATTTCAGGGTTAAAGCAGACCCTTGAACTCACAGTGTGTAATGGATTTGTAATTAGGCCAGTATCCCTGTGAGAATGGGCAGTCTGGGAATTTGCCAGGATTTATAGGGGGATTTAGTAGCCTACTAAGAATTTCTAGACCTATTAAATTCCTTAAGAAGTTTTAAAGACCCCACTTGTTAGGAAAGATTTTGAACTAGAGCGTCTCTAAATACACATAAAACAGTGAGAGAAGTAGAAAATGCTTATTTTTCAAAGAACAAGGAACAGTTTCAAAGAGTTTGTAATTTAAAGTGCAGAAATATATTTTCAAAATTATCTTGGTAATGCATGGCTGGCTTAAACCGTATGATGTGTGTTTTCTCTGAGAATTTATATTTTGTGTTTGTTGAGACGTGAATATTACAATACACGTTAACTAGGCACTCTGTATGCATTGTACTGTAGGTATATATGACTACTGCTGCTTTCTGATCTTTGAATACGTAACTGTGTTTTAAAAAATCGTGAAATATTTGCTTTTCTCCATCCTAGCTGCTTGCTATTTAGAAGTTTTGTGGCATTTCATCTTTCTGTATCTTTTAGGGAGATCAGATGGTGTCTGTTAAATGCCAGGTTATTTTATTGTGAAGTCCTAGTTTATTCATACTCGTAACTGAGAACAGATATGAACTTCTTTTGTGGTTTACTTTCCAGAGAGGAAGGGCAAAATACATCTAACCTAAAAATGCCTTCCTCCCCCTACTCCACGTCTCAGTGTTTTGGGTTAAGCTTTTAGCTGGGATGAGATGGAGGGTAAGGGAAAGGAAAGCCGTTCAGTTTTCACATAGTAGCACAACACTGCTGTTTTTTCTTCCAGGTTAAAGATGTGGAAAACGTAATTAGCATTCCTCTTTTTGTTCAATGATTACCCTGGAAGAAGACCACACAGCAATAAAAATGAGTCAGCTTGCCTGTACAGCAAAGTGAATGTATGAATTTCTTTAAATTTGACCTGTTTGGATCTATTTTTGGATTAGCAGTGGGTTTACTTGTGAAATATGGCTCTCAGCTCAAATTCAGGTTTTCTTTTAACTGCAGTGTATATCAGCTTCTCTCAGGCTAGTTCGGGTCTGTACCGCTATCTCCTCATCACAGGGATCCAAGCGTGCTTGTTCATGTTAGATCGGTTTGTTTCTAGGGGATGTTCAGGTCTTGCAGCTACAGTGAGTTTAGATCTTGTTTCAATACAAGAATATAAATTCAGCTGTTTCTGTAATCACTACAGCTGCTATATCTGTTACCTCCCCTGTTTCTTGACGGATGGCATCCTCAGTACTAAAAACACGTGTTTCTAAAAATGCTGACTGGTGTGAGTCGTGGGATAAACAGAAACATACTAGAGTCTGCCTTGTGCCTAATAGCTTGGTTTTTATCTGTGTGAAGAGGTACAGTGAACTTTTATTCTCTTATTTACACAACCTCAGAGTAGTTCTGTCACCTGCGGATAACGTAATTCCATTGCCATCTTTGGCATTATCTTGGATTTATACCACTGATATCCAACTTAACAGCATAGAATTTGGCCTTCTTTAAATGATAGCAGCAGCAGGAGTTGACAGTTCATTGTCACATCGTGAGTTCTTAAAATACAATCAAAACTATCAACCTGAAGAGTTTCTGGAAAACAGATTCGCAGTTTAAACATCAAGCACAAACTGTCCTTTCCTCTTTCTTCACTGAATTAGCTTTTGAAAGGCCAAGAGCTGCTGCAGAGATAACAAGGACTGAAGAATTTACAGCAGGTGGTACCAACTGTGCAAGTACAACTCCCAGCCAAAATAATCTGACACCCAGCTGTGGAGAAGCCTCGGGGATCAGAGAGTGACTCAGGCGGAAGTGAGAGGAGAGAATCTGGCTGCAGCACCAAGCCCGTTCCAGAAGTGTGTTATTATTCTCCCTCGTTCAGTGAGATAACCCCAGGGAATGCCATGTTAAAATTTAAAAAAGACTTCTGGTTTGTTGACCAGTTAAATATAGTCCCTTCCTCTCCAAAAAGAAACAGCGAACGGCAGATGTGAAGTGCTCTATCGGAAGATGAGGGATGCCCGGTGTAGCACGAGCGAGAGAAACTCGCCACTTGGTAACGGAGGCATGGCGCTCAGTGCTGCGCCGTGACGAGGCCCCAGTAACTCCAGTGAGACTTGTAACTGTGTTGAAGGGGTTCAGGGGAAGTCTTGAGTCCAGTGCTGCCACAGCCCCCGCTTTGCACTGTGCAAGGTTGGTAACTGCAATCACGCTAAGCTAGTAAGACACACACACGCCGAGAAAGTTGGCAGATGCTTTTGCGTTATTGTGGGTGCTGCCTCGGGCTTGCAGTGCAGACATGGAGCAGTAGCTTAACCTTTGTGGTCTCCATTTCTTCACTAGTGGTGGTGATGATGGTAGACACTGTAGCTGCATTTGCCAAGCAGAGGGCCTGTGGACAGAGAAAACTGAACATTAATGAGAGCAAACTCTGACAGTAATTTTTATGGGAGACAGCAGTACTTACCTGTTTTGGGTGCATGGCAGTTCTCGCTTCCTTCTCACCATATGTGAAGATCTAGAAAATACACTTGTTTAAATTTCTTTATGTGGAAATTATGACATCTGTTCTTCATTTCTGAGGACTGGGAATTGTAGTATTTATTTTGTGAAAATTCTTACGAAATACAATAATGTGTTGATGTAATTTCTGCATGTTTTCATAGGCCTTTAAGTTTTTCTTGTTTCATAATATTATTATAGTTAGAATTTGACCTTCACGCCAGCAGGACTTCCTCTGAAAAATATTCAGAGTTGCTCAGAAGTAATATAATTCTTGTCCTTATTTTCATGCTTTAAAGAAGTGTTTCTGTCAAAGCTGTTCTTACGTAAATGAATGATGCAAAGTAATGGTTACAGAATAATGCAAGTCCTCATTAAGGGTCTTTTTCCTTATTCTGTGTATATGGTTTTACAGCATTCTGAATCCTTCTGCAGTTTCAAAGATCGTTTTCTCTAGCTTGTCTTCCCTCCTTTTATTTGAAGCAGGGATGGTGTTTCTCTCCAGCAGTCTGTTCTTTCTGTGGATGATCCCAACCAAGCACAAACACTGAAAGGCTCTCGTAGAAATCCACATTTGCCCTTTGGGAAGGTGCTATACAACCTCTCTCAGACATCGGAGGAAGGATAGCTCATGTGAATTTGTTGAACCTTGAAGTTTTGCTAGTGATAATAAAAGCAGGGGAAAACCATGGAGGGTAAGAGCTGTGTTAATCTTTCATCATAGGCAGTACAGATATTTGGTGCTTACTAGGTTTTTTTGATACCTGGTAACGTAAAATGCAAGTGTTTTTAAATTTCAAATGTCGCATAAACTAACTTCTTTTTACATTGTGAGAGTTCAGGAGTTTCCATTTACAGTTTATAATTTCTTCATCAAGGGGTTTCTTTTATCTTATATTTTATTCAAACTTTTATGTAAATATTGTATTTGCTTGTGCATTAACAGCTGTTACTTTGTTTGGGAAATCAGTTCAGGCTGTGCGATATGGCATTCACTGACCGGGTGCTCCAGTGTTTGTAAGTTAATTTGTTTCCACCCAAGACAAAAATCCTTTGTCCTCAGCGTACATTATTGCCCTGATTATTAATTTCTCATTACAGATAGGGATTTTCCTTTACTATGTAAATAATATTCTGCTCTGATAAAGATGGCTGAGGCAAAATAAAATTCACAAGAATGTTTGTAAATATTTTTTCCCACCTTTTCCCAGGTTTTGTCTGCCATATGCTCTGAAGCAGTACTGAAACACCCTGCTGTATCTTGGTAGCTTAACATTAGATATTTTGGATAATCATCTTAGTTGATAGGGGATGGTAGTGATAAAGAAAATACTATTTTACCTTTTATCTTACGGGTGGGTTTGGGGGGTTTTCAGACTTCATTTCATGTGGATATTGGTTTCTTAAGAAGCTGACAGATTCTGCTGGGATGATAAATGAAAATATACTGTATCTTTTGTAAGATCAGCTAGGTAGAGTGAGATTCAAATTGGAAGTCTGTGTAAGATGAGACTAAAATATGTGCTATCGTGATCTATTTTGGGTTTTGTTTGGTTTTGTTTTTTTTTCTGATGAGCTTGTACCCACTGGAAAAACTTCGCTAGCATTCAGATAAACACTGAAACATTCTAGAATAGTGTTGACAGTGGCTACAGCTTCCCTGTTGCCAACGTATTTAAAGCTGGGAAGACTCATGATTTTTGACAGGTATAGCAAAATCACGGCAGATATAGTCATATTAATATTTCAGTTATGTGGAGATTAAAGGGTAGGTTTCTCAGATGTTTTTGCTAATAGTGATTAAAACAAAATAGTCTTTCATTATCTTTCATATGATTTAATGGAGATTAGAGAGAATAATCCCGATTTGTTTGGGATTTAAAAAATAACCATTTCTGCTTGCAGCGGTTTAGGAGATTAGAAATTTGAATCAGCTGCTTTCCAGATAAGATTTTCATAGCTTTTGTAAGATGAATTCTGAGTTTCCAGCTTTAGTTATTGTAAAGGCATTGACAAGTGATACTTCGTTTTTAATTTTCTTCTCATGTGGTGGCGGAGAAACACAGTAAGGTTTTCCAGGATTATAACAATTAGTCTTCTATATCAGGCTCTAATCAAATAATAATGCACCTCAGGTTCATTTATTGGAGCTGAGACACACAGAAAGCTTAGAAAGCAATGAAAAGAGGGTGATGTGAGATATGTGGCTATGAAATATTTCTGTGATGTTGGTAAGGCTCAGGAGCAGGTGTAGTTCAGTGTCGTTACTCCTCTTCTTTGAGCTGTGTTTGTCCCACACAGCTGAGGCTCAGAAGAATTGGAAGTTCTGAAATTCCAAGCATTCTGAAGAAGTTCTTCATGAAGTTCTGAAGTTTTAAAAGTTTACCTTGCGGGAACATTTGCTAAATTGGAAGAGTTCTGTTGCTGGTGTAAGAGGAAAGGTTGGTTAGGTAAAGAAAGACCCACGGAGATGATGCCACTGGCTTTCCCTGAATAGCTTTTGCTAGAAGAAAGTTAGTGAGCATGTTTATTGCATTTACTGCAGCTGAAAAAAATCTCATAGAAGATGTCAGTCATAATGCATAATTTAGTTACAAATGTAATTGTACTATTAGTTTTGTTAAGCTGTGACCTGCTTTGTTTGTATGTCTCTGCTTTAATGGAAAACTGCACTAATACCCTGCTGTGAAATCATAACTTCCCTGGGGCTAATCAGATGATCTCTCAGGAGTAACTTAAAAATACTGCATTGAAAGGGGTTCCTGGCACATTTCCCTTTTAAATACTAATAGCCTTCCCGAGAGATAGCCAAAGCCAGATATAAGATGACAGCAAATGGAAGCTTGTGCATTTTTGGAAATACAGTCATTGTTATCCTTTGATTGGAAATGCTAATATTTTACTCTTGCCAGAAGAAGCCTTTCTGCATTCTAGCTTTTGTGAAATTCTGCAAGGGCAGTGTATAACAAACAGGACTTAGAAAGACAAGCTAAGTTGCCAAACAGGTAAGTGGTGGGTGGGCAGAGGTATCCTTGAAGTTGCTGGAAGCTGAGTACCCAGAAGTACTGAAAACAAAATTTTGGAAAAAAAAACTTGGAAAATATTGTTCACTGTGGGTTTCAATATATTTCCTTCATGTTCAGCATGATGTGCATCTGAAAACCTGTCTTTAATTCTGTCTCTGCATGTGAGCATTTCTGCAATACTACTGCGTTTTTCCAAATTATTCACACTTGGGCAGTTTGCTTTTTTACAGTAAAAAGAAGTAGTGCACGAATATTTGGAATGTTAGAGAAGCTTGTAACATAGCATATACTTCTACCATTTGTTTCTGGCTGCTATTTAAGATCATGCAATTTAACACGCTAGAATTATCCTTTGCCAAAAAAATTCAACATTTCTGGATTTTATGTTTCCTAAAGAAGAATTTTCTGTGGTTACCTGGCAGGATATGCTCAATGAACATTTCTGTTTTCTAGAGCTGAGCCATTTGTAGTACAAGTCCCTCCTGCTTTCCATTAGAAATTGAATTCATAGATTATTTACATGCTTTTGGAAAAAAAATCTACTCTGCCTTATAAATTCTTTCCTTCCTCTTATTGCACCAGAAAATGAGTTTAATGAGGGCCCGGTGCACATACTGCTTCTTTATCAATCAGCTGCCATTCTTACAGGGATTTTTATTCGGTTTAGTCCGTTTCCCATGTGACCTGCTGAAGCGATGTAACTGAATGTGAGTTGACCATGTATGAGGGAATAGCAAAATGCCATTGCATGAATATAAATAGGAGATACTTGAAGCTGTCCAAGGTCAATGCCTGTGTTTAAATGGATGCTCTGAGACGTGGAGCACTGCCACAGTAATATGACTGTCTGCTAAAGGGCATCCTTGTGTGGTAAAATTCTAAGTCGCTTAATATCAGAAGAATGAAGACTAGGAGGCAGCCCCAAGCCCATTAATGGCCTATCTTCAAAGCATGTCTGGTATAGTTAGATTCAAAATGTGAGAACTTGATCTCAGAATAAAATTCTAATAAATTTTTAAGCAGGAAGAGTGGTTTGGGACAGGAGGTGTGTCATGCAGCTCTCCCAGAGGTCCAGGACTTAAAAGCTGAGTCTTAAGTCAAGTAATACAAACTGAGGAATTAGCTCTTATTTATATGAAGTCCATTGGTGAAATAATGAGATGGAGTTTTAGTGATTTTTCTGCATGCGAAAAGTGATTTTTCATGCAGGCGACTGTCTTGAGTCTTTCCTTGCAGTATGCTGGTCAAGAAGATTTGTTCTGATGCCTGCAAAAAAGTAAACAGTTGAAGAACCCTCACAGAGCGGGACCAGCACACAAAAATAAGTTTTCCTTCTCTCCAGTGCTCTACACTATCGTTCTACTCAACATTAAAGAGATGCTGGTGTCTGCAGCTCTCACTGAACTGGACAGAAGGCAAGGTCCTTCCACTTCTGAGAACCAGGGTGGCTTTCTCTGTCCTGTAGTCATCCTGGGTCATTCATCAGAGATCCAACACACACAGGGTGACTCCCACCTGTCTCTTTTGCTTCTGGGCTTTGGATCTGCTTTATCACCTCTTACATGATGTTCATTTATGCACACTTTCTTATGTGCATTTCATTTTGTTCAGGAAACAAGCTGTGCTGTTGTTTAAAAAACAAAAAGGAAGGTTTGCATGGGGAAAAAGGGGGAGAAACCATGATTAGTCTGGAAGGTTACAGCCTTCCTCACTAAGATGGAGGGAATCCTGGGAACTACTCGTTTCACGTGTTTTAAAATAAATATGTAAACTGCAATTTCTATTTTGCAGCTTTCATCAGATGAAGAGAATACTTTTCAAAACCCTTTATTGTTGTTACTAAATAGAGTGAAGTTGTTCATCATAGAGGTGGAACATTAAGAAACTAAAGAAAGCAAAACAATGGCTGATTTGGAAGTCTGACTGGAGTGTTTCCATTCTTTCTCCTTCTAAGGTTATACTTCGATGTGTTTGAACACCATCCAGTGTTTCAGTACTATCTCACATAGGCAATAAGTTACACTTTCCCTTCACTTTTTGCTATGTGCCTAATACGGACCACTTTAACAGTATCAATAAATTGAGGTTTTTAATACATAAAATAGCTTCAAATCTCATTTTCTGCAGTTCCCACTTAACAATTTGGTACTTTTGATGTGCTTAGCAAAGAAAACAGCATGGACTGCTTTTGTAAAAACGCAGGCTGCAGCTGGACCCTGCCATGCAGATAAAGCAGCAAATGTGGAGTGATCATGTCCTGATGTAGCTACACTAATGACTTTTCAAGGTAATTCACTGCTTAATGTCTCCTACAAAGAAGAAATGTGATGGGGAGATAGGC
>WHYT01015914.1:206549-260789 GCA_009806455.1 Tetrax tetrax | reverse complement strand
CCTTTTAAATACTAATAGCCTTCCCGAGAGATAGCCAAAGCCAGATATAAGATGACAGCAAATGGAAGCTTGTGCATTTTTGGAAATACAGTCATTGTTATCCTTTGATTGGAAATGCTAGTATTTTACTCTTGTCAGAAGAAGCCTTTCTGCATTCTAGCTTTTGTGAAATTCTGCAAGGGCAGTGTATAACAAACAGGACTTAGAAAGACAAGCTAAGTTGCCAAACAGGTAAGTGGTAGGTGGGCAGAGGTATCCTTGAAGTTGCTGGAAACTGAGTGCCCAGAAGTACTGAAAACAAAATTTTGGAAAAAAAAACTTGGAAAATATTGTTCACTGTGGGTTTCAATATATTTCCTTCATGTTCAGCATGATGTGCGTCTGAAAACCTGTCTTTAATTCTGTCTCTGCATGTGAGCATTTCTGCAATGCTACTGCGTTTTTCCAAATTATTCACACTTGGGCAGTTTGCTTTTTTACAGTAAAAAGAAGTAGTGCAAGAATGTTTGAAATCTTAGAGAAGCTTGTAACATAGCATATACTTCTACCATTTGTTTCTGGCTGCTATTTAAGATCATGCAATTTAACACGCTAGAATTATCCTTTGCCAAAAAAAAATTCAACATTTCTGGATTTTATGTTTTCTAAAGAAGAATTTTCTGTGGTTACCTGGCAGGATATGCTCAATGAACATTTCTGTTTTCTAGAGCTGAGCCATTTGTAGTACAAGTCCCTCCTGCTTTCCATTAGAACTTGAATTCATAGATTATTTACATGCTTTTGGAAAAAAAATCTACTCTGCCTTATAAATTCTTTCCTTGCTCTTATTGCACCAGAAAATGAGTTTAATGAGGGCCCGGTGCACATACTGCTTCTTTATCAATCAGCTGCCATTCTTACAGGGATTTTTATTTGGTTTAGTCCGTTTCCCATGTGACCTGCTGAAGCGATGTAACTGAATGTGAGTTGACCATGTATGAGGGAATAGCAAAATGCCATTGCATGAATATAAATGGGAGATACTTGAAGCTGTCCAAGGTCAATGCCTGTGTTTAAATGGATGCTCTGAGACGTGGAGCACTGCCACAGTAATATGACTGTCTGCTAAAGGGCATCCTTGTGTGGTAAAATTCTAAGTCGCTTAATATCAGAAGAATGAAGACTAGGAAGCAGCCCCAAGCCCATTAATGGCCTATCTTCAAAGCATGTCTGGTATAGTTAGATTCAAAATGTGAGAACTTGATCTCAGAATAAAATTCTAATAAATTTTTGAGCAGGAAGAGTGGTTTGGGACAGGAGGTGTGTCGTGCAGCTCTCCCAGAGGTCCAGGACTTAAAAGCTGAGTCTTAAGTCAGGTAATACAAACTGAGGAATTAGCTCTTATTTATACGAAGTCCATTGGTGAAATAATGAGATGGAGTTTTAGTGATTTTTCTGCATGCTCTAGAGGCGACTGTCTTGAGTCTTTCCTTGCAGTATGCTGGTCAAGTAGATTTGTTCTGATACCTGCAAAAAAGAAAACAGTTGGAGAACCCTCACAGAGCGGGACCAGCACACAAAAATAAGTTTTCCTTCTCTCCAGTGCTCTACACTATCGTTCTACTCAACATTAAAGAGATGCTGGTGTCTGCAGCTCTCACTGAACTGGACAGAAGGCAAGGTCCTTCCACTTCTGAGAACCAGGGTGGCTTTCTCTGTCCTGTAGTCATCCTGGGTCATTCATCAGAGATCCGACACACACAGGGTGACTCCCACCTGTCTCTTTTGCTTCTGGGCTTTGGATCTGCTTTATCGCCTCTTACATGATGTTCATTTATGCACACTTTCTTATGTGCATTTCATTTTGTTCAGGAAACAAGCTGTGCTGTTGTTTAAAAAACAAAAAGGAAGAAACCATGATTAGTCTGGAAGGTTACAGCCTTCCTCACTAAGATGGAGGGAATCCTGGGAACTGCTCGTTTCACGTGTTTTAAAATAAATATGTAAACTGCAATTTCTATTTTGCAGCTTTCATCAGATGAAGAGAATACTTTTCAAAACCCTTTATTGTTGTTACTAAATAGAGTGAAGTTGTTCATCATAGAGGTGGAACATTAAGAAACTAAAGAAAGCAAAACAATGGCTGATTTGGAAGTCTGACTGGAGTGTTTCCATTCTTTCTCCTTCTAAGGTTATACTTCGATGTGTTTGAACACCATCCAGTGTTTCAGTACTATCTCACATAGGCAATAAGTTACACTTTCCCTTCACTTTTTGCTATGTGCCTAATACGGACCACTTTAACAGTATCAATAAATTGAGGTTTTTAATACATAAAATAGCTTCAAATCTCATTTTCTGCAGTTCCCACTTAACAATTTGGTACTTTTGATGTGCTTAGCAAAGAAAACAGCATGGACTGCTTTTGTAAAAACGCAGGCTGCAGCTGGACCCTGCCATGCAGATAAAGCAGCAAATGTGGAGTGATCATGTCCTGATGTAGCTACACTAATGACTTTTCAAGGTAATTCACTGCTTAATGTCTCCTACAAAGAAGAAATGTGATGGGGAGATAGGCTGGTTCATTAGAGTAAGGGAAGTTCTCTCAGCTGTGCTGTCCTGGTGGTGACTGTAGAAGTAATCCTGCTGTGCAACACAGCAGCAGGAGGTTTGGGAGAGCTGAGAGTGTCAGCTGTGCCTCCTGAGATGAAACAGCCACATCTCAACGTAGCTAAACTTTAGCCTTTATGAAAGAGAGGAAGAGGGGGTTCTCGCAAGGGGGAGAGTTGGGTGGTTGGTGAGCTAGATCGCTAGGGTGTGCTGGAAGGTAACGTCTGGGCAGTTAAACGTGATTTGCTTTGGTCTGGGGTTTGGGGGGGTTTACAGACTGCATGGGGGGAATATGTCTAGGAAACTTTCCCTTTAGGTTCTGTCAGTTGAGTAAAACCTTCAAACCAGGAAAATCTAGCAAGACTGTGTTTCAGCTTGTATGTTTTCGCACTTTCAGTTCTAGCTTGACCGTGTTCGGGCAGGTGGGCGGGAAGGAAAACTGAACTTTAGGGAAACAATACGTCAGGTAGTAATTACACTCAGGATAAGAATGAATCAGAGGTTCCTAATGAAAATGTGTTTTGCAAGTAGTTTCACTTAACAGACTGCTGTGTCTCAGGTGTGTTGTATCAGTGTATTGCTGTGTTGGCATCTGTCCCTCACTGATCCGTACTCTGTAATGAATTGTACTGTCCAGATGGCAAATAGAAAGCCAGTTGTGTTTTCTCATAGCTGTAGGCCCACTTGCACATTCAGGTGCTACTCTGTTGAAGTTTCAAGCACAGTTCCTGGTCTCTCCATGGGATGAGTGAGTAATTTTTGGAAGATTTAGGATGGAAAATAAGTCCAGTGTAATGTGAGGTAAGTTGTGTCTATAGGAGAGATGTGCATACAGTTGAGAAGCTATTTAAGATATTCTGTATATAAATTTTGAGAGAAAACAAGATACAATCTTTTGTTGCTCATGATAAAGTTTGGGGAATATAAAGAAATACTTAACTTCATAATCTATCCACATCTGTGCCGTTCCTAATGAGCCCACTCTCCTAAATTAAAGGTGCCGTGTGTGTAATTTGAATATATCTTATTATAATAGAATCCTCTCTCTGCTGTTCTTAGGTTTAGCAACTGTAATTTACATTTCATATTTCCATCTGAAGTTAATTGTTATTCCTTATAGCTGAGGAGAAGCTGCCAATGGATGCCTCATCAAGAGAACTCAAGCTGAATTATGCTTCATGTCAGTTAATATTAATTTTTGTGCTGTGTTTAGAATAGATCCACCCCATCCCATAAAAAAGAACAGCATTATTTCTTTGGGGAAATTATTGTGTATATAAAATTAGATTTTTGGAATGAAAATTTCTTCTGGCCAAAAGCCATAGTACTTTGCTTTTACTATTTTAAAATTGTGCACTTTTGGCAACCATTTAACTACATCTTCATAACATAATAATTTTCCATACACGTTTCCCCAGAATGACAGTTAGGCATTGGCAATAGAAAGTGTTATTTTAGGACACGGTGAGGGAAAGAAAGAAGTACTGAATTGTACAGAAGTTAAGCAAAATACTAGTGCTTTACAGTGCACACAGAAAACAAATCCAAAGTGTGATAGCCAGTATTGGCACTCATCAAAGAATTCCAGAACCCCTTTATAAATGAGGAGGATGCGTTTGCTGTGATAACAGGCTTCAAGCCACACAGAAAATAAAAAGCTGTCAGGCTTCCACAGCACTCAGGCAAACATCCCTTGAAGAAAACAAAATGCTTCTGTCTTCCTGTGGTACATTCTCAGTCACCTTTATTACAGCGTACATGCTGGCTCTGGTATCTGTAGGAACACAAACAAGCAATTACAAATTCATGTCAAGGGGCAGGATGTGTTTAAAAATGTAAGAGTTCCAAATTACCTCCAAGGATTAAATAGCCGTGTTGACAGGAGAGTAAATAATAACAAGTAAGCCTCAAATAATGAGGTCTTCTGGCCATTACTAACCTGAACGGATTTTTAGTAGCTCCTCAAAGAGCAGTTGAAACTTTTTCATGTCAATCTTAATGAAAGATCAGAGCATTGTTCCTTTTCCTTGTCACAATGGCTTAATAATGCAAGTATGTGAAAATTCTCAAGAACAGAGCATCAGAGTTCAGAAACCTGAGGAAGTCACAGAAGCCACAGCTGTGCAGATAGTGGTGACTGCTGGTGTGAAATGCAAAGATTTCAGAAAAGTCAATGTCAGGCTTCAAAAACAATTTGAAGTCTTAAACCGAATGAGATGTTGTTATGGTTTAACCCCAGTCAGCAACCAAGTACCATGCAGCTGCTTGCTCACCCTCCCCTTCCCTGGGGGGATGGGAGAGCGAATCAGAAAGAAAGGAAAACTCGTAGGTTAAGATAAAGACAGTTTACTGGGACAGCAAAGGAAGAAATAATAATAATAATAAAATAATAGTAATAATAATAATCCTAAAAATATAGGTATAGTAAAATATACAAAATGAACAGTGCACCATTTCTCCCCACCTGACAACGAGTACAGCCTGTCCCAAGCAGTGATCACAGAATGGGAGCGAGAGTGATCTCAAAATGAGAGAGGAAGCAAGAGTGCTACCAGCCCACCTTATATACCAAGCATGACATCTGTGGTATGGAGTACTCTTTGGCCAGTTTGGGTCACCTGTACTGGGTGTACCCCTCCCAGCTTCCCACACCTGCACAACAGCAGAGCCTGGAACGCTGGAGAAAGTCCTTGATCTCTTAGCAACAACTCATAGCAGCAGTGAATTATCAGCTTCTTCACATACCAAATCCCATACTAAAACCAAAACACAGTGGCTACTGGGAAGGAAGTTATCTCTGTCTCCATCACCTGCCCTGAAACCAGGGCAGATGTATTTGATGCTCTAATAGAAAGTCAAAATTTCTTCTGATGGCCTTCCATCATTTTTCAGATTAGCTCTCAGTGGAGCATGGCAGGCAGTTTACTCTTGAGATGACAAGTACAGGTCATTACAGCTCCAGACAGGGCAAATACAGAATTCTCCTTCAGAGAACTCCATCAGGAGCTTTATTCATTTTGATACATAGCTGTCTTATGTTTTTCTGCAGTATTCTGTTTCCATCTGACAAATTACATTACATAAAACTGATGAAATACGGTCTAGGATTGCAGAAGGTTGTTTTCCAGATACTTGAATTCTGTCAAATGAGGAGGATGTGCCAAGAGATTTGAAAGTGTTCTTAGTGGAAGGAGTAACTCTTAAAAAACCCCAAAGATCATGATAAGGCAGCACTGAAGTTCTCAAATGATTCTTGTGGCTGTGTAATCTCGTAGCATCACAAGGCTGAAAGAGAAGCTGATGCTAAAGTTTCTGTGGAGCATCTCTACTGGGTCAGCTTTTGTGTAAGCGTTCATTCAGCCACATAAGAGCATTTCTAGTTTGTTCAGGCTTTTCTGATTTTTATCTAGCTGCTTTTCTGACTTCTACCCCCTCCTCGCCCCCTCCGCCGTCTTCCCTTCAGTGCCTCATGTTCTTGTGGGCATTGCAGAGTTGCAGAGTAACTCTTCCACTCCCAGCTGCTTTAGTTTTGTGGTGTTTATTGTTTTGTTTGTTTGACATTTATACTGAAGATACCACAGCAGCTTGTTTATAATTCTCCTGCATGTTGCACACAGTTCAAGAAGATGGTAAATTCCCTTTGTCAGTGTCTCATGGTCAAACTTGATTATTACCACCATGACTTTGTCACCTGAAGGCCAGACAAAAAGACACAGCAACTTCATTTTTGAGATAGCTGTCCCTGTGGCATTCTCTGGTTGCTAGGAGAAAGACCCAGACTACAGTTTTTGGCTGCCATACACCCTAACGTTCTCCCTACCACAGAGGCCAGGATTTAGTTGAAATTATCAATCCTCTGCTTCTCCACTCTTGCATCAGTGATACCTGATTCAGTGTGTTTGTGTCAGTAGAAGCAGGTGCCCCAGTTAGCAATGTTAACTACCGTGCCAGTTGTTGCGATGGGTTTGTGTCCTAATGGTTGTTCTGCAGACAGTCCGTCGGTGTCTGGCAGACTGTGTGGCTGAGGAGGCTGGGCAGTACGCAGGGCACTTGAGAGAACGGCAGTTTGTAGCGCAGGAAGGCACTGACTGCCCTGTTTATAGAAATTGTCAGCTCCTTCGAGGAGGTTGGACTGCTGACTGTTGATTTTAAGTTAGTAGCTGCTGACAACAGATGTAAAATCTTCATCCGCGGTAAAGTTCACAAAATACTTTGTGTCTGGTGGTCTGTGGCGGATACAACTTTCAGATGCACATCGGAGACTGTACCAGAGATGAGTCCTGTCTGTCCTGTCCCGATCACGGCTTTCTCACCTCTCACCTGCACCACAGTAAGGCAGGCTGTCACCCGTCCTCGCTCAGATAATGAGGAGTTGGGAGTTTATTGGCAAAGTGAATGGAAGACTTAATCTGTACTGGTTTCTAGTGGAAATTAATGCATTTGTCCCATAAAGCCCTTTCTTAGAGGCTATTGTTCTCTGCTCCAGCTCTCCCATATACAATCAGTGGAAGTTGTTAAGGTCAAACACTTTGAAATCTGAAACAGAAGTGTCTGCAGACTTCAACGTTCACCTCAGTTTTGTTCAGAGTAGTGTGAATTTATCAGTGCTTGAGTGCAGGGTAAGGGTGATCTTGTTGAGCAGAACTGGGGTGAGAGTGTTTGAAACAGCTCAATGAGAGAGAATGTAACTTGCTGTTGTGTCTTTGTAACAGGGAGGATGTTGCTTTTCTGTTCCTTCACTAGACTGTATCATACTTAGCATGTTGTAAGTGGTGAGAAGGTCATCTGAAAGCTTGCAGAGGTAAGTAGTTTGGGGTTTTTTAGTCAATGATAAGTACAAAATAGCCATATATGCTCTTTGTATAGTAGGTGACTGCTAAATGGAGCTGAAGCAGTATTGGTATTTAAAAATGAAAAGCTCTGTGGAACAGCTTGGGCAGCGGATGACACATGTCTGGATGTTAAGGGCAAGCTTGTTGAGGAGTTGCTGTGTACTGGACTGTGCCTTGTAAATAAAACGGCAGTGGGAACTCAAGATGGCCATCAGCCTGCGTTTCTGTGGAAAGGATGTGTAAACTCAACTTCTGTGAGGAAAGTCAAGAAAACTTTCAAAAGTTTGAAAGAAGTCAGAAGGTAATATAACTGAATCATTCAGTTTTCCAAAATACAGCTGAAACTGTACCATATTATGTGAATTCTGACGCAGGTTCTAATTATTTCTTTTGAGTCAAAGTCAGCATTAGTGCAAGGTGGACATGCGTTCATTGAAGCTGACAGACTTGCATTCATTCCCACACAATTGACTTTAATCCAGCCACTCAAATGATTGTAGATGATTTATGGAATTGGTAACAGTAAGTCATAAATCTAGATTAAGAGCCTTGGGATTACTTGTACAAATTTGGTTTATGGCAGTGATGAAATGGCTCTGCCAGTGCTTTTGTAAAAGAATTCTTTTAGGCCTAACCTAAACTAGTTACATTCCTTGTAGTTGGATGTCACTATGTCTAAACCTAACCGCATACCTGACAGCCTTGCTGTCACGCCCAGTGGAGAGAGGAAAGCTAAGTACAAAATTCCAGTTACTTTTCTTATATTAAGTGGCTGTTTCTCCTGGGTTGAATATCTGCACTTTACACATGAAGCTTCCATGTGTGGCTGTGTATCCCTTGGATGCTACAATCCTATACAAAAGTTACTCCTTTTTAATGGTGAAGTCTAGAGAAATATTTCTTCTTGCGTCTTTTCTGACTCAATCCAGTTGAAGATGCTTGGATTTGATAATTGAAGGCTGGTCTGTGTATGGCTGCTCTGTGGGTGTTTGGAAAGGGTCAGCCCAAAAGAGACCCAACGTATGTGAGGCAGATATTAAATATTCTCCATGTGTTCTATGTCTCCAGTGTATCTCCATGTGATTCTTATGAGCACTGGAGCATGGCCCTGAGGAGGAAATACTACCTCAGAAATGGTTTTGACAGTCATTCCCACACTAGTGCTGTAAATGCTGCCTGGTAAGCGTCCGCTGAGCTTCTGGAACCTGCAGCACTGCTGAGAAAATCCCATTCAAATGACATGAGTGAACTCAAAGGTCTTTTTTGATATAAATCAATATTTTTAAGAATGGAAAGACACCATAAATACTGATAATACACCGGAACTTTTGCCAAAGTAACAAGTACCAAAGTAACAAAGTAACAAGTAACAAAGTAATATTGTTTGTGTTTCTTTTAAGCTGCCTAATTAAATATAGATATGAAGTGACTGGTGTCATTAATAATTGAGCATGTATCAGGCAGTGCACATTCTCTGTGCAGTGCTTCATCTGGTCAACACTAGATCCAGTTTCAAAGAGCATGCTCTGAAATACTACCAGAGTTGTAGATTTTTTTCTTGCTGAGAGTTGTTATTGGACTGTTTTGTCTGCAAAACTCTGTCAGCTTTGTGACCCTCAAAGGGAAAATAGATGTATCAATATGGTGTCTCTCCTCACGTACCTAAGTCACGAGCGGAGATGCCTAACCAAAGTGTGAACATCAATAGCATGTGACTATGTAAGAGAAGTAGTGTGCCTGTGAAAAAGGAGTGCTCTTGGCCTTTAGAACCTCAGCACTGTTTAAAAAATAACCTCTGCCCTGAAATGTAAGTGGTCATGGCCCTATTCCTAGGAAATATAGGATGGAAGGGAAATATCTGGTTCTTAAACTTTTATGAAAGATTCCTTGGTCACTAAAGTGCTGGGCTATTTATAAAATATTTGGAAGGCATTTTTATCTGGCAGTGTTATCCCCAACAATGAAGTAAATGTTGGAAGAGCAGTACTAAATGAAAACTGGTGTTGGTTTCTAACAGTGCACTAGCAATGGAATTTGTGCCTATTTTCTGTCTTCATCTCTTAGATTATTCTGACTTCAGAGACCACCTTTGACTTTTTGCATTCCTTTTACTTTACATGTAGGCTGGTGTAAATTTCTGATACTTGAACAAAACTCTAAAGGCAACACATTAAAAATTATGAAGGCAAATATTAACAAAAATTCAAAAGCTTGCTGGTGATGAGGTTTTAATCTTTTTTTTTTCCCAACGTAATCCATCCATTGTATTCATTGACAAGAGGAGTTATTAAACATAATCACAAAGACTTTAAAATAAAGCTTAATGTTTATTGAAAGTAATGGGAAACTTTAGAAGTACTTTAGAACGACTAACATAAAAGATATGAGTTTTCGGGATTTTTGTTGTATATTGACCGTGATTGTGAGGAGTCAAAAAAATTCTGCCTTCTAGGATTAATCTATACTTGGTTTTTAGTGTTTTTCTCCAAAGTTTGCCCAGCATAGTGGGAATTTATAAAGAAAGCATAGGACTTCGTTCTACTGTGAATCAGAGCCAGAGTACTAATTCTTATGTTCTTCTCTGAGAAAACCTCGTGAATAAAACAAGTGACCAAACACGGCAGGAGATGATACCCAGAGTAAACTCCTTTCTAATCTATTTTAAAGAAAGAAAATAAGAATTGTATTGTTTTTTAAACTGCAGTTATTACTACGGATAATAAAGAGTCTCTGATGCATTCATTAAATTCAAAATACATGTGGAAATAATTTATTATACACAAGGAACAAAACAAGGGGAAATGTGTAAATGTCAGAAATGATGCAATATGACTTCACTGTCCTTGAACACCAACAGAGTTTAATTGAGTGTGAAGCTAGTCCAGAAATTGCCAAGGTTCCTCAAGTGTTTCTTGTTTTCAGTAAGGTGAACTGTTCAAGTTATTTTCTAATTTCACATGCTGTAGAAAAAGAGTGATTGAGCTGGAGTAGCTCTTAACAAATCTCAGTGGTAGCAGTTTAACTGGCTGTGGCTTCTTGCTGTGAATGAAATCTCAGCCAGTTTTCATACAGGTAGCTGGTACTGGTGTGCCTGTGTAGGCCCCTGTGCTACAACTCATAACCGCTGCTCCAGGGTTGCCTTGAGGTGTGTTGGGTGACTATTCATTGCATCAGCTTTTCTACATCACCTATGCATCTTAGGTGTTTTAAGGAAAGACATGTTTGGTGTCACTGCCGTGGAAGAGCTCAGCTGGAATTTCAGAACCTGAAGGACATGATGACCTGCAGCATAGCTGCTGCTCCAGCAGTTCTACAGGAAAGAATTCAGTTCTGTGCTGAGTACCTATTGCTGTAACTGAAGAAAATATTTTAGTATATAAGACCTTGAGAAGGCAATGCTGGCATTTTTTCTTCAGATCTTCTGCCATCGTAAGTAAACTGGTGATTGTACCTGGCTCCCCTTCTAGGTACAGGGCACAACACTGCTCTTTGGCAATTCTGCTGTTAGTTTTTCAGCTGGTAAGATAGCTTCAATCTAAACGGAACAAGTCAGATGAAGTCTTAACTTCTTAAAATACATACAAAGGTTGTTGTCTAAGATCGTAAATAAAGCATACCACTTCAAATACAACCAAGGGGCAGATCTCACTAGCAAGTAAGAGGAAGCAAGTCAGAATTGACATGAAAAATATGAAAGAAAAAGCAAAATAGAATAAAGTGTCTGAATTCCCCCACGATATGTTCTGCAATGTATTTGCTAATGTGGAATTGCCCTAATGTTGAGCTAAATGGGTTGAATTTTGTTACTCAGTTATTCAAACTTGCTATACAATGTACGCAGAGTGCTAAAATGTGATGCTGAAGCAGGGTTCCCAGTAAATTTTCCCTAGTTGTGGTTGGTACATGAAAGATAAATATGAATCACAAAATATGATTCTTTTCACATGTGTCTGAATAAATGCAGGTGTTTGGCAGCAGGAGTATCACAGACCCAAAACATACAGTCACAACAGAACATCTTTTGTTGAGCAGTAAATGAAATCTTACTCCTTCCATTTGCACCAGCTAAAACAGCTGCAGCTGGTGTCAGAGTTACTAACCAGGGTGATCATTCAGAAAAAGGAAGCAAATGCTTTCCCCTTGCCTTGCAGCTTGGCGACGTGTGTAGCGGTGAACGGGCAGCTCTGCGTTGTGAGCGTGTGCGGAGCTCAGAGGAGTAAGAGGGCTAGGGGCTCCATAGGTGAGAGAGGTGGTGGGTTTATACAGCACACACACTTCACACTTGTTTGCCCTCGTAAGTAGCCAGAATAGTGCTTCAAACACTGAGAGTATTACAGTTCTGAAAGGTTTCTTGTGGCATTTCCCACCATTTTGAGGAAGTTTGCATTGAAATATAGGTTCACTATGGTATTTTTGTGCTTTTAATGTTTGAAACCCAAGTCTTTATCAGATCTTCTGCTTCTCTGTTAAAATGTTGAAGAAGGCATAGCATGTCCTTTTTGTTCGTAAGTCAGTATCGCACTTCTTCAGCCACGCAGCAGCTGGGTTATTGCCTGGAGCAGTGGTGTCCAGCCTTGGTTCTGGGTGGGCAAAGGTCATTGGGAGTGCCCGGCGGGATGCGAGTCCCACCCTGCCCCTCTCACGTGGCTGGGTTTGCTTTTATCACCTCGCCGTGAACGCAGGGGGCTGTAACTGATGTCCATGTGTGGACCTCACAACAGTACATGTCCTGCCATGACCTGTGAGGGGCTTGGGAAATGGCTCCCTGTGGAATGAGACCAACGGCTGAATGTCCTGTTCTGAGCTGCAGTGGCCAGCGACCCGCTCGTGGGGCAGTACCACCTTCCAGCTGTCCTGGTGAACGTGTGATGGGTGTTTTTAGCAAAGTGAAAGTCTTCACAACTATAACAGTAGCAAGTTTACATTTCCCTGCCCTGAACTATCACCAAAGACAAGTTTTATACCCTTCTAACAAAGCATCGACAACTTCTGTTATCTCCAGCTCATAAAATTAAATTTCAGTATAACAGTATTATCTCACAATTTATGTATCTCACTGAGTATATTAAATAACCCCAAGAAGCTTGCTACTATTTCGATATTACTATTTCATCCTGCTCAAATTTCTATATTTGTCTTTAACATTAGTGTTTGAGTTGAATCTCGTTAACATTGTTTGTCAGGGACTAATTCTGACGATGTTCAGTTCATCTGTTCTTTGTGGTTTGGTCTCAGTGAAGACCATTGTCTTCGGTGAGGAGTAAATGCTTGGTCCCTGCAGTGTGCTGACACACTCACACACATCTGTGTTATCGGCGGGCGGCATTTCAGCAGGTACCTGGGGGAGGCTGCGTTCTGTAACTCTGCTATCTGACTTCGTAAAACATACTCTCTGAAACCTTTCTGTATATGAAAATGAAAAACTGATGGATGAGGTATCAAATGGAATCATCAACAATTATGTAGAGTAAACGTTTTTACAGAAGTGTTTGTTTTGATACATGCTTCGTAAATAAAACGGACAGTAGACTGGTGGGTTCTGTGAGTGAACCTCCCAGGTTTTATAGTTCTGAAAGTGTTTGGCATGACCTGGCTCCCATCAGTCAGTGAGAAAATTCCTTTTGAATCAGAAGAGCTGGCGGAATGAACCACGGCCTGCATGCTTCGGAAGTTCTGCTAGTTCCAGGATTCTGTCTTAGTCCTCCTCCTCCTTCAGTTTAGAAAGTTATATCACTCCTTTATGAAAGAGCAATGTTTTTTTTGATAAAACCAATATTCCCTCAAAGTAAGGCCCTCAGGCACAACTGTGGGAAGTTTCAGTGACTGACCCCTAAGGAAAAAGACTTGCCTAGGTTCTCATTATTAGAAATCTTGTTACATCAGAAAGTTTATTTTGTTCATTTAATGAACCAAATTAGTAATAGATCTTTTGGATTGAATTCAGCCCAAGAGTGACATTTTCTCACTGAATATGGATCGCTATTCTTACTCCCTTTAGTCTGAAAAGTAGAGCCCTGTTTGGATTAATAACTTCTGTGTAGTGACTTGGTGATTAATTTGTATTTCAACATAAGAGATTCCTCCATTGTCTTTTTCCTTTTTTTTTCTGATGAAAAGACAGTTATATTAATAAAATGAGTATGAACACCCCAGTGCTAGTTTCTTACAAAAAAACAGATAATCCATTTTTTCAGCTAGTATGGGACAGTCATATTTATTCAATTTGTGCAATTCTGTTGATGGTGAGTTTTTTGTTTTCCAAAGAAGAAAATAGATTTTAACATATTGGGGTGGATTTCTATAAAGTCAGAAGCCCAAGGCTGGACAGAAATATGCTGGATTTTCATGTGCTCACCACATTTCCATGCACAAATCAAATTAATTGTGTGCATGTTTTTGCTTGGGGCCTTGTGCTTCTGTTGTAAGTGGAGGGAGTCCTTTATTTTGTTTTATCTTAAAACAGCCTTTCTTACAAATGCCTACAGATCACTTTGACTCTGCAGCTCATGTTTGCTGTGGGGTGGTAGTGGGGACAGTGGGAAGGTCAGGAATGAGACTGTATTTATGCTCTGGGAGTGTAACAAAGCCCAAAGGTGCAGCAGAGACTCGTTTCCACAAGTCCATAGTGCCGCTATAGCCAGACGGAACTCAAGCTGCAGACCAGTCCCACCAGATCATCTTGGACCCCTGCTAAGAAAAAACAGGGAGAGAAAACTGCAGCAAGGGCAGGTGAGGTGCATTCAAACAGAGATGCTGTTCCTGTAAGCAAGCATGTTTCATCTGGGAATGTAACCAAACATTTCTAATGTACAGAGTGTACAGAGTGGTCCCAGGGGTTTTCACTCTGGTGTGTGGAAGGCAGTCAATCTCTGAACCAGCCTAGGTGTGTGTGGTTCCTTGGGTTTTCTTAAAATACAGGCGTAACCTGTCCTAACTTGTATGACCACAAAAGCTAATATAATAGATAAAATATTCAAGGTTGATTAATTCAAGTTAATTTGCAAGTGTAGAAATGGAAGCATGGGAATTGACACACTGTTTTGGACTGAGTTCAGCACAGAACATAGCCATGAATGGAAGAACAGGTATTTTTTAGTTGGCTTTGCAAACTGAGTGGTAATATATCAGGCATAGAAGAGGAATCTGAAAGAGCTATGTGAGAACAAAAGAACATGAGCTGCAGACACGTCTCAGTGATACTTACCTGAGAGAGAAGGAAGGCCAGAGAGACGTGGATCTGTCTTGGCTGGGGGTCTCGTTATCTCTGGGGTGTCCTACACTGTAATTACAGGATTGAAACGAGGCCATTTCGCTTTATTGCTGTTATTACTATTGTAGTTGCTGTGATGCAATGCACTTTGCCAAGGTAAACTGCAGCGTGCTTGGTAACAGAATTCAGCATGGTTAGACTTCTTTCTGCTTGCCTCTCGGGTGAGTCACGGCTTGTACTCGAGCCCTCCGCACTTGGGCCTTTTCCTGCTGCCCTTGACCAGCATGGAAATGACTCCGGTGGGACTTGGGTGCTGAATAGCAGGAGTTTTGAGAAGAAACAGTTAATGCAAACCTGCATATCCTATTTTTCCTGATAGCATATGCCACTGAGAGATAACGATGTGGCCAAACTGACCGTAGAGTATGTTAGTATTTAGTTATCCTTGTTGTTCACAGTGGAGCACTGTTTTTCAGTGTTGGCAGACAAAGGTGACTCATGTGTGGGCCATGGAATTCATAATTTAATGCAGATGCTCCACTCTTGTGCCTTGCCAGTAGGTGAGTGTGGTCCGAGCATTGCATCGTGCGAAGCGGAACATATCACCAAAATGTGTGTTATGTTCCCAGTCATATCCTGAGAGTTGAACTTGGCAGGCAATTTTATGAAATAACTAGAGGAAGGTAGAGGCCTATAAAATGATGCTGACATGTGGATTGTGTTTCAGCAGGCACCCTTGGAGAGAGACATTCAGTTCCCAAGCTTTTGAGACGTTGTGGAGAAGGAAAACATGCACAATTGGCTTCTAAGCTTTCAGCTACATGCCCCAATTACAGTAGTACTTGAATACAAATGGCAGATCTAAAATCAAGAGCAGGAACAATCCTGGAATTCTAACTGCACAAGCTGATGTAATCAGTGTATTTGATCTGACAGGAAAGAATTTCATGCAGATTACTGAAAACTGACTCTTCCAAAGCTCCAAGAAACAATTCCTTCAGAGTGTCGCTGCAGCTGAAAAGCTCTGAGTCCCAGAGCCTTCCAGTTTGGGTAGCTATGTGGTAGTCTCAATCTTGGTATTTGGTCAGGGGATTACAAAGGGAACCGCTGCTGTTATAAATAAAGTTCTGCAGAGAATAGTGCTCTTTCCTTCCAGCTCTGCAGGGCTGTGTTTTGGGGGGCAGTGTTACGAGTAAGCAGCTGGAAAGACTGGTATAGCTGGGGTTACGCTGCGACACCTGATGCGTAAGGACACGTGTAGGCTGTGCGTCAGGGTAATGCTGTTGTTTAGGAAACAATACTTCTGTGTGACAACTGCAGAGAGAAAAGATTCCGTTTGTGCTGGTGGTTGGACAACTCTTAATAAACAGTTTGGATCTGATTGTTCAAGGTGCACTCATCACGTAGGAGTTGTTGTGTGTGATTGACACCACTGGAAGTTCGGCTTAGTACTTGGGTGTAAGACAATCCCTGGATTGTCTTTGCATCTCACGTAGGTGGGGAGAGTGGTACTTAGATCAGTACACAGCACCTTCTGCGCTGGGGCTCTGGTGTCACTGGTGGCACAAGCCCATCACGTTAGTTTCCTAAGCCTCGTGTTTACCTCATCTTGATGTTTATTCCTAGCCCGAATCTGGTTACCTTGATTACTGGATATTATTGCCAGTGCAAACCTAATATCCACGTTAGCGGGAGGAAGGAAAATTTGCCAGTTTCCTTTGATAGTTCATCTTTCTGTTGCCATCTGGTTGCTGGTTTCAGGAGAAAACATGTTTTCCATCAGGAATAACATTTTCTTTTCCTGCAACGAACCACAGTATTGTCATTATGTGCCTCTGATTAATTGAATGAGAGGTAAGACCTGTAGGATTCTTGGTTGTTTTTTGTGTGTGTGAGATATTTTTATTAGGAATGGCCAGTTGGCAGTTTCGCTGGTTGTACGGGAGTAAGAAATAGTTTGCATGCCATGTGCGTGTGTTTGCGTTTGGTTTTAGTATTAATCCCGACTCTGCTGTTTGTAGAAAGTTCACTGATGTGCCTGCTAAAATCTGCAATGTATTGAAAAGTCGCTAACACCTGGTATCCGTTGCTGACTGGCATGATGCCTGTGCGTATCGTACGGGACAAGTGCATAGTCAGAAATGGAGGAATTTAATCAGGATTCAGGAATGGCCCTTTGAGAGAGAGAACTGTGTTTAATAGTGTAGTAATTGATTGGGGAAGACTGCAAGGTAATCACTATAGCCTTTTTCTTGGATCAGAAAGTTTAGATTCCTCTCTCAGTTAGATGATACCACATTATGCACCTCTCTCTCTCCCCACTGCCATTGTTACCTTCAGTGGCTCCAGTGGGTTTTTCTCATTATCGTCGGCCAGTGATCAACTTTATCTGACTGAGGGGAATATACTCCCTCCCTGCCTTCCTCCCTCCCGTGCTCTCTGGCTCCAGATAATTTGTCTGTTAATTCTCATTATTGTCTCCTCCGTGTATTCCTGCAGCCCTCCTCTTTTAGCTTCCTTTATTGCTACGTTTCCTCTTCCCCGACCCTGCTGTTGTTAATGTTTATACAAGCTGGTTCACGTGAAGGAAATTAAGATGTTGTTTAGCTGAACTGTCTCCCTGCACATTTTAATTTTCTAGATTTATGACAGAGCAGCTGTGGCTGATTCCCATTTGAAAAACTTTTGGGATTTTTTCCTATAAGTGTGAAATGATATAAACCCTTGGAAGGAGAGAAAGATTTTCTTTAAAGCAATAACAGTAAAGCCTGTTCATGTTCAAGCTGTTTGTAATACAAGACTGATGCATTCTTTCACCAGGAAGTTTCTACCTAGAAGAACTGATGTTCTGATCAGAACTAAATCTGTAGCTTTGTGTTTTAATACATGGGAACGGGCTGTATTTTGCAGTAAAACAAGCTTAGGGATGGCTCACTGCATCTACCCTCTCTCCTGGATTTCATCTAGAGAGAACAATGAAGTGGTGTGGACACAGGGAAAAATGATCCAGAATTAATTCCCAATTTATTATTTCTAATAGGAGCCCAGCACTTCCAGGTGTTCTCAGCAGCAGTCAGGGCCTAGCTTGATACCTAGGAATTCATACATACTAACCTGAGCTTCGGGTCAACAGTGCAGGACATGGAAATGAGCGCTCTTGGAAGGAAATGCTTCTGGCTTCACAAACGTGGTAGGTCTGCATTGAAACGAGCAAGGAGTCTACGAAGGAACCAGAGGATAGAACATCAACTGGAACTGAACAGGAACAATGCATTCAAAATAGAATTGATTATAATGGTGTAAAACTATTCCGCCTCCTCATGTCTTTTAACAACTCCAGCAGCCATCCAACTCTTCTATTTGCAGACAGTCATTGCAAGCATACAATATGTTTCTTATCATAAAGACATATCTTTATTGCGTCTTTTTGACAGTTTTTAGCATCGTCCCAGAATTTGAGGCAGGTCAATCTTCAGCCTCGGGGGGAAGATTGTGTAGTCACTGCCTAACCCAGTAGTAGTGATTTTAGCTTTTATGTTACCATGAAAGGGGAAAGTCTTTCTCAAAAAAAAGTCTTTTTTTTTTTTTTTTTGTAACTTTGGAGAAAGAGAAATCTCTGCTACTTTCTTTTCCATTTCTTGTTTCAATGTAAAAGAATCAAGGGTATGAATGATGCTTGACACAAGGTAAATGTCAGCAAATCTTTTTACTGTTTCGTTCTTCTCCTTTCCCAGCTGGTTGAGCAATTTCTGCTGATTCCCCAAGAAGACGTGGAGGGAGTATTGCTGGACAGACTGCTTACACAAATGTAACTGTTTTAGTTGTGCTTTCACCGTTCACATTCCCGTGTTAGGAATGAGGGCTGTGCTCTGAGATATAGCACAAAGCTCACGCAGTGGGGTTTTCTGCTTTGTTGTGTGCTGCTGTTTTCTAAACTGCCTTTTCTGCTTCTAAAAAGATTCAAATAAAAAGAGGCAATAAAAGCCCACTTCTTGGCACAGTCAAGTCTTAATTATCATGACTGGTGGTGGAGAATAAAAGCCCAATACAAATATATGATGAAAAGCAGAAACATCTCCCTAAGGCTCAACCATCTACCTACTCAAGAGTGCCAGTTTGTTCCTTAAGGCACTTGCCTGTTTGGTTAAAGATACTGGAAACATCCCAAAGTCCTTTGGGTGTTGGCAGTCCCAGGAAAATCTTGGGAAGTTAACTTCAGAAGTCAGGGCACTGGGCCAGTTTCCAGCAAGTGATTCTGAGCCCAGCTGCTATGAGAATTTGGGTTTGTGTAGTCTTCCCTTGCGTAGTGAAGGATCCTGTTGACAGCTAAAGTAATTTAGGTGCCATAGGAGACCTGTTCTCAAGAGGAGGAGACCTTACAGGCTCCACAACTCCGAAGTGTTAACAGAATGTGGGATTATGGCTGTTGTAAGTCATGACCATCTGTGGCATGAAGGAATGGATGTAGAAAGATAACCTTTTATATCAAAAAAATGGAAAAAAAATCATGTGAGAGGAAGCTGGAACAGCATGGGCTAGAGCAGAAGGAGACAACGCGTCAGACCGCATGAGTATCGACGAGTTGGAGAAGCCAAAAGAGATTTGCCTACGTAGTTGTCCTTGTGAACCAGTCAGGCCGTTTGTGTGCTGCAAGGGAAGGAGAGCTGAAGTCACATTTGACATAGTCGGTGAGACGGTGGTGTTGTAACTGGTACTGTCATTGATAAAAATCATACCGTTTGCGGTGTACGAAGGGGAGATGTCAGGCCTGTTCGGGTTCTTTTTCTCTGCCTCTTTCCACTCCTCAAGAAATCAGTGTGGTTATAGAAAGATGCTGGAAGTTATGCTGGGCTCCCTCATATTTTGGCGATGCTCCTAGAACATGTGACTTTTCCCCTACATTTCTTTTTCCATAATCCTTACACTGTGTCTGTGTATTCCTGATAGAGGTTTTGGGCAGTGTTCAGTGTCACAATTTAAACCGCTGAGGTCACTGAAACAGAGTTCTGCCTTATGCCCGGACTCTGTGGTCAAACTGAAAATCCTTTTACACCACAAATGTGATGCTGTTGGCAGACTAAGTTACGACACAGTTGCCTCCCAATTCGTTTGAAATACAGTTGCAATTCGTAGTGAAGGAAGTAGGCAGAGGGATCTGTAGTGAGAGAGTAACGTAGTCAAAGCACTGCCTCACAGCGGGACACGAAATGTCATCTTGAGAAGATTTTGAAAAGGATTGGGGGTTCATTAGATGTCTGAAAATACTACGTGATCCTTTAAACATATTTTGATGTTAAAAAAACCCACTTGAGTTCCTCAGCGAGGCTGGTAAACCATTACTTTGTTATCTTCCTACACCAGGTACAGAATCCGTGTGAGCGCGCACTCTTAGGTGAAGACGGGCAGTTTATCACTGGGGAAGATCACAACTGGAGAGTTTCTTCTGGGTGGTACTTCTGTGCTTGTCACTGTGGGGCCGAAAACCACAGGGGCTGAAAGTGGTGCCAGTGATTTTTATCATTGGCATAAATGAATGCTCTGTCCAAACTGCTTTTTAAGATGGTGTTGATTGCTTTAACAAAACCTTGCTGCTTTCCTGATGAGACTGTTGTCTGCACTTCCATGGCTTCAGTCATTAAAAGCGGTATTTCAAGAACAAAGCCACCTCTAACAATGTCTGCTTGTGCATATTGACAGTTCCATACTGAAGGGAGAGGCCCTGTGAATAGGCCAGCATATATTCTGGCACTGGATAGGATTCACGATTTTCTGTCTCACTGATCCGTAGTTAAAAATAAACTCAGAACCGGCTGACTGGGATTTAAACGAAAGGTTACTGCAGCGCTGCTAAATCAGTCCCATTTAGTTTAGCATAAAGTAAAAGCTTTAACATCAGGTAGGATGGTGAGCCCAGCTTGCCTTGGAGCATCCCGCCGTGTTGGCGCAGGTCTGTGGGGCCGCACCGCCCTTGGCGGGACCAGGGGGCACAGCCTGGCAAGAAGTGTCGGTGTCGTCAGCTCTGCCGTAGGCCGGCACACATAACGCGGTGGAGAGTGCCGTGGTCTCTGTTAGCAGGAGGCAGCAGCAACGTCGCTTGCTGTCTGGAGCTCAGAGAAACGCAAGGAGGAAAGGTTTTCAGTCCCTCCTGTGAATCGTTAGAAGCTGTGCTGGTGCGATGGGCGGGCCAGGCTCGGCTTTGAGGGCCACGCATGCAACGTGAATCTGGAGATCTTGTGCTGGTGTCTGACAAGGCAGATGGTTGTCAGGGCATCGGGAAGCACCCGAGCAGAGTGCCAGCTTCCCAGTAAGGCTGGTCTCCGGGGCAGCACCCGCTTACCTGTGAGGTGTCTTGCAGTTCAAGTTTCTGGCTGGGTAGAAGGCGCATAAACAGGTTGTGACCTAGATGTTTTAGGCTGGACCCTTAGTCAGGGTGCTCCCTTAATGCTTTCAGTAATTAGGAGGACAAAAAGTTATTTTTTCTTTTCTCTTTCCTTGCACCCTGCAATGAAAACAGAGAAAGAAAAGGAAAAAGGTTGTGTACAAATTAACTTTAAAGGAAGTGTGAAAATGAAACAAACACATTTTCCGTAGCTTCTCCAGTGTGATTTTGCAGAAAATGCAGAAATTCACAGAGAATTAGCGCATGATGTACTACTTCATTCCACATAATATAACCTTAAAAAAATAGAAGCTTTAAATAATAAAAGAGAAAGACATTTCTACTGAGCAGGATCGTCCCCAGTTTAACTAATGTAACTGTACATTCATTCTGGACCTTTGTCAGCACACATTAAAAATACCTCATCAGTTTAACCCATTTACTTTTCTGGGAGGACCCTGGGAGATCCTGGCTGCTGCGTGAGTTAGGAGACACAGCCCGTCTAGGAAAGGAGCCTTTCAATGTTTAATGTTGCTGTTGCATAATGCAGCGTGGCACGTGCGGTGTCTCAGAAGACGTGCTCCGAAGCGGCAGCGCTCCGGCAGCTGAAATGGAGAGAGGTTTGGGTGCTTGTGCCGTTTCCATGCGGGCATACAGGTTTGGGCTGAGTCCGGCACGTGCCTGTACAGGGGGCTGCTCGCTTCGGGAGGCGTTTACAGCATCTGTGCGTGCCTTGTTCTTCTGCTTGTCCTGTTGGTTCGTTTGTGGGGGGGTTTGGTATCTGATCTGAACTCCATTAGAGGCTGGAAACAGAGTTCCAGGCAACTTTAAGTGAGCCCTTTGCTGAGGGCAGAGCGGATGAAGTGTCACATTTTGTTCCTGACCCTGGGGTAGTTACACACAGTATAGCCTTGGCAGCTGACGGAGGGCTGGGCTTCAGCTCTTTTGTGTTCCAGAGGGAAAGCTCTTATGAACTCCTGAGAATAAAGGGAGGCAAAGACCGTCATTTTGTTACTGCCAGAGTCTATTTTAAAATGCTTAAATAAATGTTTCATATACCAGTAAAACAAAATTATTTTTATACCCAAGGACTTAAAGGGAATAGATGCACTTGCATGAACCGGACAATTAGGAAATTTCTTTATGCATATTTGAAATTTGGCAAACAGCAATGTTTCACTGTGAGTTTTAAAGATAATTTTACTAAAAGAAATTACACCTAGAAAGGAAAGAAAAAAAAATTGTCAGGTTATTTTTGCAGCTTACAGTTCTTGGCCATTTCAAAGGGCAGAAGTGGTTAGCTGCATCATACTACCCTTAAAAACCATCATAGAGGTGAGCACAATTATCTTAGAATATTATTTTCCTTAGTTTCTTCATCTGGATGTTTTTCTGTACACAGCTGCACACTGTACAGGAAAAAGGTACCAAGTGTCCAGCTTAAGAGAGAACAGGAGATTTTCTGGGTGACGAACAGTGCATTTGCCATTCCTGTCAGGTGCTCTGTCAGACCTGCTGCAAAAAGTTTGACTTCGGGAGAATTATGTGGGCTGTTTTATTTTGACCAACAGTTTGCTCACTTCTGCTTTAGTTCTTTCCTTCAGGTAGAAGGAGCCTATTTGGGCTGCGAAGGAGAAAAATTAAAGACTGACTGATGATCCACCCAGCCGTTCTGGGTAATTGTTGAGGTCATTGGCAGGCAGTTCAGGAGGCATCACATTATGCTTGCTTCTACTTTATTTGAACTATAAATAGAGGACTTAAGCCTTTATGAGTGAAATACTCCCCTTCACTGCCATTAAATGCAGCTTTCCTCCGCTGCACATGTCTGTCATAAGCAGTGTGTTTGTCCTCATGGATGTTTTCACCTATCGCAGACCTTTTTCCAGCAGCTGGAAAGGAGATTGCTCAGTAGGTATTACATTGTTGTTCGTCTTAAGGTTAATAAAATTGGGTTTTCTTTCCTTTTTTTCCACCTTTCAAAAATTTTAACTTTGGGCTATCACTAGCCCTCTTCAACTGAAATCCATAGTAGTTTTGTACCTGGAAAGGTGAAAAATCGGATCCTGAATTTTCTTGAGGAAGAAATCCCAAAATAAGCTTGTCATAGAAATCAGAATGTGTGACATTCCCACCTCTATTGTTCTGCAAAACATTTGAGTCTCGTGACATGAGTCTCAGACACCGTGACCTGCGAAGACACTTTCGGTCATTCTTGATACTTTACTCTGTTTGACTGCTTAAGTAAAATGGGGAGAGAAAGTAGTTTTCAGTTTGATTCTTCAGTGCAGTGCTGTTGACGTCACCGCTGCGTTGGAGGTTGGGGTCGACAGATGTGGGAGGGACGTTCTCTGTCCTGTCCCTCACTTCCATCATGGTGTTTTCTTACATCTTCTGTCTGTAGGTGTAAAACTAGCTTTCCATGCTTCCAAATAAAACTACATCATAAATCTTTGTTTTGCTTTAAGGTTATTTTTATAAGGTTTACCTTTTAGGTCTCAAAAGGGAACGGGTGACATGAGTGCCCTGTGTACAACATCAAGGTGAGTTGCAAGCGTGGCAGGGGAATTTTCCCTTACAGAGAGACTGCTATAAAATGTCCTTAATTACTCTTGTGCGTGTTTGGCCAATCAGTTCACACCCAAACTCCCCTTGTGTTGGGAGTTGAGGGCCTACAGCCTAGTGTGTTAATTTTTCTCCACATATCCCATAAGAATTGAATATTGAAGGATTATTATTAGACCATTACTAAAAATGAGAATAATCTAATAATAATTTTCACTCTCACTCTTTGTTGTTTTTCTTTTAACTGGATGTGCTTGGCGCCTATAGAAATGGAAGACTAATGGAAATAGCTAATTGCAGTGTGGAGAGCTCTGTAAAAGCTTTCTCAGAAAATTCTGTTAATGCATTTAAATCCTGGAGATGTGAATAGCGTCTGGCTTTCTAAATCCGGTGGAGTAATAGCTCAGGCTTTCCGGAGCGCACACAGTAAGGCCTGAAGTCATGCTCCACTGACTTATTTTCAAACTGTATCAAAAACTCAATGTTTAACTCACACTTCATAAAAGTTTTGTGAAGCTTCATAAATCTTTTCTGTTCTTGAGCTCAGCCTTCAGCGGGCTGCAGTGGAGGGTTTTGTTCAGCAGTATTACTGTGCAGCCAGGCTGAGATTTTTTGCAAAAGCGATGTGATTTTTAGATGGAGTAAATGACTGAATATAGCTGTAAGCTTTTAGCTGGATTTGGATCTAAAGCTTGGAGTGGATGAAATGAGGTGCATCTTTGCCTTCCTTCAGCAAAAGAAGCTAATGACAGAACACTCTTCTTGCTCCTGTAGTGCAGCAACCCAGTTAGAAATATTTTGTTTTAAAATACTGGGAATTTTAGATTTGCTGAATGATAATTCCTGTTAAAAAGCATTAAATCTCTATCAAAATGTAACAGATGTTGGAGGACAGTAAGAAATGGGATTTTTTACTTTGACAGCAGTTTAGATTTTCCTCAAATGCCATCTCCAGGTTTTTTATTTTGATGCAATAATTTTTCATTTTCATATGTCAAGCATTGTAGCAGTGGTTGTGTAGTGCAACACTGTCCTCTGTAATTTTCAATAACTGGAATTTTTAATTTAGATTTGTTTTTATTAGGCTGAAATTAAGTTTGATTCCTTTACCACCTTTATTTTACACTTAGCAGAGTCCACTAGCATGGATGAACTTGCTCCTAGTTTTAGGTCAAGGAGAGAGGCAGGCGTGTCCACTGTATATTGGGTAGATTTGGAGCTGAAGCAAAGCTCTTATCTTATCTTACTTTATTTTTTTTCCACAAAGGCTTGATTCTTGATTAACTCACTGAAGTTTCCAGCTGTAATGTCAGTTGTCAACAAGTGAAGCCAGAAATCCTAGGAGGTGTGAGAATGGGTCAAGAGGAGAGGGGATGGGATTGTGGAAGCCCCAGAAGAAGCAGTTGCTAAGAAAGGTGGTGATTGATCGGAGGCACTGCTGTTGTGTCATGGCTGACAGCCTGAAACTGAAGAAAGTACATAGGAATGGCTTAGTCATTAAAGTGTGCATAAGATTAAGGAGAAACCTGTGCCCTCTGCCATGAATTTGACCTCAGGTAACATCACGTTCCATTGAGATGTTGAGCACTTGGGGCGCAGCGTGTTTCCAGCACACGGCTGCCTGGCTGCGGTGCCGTCGCCTCGGCTGGCGTGTGCCCTGCTGTGCCTGCGGAGGAGCCAGGGTGGGGTTCTCTGTCAGGGCAGCCTTCTGGCCAGACCCCAGCAGCCCTTTGCTTAGGAGCAATAAAGATCTGGTTGTGTAAACAAAGGAAATTACTTAGGATGCCTTGAATAGTTACGTGTGGGGAGGCTCACATGCCTTCCCGCAAGGAGCCAGCTGAGCTTGTACCTCTGCCCAGGAGGGAATTCACTCTTCTCCTGGGATACGTAAGCTACCCCAGACTAAATCCATGGATTTAGTCTTGACAAGGAGTGCCAAGGGAGAACTTTTCTTGTTTTCAGTTGTCTCATGCCTCTGCATATGACCCAGGAGTAGCTGTGCTGTGGCTTCATGAAATGGGGGGTAACGGAGCTACCTTAGGCACTGGTGACAGCAGGGTTCCACTGGACGTTGTGTGGCCCCTCTGTGAACGTGTACCCACTTTTCTGAGGTGAGATTGTGACAGAACTGCTAAACCAATCCGCTACAGGACAGTGCATTTTAAAATCAGAGGCGTGTTCACAGGCTGTGAAGGTGAACGGTGTTCCTTGCGCGTGCCCACCAGCCGTGGTCTCATGGCGGAGCGTTAACACTTGGCACTGCTCCTGGGTCAGAGCGTTGCCGGCCCTGCCACGCGTGGCGGTTCAGCGCATGGCACGGCGGGCTCGGAGGTCCTGGCTGTGGCATAACTGCCATGCCAGTCAGGCCAGGACTGTAATTAACCATCATCTGCATCTTTCTGCAGCACAGATGTTGCTTAAATATTTCATTTGAGCTGTTAACTTATTTAGTGCTGCATTCCTGTGAGGCCATGCATTATGATGTTTTTAAGTGCTGTTTTACGTAGAGGACAGTCTGCATTTCTGCTTCCCACACAAACGGCAACCTACATGCAGACACTTAATTCTGACATTCCCTTCTCCTCATGGATTTTCTTTGCTGACTTCCTGTTCTTGTGGGATACATTGACACTCGTGAAGTACAGATGATTTGGCAGAGAGAAGCAAATTATCTATCACTGAAGTACAGTAATCACTCTTACTGTTTTCACAGTTATTTGTTAACTGTTTTACAGAGGTACCCTGAAGAGAGAACTTCTTTCAGAGGGACATCCAAAAATACAGACGTGTCTGAAAGAAGTGGTTCATGAGGAGAGCAAAAAAGGAAATTTCAGAGCGTGATAAAAGCTGTGAGTAAAATTACAGTGCTGTAACTCAGCTTGTATGAACATAATTGCCCCAGTATGCACGTTTACTTGGTGAGGTGTTGCATTCTTACTGAAAATAATAATCAAAGATTGTGGAAAGTTTTAGTTTCATGCTGTTTCTTCTAAAAGAATTTGAGACAATGTGATTTCCATGAATTTTAGGGGAGATTATGGTACAATTATGGTACTGACTGTTGAATTGGATAGATTGTCACACAAGGATCAAATCAAGCTGAAAGAAATTTAAGTTGTAGCTGCCATGTGGACTGTGGCAGCTATAACTGCAGAGAGGGATGATCCAAATGGTTTGGCTTCAAACCCTTTCATTTTCCTGCTCACTTGAATCTATTCAGACAATCTGAGGTCATCTTCTCTGCTTTCTCCCACAATTAGCTGTCATAGAAATTTTGGAGTGAATTTTACAGAGGGAGCCACATTCCCACTGCCAGAATATTCTCGTATTGTTCCAGAGTATTGCAAAAGGGATGTGGAGGAATCTCTGGAGAAAAGATCTATTGTCCCTTAGGCATTTCTTTATGAAAAGTTTGAACTGTTTCACTTAGGAGATTTTAATGAAAATGTGTGGTTTTGCACATTTGTATCATAAATAAAGCAAGCATTTACACAGAAAATGCCACAAGTTCAGTTTTGCAAAGATATTTATCTGTCTGCATAGCATTCTGCAAAATCTTGGGGGGAAAGGGAAAAAATGAAAAATCAATGCTTGATTTGGGTTTTTACATAATAGGGATTTTTTTCTAGCTTTCTCCACAAAGGTCTTTAAGCAAATGGATGCAAATATTGACAAGTAACTGTATAATGAACAAAGATTTAGCACTCTCTTTACTTCTGTGGTTAGATGTTTGATATTTAGAAGAAATTCCTTGCATATAGTCTCACAAAAGTACTAAAAGGAAAGAAATCTTACTGTTAAATATGGGAAATGTAATGGACTGAGATGTTGCAGTGGAGTTGGAACGTTGTAAGAAAAATCAGTTTAGCTGAAAGTTTACAAAGAGCTGAAATGCTGAAAGTCAATGATAAACGTTTCCTCCAGAAGATACTACAAATCACAGAACAGAAGCTTGCTCCTGTTTTAAATGAAGTGTGTGTCGCCAAATTTCATATATATACAATTACAGGGAGAATATCCACGAGTCTATAGTGAAAATAAACATGGCTAGCAGAAACTGGACAAAATAACTATACTATCAGTAAAGTAAATTTTCTCTAAATAGAAACTAGATGATTCCAGAAATCAAAATGCTGGGACATTATTTGCAAGCAATTCAGAAGTGAAAGGCATTGGTAGCATTTCTCTGGTCCCGTGGCGCAGTTAGGATTGGCCTGTACAAATGACCTGTTTGTGCTGCAGACTGTTACTCAGTTCCCTTTCTTCTGAGTGCTCTGTTACTGCATCCATAACATTCTGTGTGGATGGGCCACTATACTGCAAGATTCACTATAGAAGAAAAAATACAGGATCTGTACTGACATCCTTGTCAAATAAAGACAGCACAGATGCGGATTCTGTCATCAAGCATGTAATTGAAATGCACAGTTCGATGAACTTGAGTCTTGAATGTCTTGGAACAATCCTGGAAAACATTCTGTTCTTTTGAGGGGGTCAGCTGAGGAGGACAGGAGTGGTGTGAAAGACTGAACAGAACTTGTGCAGGAACCATGTTCATATCTCTGATAGCTAAAGAGATTGTCACAGAATGTTTAAAGGTACATTTCTGCCTGATTTTCCTGTTATTAGTGAAACTAAAATAATTATTCTAGTTATATATCTAATAATCGTTATGAGGAATGGGCCAGATTCCTGTTACCAGCCTATTTTTATACCTCTCCAAATGGAGCTCTAAGTGGGTGCAAATTACCTCTGTAACTTAACAGATGTGAGTATATGCCTCCCATTATTAGAAACATTTAAAAGAAGGGTTGATGGAGAAGCACTTTCACTAGCAGAGCTCACTGCAAATTTATTATTCCCAAACTTTAACTTTTCTTTTCCCTTTCTAGAAAACAGTGGAGAGAATTTGATGCTAAGGAAAGGCTGATTTCACAGCACCAGAGACCAGAACTCTGTACATGCAGTGAACAGCTTTGCTGAGTATTTCTCTCACCGTTCAGTCAGTATGCCTCTGTTTGAGTTGTGAGTCTGTGTGGAATCTCTGTTCACAGCCCTCAACTCCTTATTCAGCTTTTACTCAAAACTTCCTCAAACAGGCTAAGATCAAAGAGAGCTGAAATTCTTTTGTTTAATGTTTGAGTGAAAAATGCAGTTAGCCCTACTTCCACACGCAAGATTTTTGAGCATCTGCTGCGGCTGCCAGTGAGGGTCATGCCCGTAACACTGGCAGTTGGCATTGTCAACGTTGGCTGCTTTGAAATTGCCAGCTCTTTTTCATCTGGGCTCTGAACCAGCTGTTTCGGGCAGTGATTTCTGGCAGGTTAGGGTGATGAGCTGGAATTAAAGGTAAAGTCAAGTCATCCTGTTTTCAAATCCGTGTACGTTCTCCTACACTCCAGCTCCTACAGATGTACACATTCTTGAAGAAGTTTCTGTTTGAAGTAGAAACAGTTTGCAGCAGCGTGGAATGTTTCATCAAAGACAGTACTTGCTTAGGCCACACATAAATGGGTCAAATTGCAGCTCGAGGTGCCTTCTCCTAGCTCCAGCCCTTGTGCAGAGACATTCACAGCCTGCACCAGTTCCTTGGCTCACATTCCTGCAAAGCTGCCAGGTGCAGAAAGAAGTACATGGTGTAACTGTGACCTTGTCTGTGTAGCAGGGAGCCAGAGGGTTTCCTTTTAAGTCACTGTCTGCACAGAAGGAATCAGAAGGGCATGTCAGAGTGTAAGTGTGCATGTATTTGTAGGTGGGGTAGACCTTGGTGTACTTAGCTGGAATTCCACCAAAAAATATGTGTGAGACATGATCTCTCTGCAGTGTCGTCCAGGGTGCAGCTAAGGTCATCTAGACTTGTGTCTGTCCCGATTTGAAGCTGATCAGGCTTGAGAGAACAGAAAATAACACGTGATTGTCATCAGCATTTTTCTGTCTTTGTAAACTGACGACTCAAAGTGCAGCAGTGTTGAGTAGCGCTGCTCTCATTCCCTATTGAAAAATAACCTTATGTAGCCAAAATGTTGATGGCTGGGTGACGGTAAAGGAGGTTTCCAGCAACTCCGTCTTGTCTTACCCATCACCTGCACATCCAGCTGTCCCAAGTGGGACTACTCCTGCTCAGAAATTTTGGATGGTAATGGCAGTGGGGCGTTACTAACTGCTGGCTACAGCACTTCAGAAGTACTGCATCCAGCCCTTGCTTGCAGGCTGACAGTTCTGTGTGCACTCTGCGGCACTGGCCTCATCGTCATTCCGAGAAGCAGTTTCCCGATCTATTGATGGAGGATTATAAAGCTTTCTCCTCCTTACAGACAGAGATGAATTCTGTGTTCGACGAATACAGAACCATAGATCTTCATTAATGTTTCTGCAAGTGGAACTTGCGTATTTGAACCTGTAGCGTGCTAATTGGTATGCCTGTAGAGTTACAGGGAAGTGGCAATCAGAGTGAATTATCATCTATGAAAGATGACTAGAACCTGAGGCTGTTTTCTCAAGGTGAGCTGGTGTTAATAAAGACAGTTCTGGAAATCCAGAGGTTCTTTGTAGCATGCTACCAGGGCTGTTGTTTTCAAGCAGATTTTCCAGAGCTGTCAAATATGAGATTAAAAGTAATGTAATTAAGAATATTGCTGTGATTCCAACTAATTTAAACATAATTTGATACAGTGTAGAGACCTTGGTATGGCTAGTAGAGAGAATTGCAGTGAACTGGGCAGACTGGGGACTCAGACGACTTTGCAACTCACGCAGAATTTGAAGAGGCTGTACTTCGAGGGCTAATAGTACTGTTTCAGAGCCGGGGGAACAGTCTCTGTGTCGGCTGCAGTCACTACAGATTTTCTAGTTTGGATACTGGAAGATGAGAAGACCTACCCAAGTGAGTCAGTCGCATGAACTTCCACTGAAAACATTAATGTTTAATTTTAGATTGTTTTGAACTCCAGAAGTGAACTCAGGGATGCTACTTCTGCTTTTTAAGTCTCCAGTAAACCAGGTCCTGAGGTTTTGATGCAGTCCTGATTCATGTCTGATTCAGTCAGACTCCCACAGAATTCGGTGAGAAAAAATGAGTGATAATCTGTCATCAGAATTACTCAGGATACACCACAATTAAGATTGGTTCTCTTTAAACCAGACTACGCAACCCCATGTAACTCCTGAGACACAATGAAACAGTATGAAGGTATTTCAGGGAGTACCGGCCACTCAGCTTACAGTAATTTTGTTCCTCACACACTAAGGCTGGAAACTCAGGTGAAGGACAGGGAGAGTCTGGCTTTGGAGAGGTCAAAAAGAGAACTGACTCTTACCCTCTGGCTGGTAGAGCAAATGTCTGTGGAAGGGAGGGCTTGTCCTTATGCCACCTAGTCGTTAGGATCTCCTGCGAGTACCCGTAAGGGCTGTGGGAATTAATGCAAGGAGGTGGATGAAACCATCCAGCTAGGGCATCAGCGAGCCCCCAGCAGCAGATCTCTGTACCAGTTCAGAGGTAAATTCACTTTCAATAGCACATTACCCTGTTTGCTCTTTGTCTCTGCTTGTTTTGTCTCCTCTCACCTTTGGAAGGTTGTGGGCACTTTTTGTGCGGTCCAGGAGTAACTGGGACTGTTGGAGAGAATGAGAGGCTTGTCCTTACCCCTCTGACAGGCTGAGGGGTTTTTCCTTCTTTTTTGAGGCAGTTGGCAGCTGATCTTTGTGTGGATGAAGTGCTGGAAAACGTATGAGGGCTGTCACTGCTTGAACTAGCAATATCGTCATTCTTACCAGGCTTGCTTTATGTTTAAATGTCGCGATAGCGTAATTCAGGTTAGCAGCTTTGAAAATGGCTTATGCTTTCGCTTTTTGCTGTGTTGAGCAGAGGTGAGTGCACCCATACCTGAGGAGCCCCTGAGTGCACGGGGTGCATTTACTGTGTGAGGTGAAGACGGATGTGGGAAGCAGCCACTCTTCTGGACATGTCTGCCTTATGTCTGAACTGATTTCCACGTGGAAATTCACCTGAGCTTTCGTTTTTGCAAGACTACCCCTCTAGGGAGGATTCACCACAGTGCTGTGATCCTACTGATCGTAAGGTGTCTCCAGCCTTTACACCACAGCCCCTCCTGATCTGGCAAGAATGGGGAAGGGGTTAGATACATATTTCTCTCCTTAAGTGGCACTTTTCCTGCTTTTTATCTTTTCCCCTTTCTGGTGGAAGGACAGTATTAAGTCGCAATGGATTGTGACCTTAAAGATAAGGTGTAAAATAAGCTGGCTCCCGCCTGAAATTACGGGCGTGCAGCATTCTCTCCCACACATTCTGTCCGCGCTATTTATTTCTTCTCTCAGGATTTATGCTCGTTATCACTGAGTCCTCCTGTTGCTGTTTTCAGCTCCAGCTGCTCCCATCTGTACACAGTGATACTGTTCTGTGCAATGCTACTTCTTCTGCAACAGCAAATTTTATTGTAATTAAATTCCCAGGTGCAAAGTACATAAGAGAGAAGGACTTGGATCAGACAAGCAGGGAGATCTTAAGTGTTCCAAAAACCTCCTGAAAGTAATTGCCTTTTTTAGAGCAAACACTGACAAATCCTTGACAAGAACAACTCCACAGACCACCTGGAAGTGCCTATGGACCACTGATGGACTTACAAAGAATTTAGATAACTTTACTGAGTGTTTATTGATTATTCCAATCAAGGAAGAATCATTAAGTTAGAGTCTGGGTGAATTTTATTTATTTCTGATAGAACACACAGTTTTAAAAAGTTCTAAGAGATTTTTTTCATAACCTTGATTCAATTAAAGCATTTCATATATTTGGTATTTAATTTAGACGTAATTTAATAACGTAGGTTAGAATATCATCGGAGATCAAAGATGCAGAGTCTTTGAGTCTTTTATCATCCCTTTCAATTTCTTCAAGTCCTTGTCAGTGCTTTAGGATTCTTTTGTGGCTAGGTTACAGCACATGCAGAAATTTCTGAGGTTTTATTAGAAACAGTTACTTGTTTCCATAACTAAGTGTGAAAAAACTAACACAGTGGCCTAAAAGTAGATGAGAGACCATAAGATTCCTTGTTAAAAATAATAAACACACTGAATCATTAAGAAAGTCTATGTAAACTCATAAGGTTGAGATTAGACAAGAGAAATGCTGACTGAATCACAGTGGCAAGTACTTCATCTCCCCGCAGGTCAGGCCAGGGGATGTTTTTAAAAGAGGAGTGCTTTTTCCTCCTTATGACGACCGTTGTATCAGTGTTGGTGCTTATGCTGGGTCCTTTCTGATGACATTCCGTTCCTTCCACACAGTAAGAAACTCCTGAACGTTACGGAATGTAAGGCCTCGTAGAGGTTGTCCGTCTTTACCTGTATGATTGATAGTATAGAAGTATAAGAATATCCAGGTTTCTTGCCACATGAAAAAGTATTTAATTCATATTTACCTGTGTCAAAAAATCCTCTCAGTGTTGGTGGTGACATGGAAATCTCCTCCCGTACAAAGTACCAGCCCGTTCAGCAGACGTGTGTAAGATGTGTAGCATTAACTGCGGCTGATGTTGGTGATGAACATGAAGACACAAGTGGGATTAACAGTAATTACCTGCGCAGTCACAGAGGAGGCAGGAAACGCTCTGCTTTATTCGAGGTGGATTCGAGATATTTGATCTGTGTCTAACTTCCATGTTGCAGTTGTGTCTTTTAACTTTTACAATTTGCAGCTGATGTTTTAGTTAGGAAGAATGTTTATGTGATAGCGTGTCCTCTTTTGGTGAGGAAGAAGTGGCACGAGGCAAAGAGCTGTTAAAAATATTTTGATAGGGATCGCGTCAGTAGATTTAACCCGTCAGACAAGTCTCAGTTTCTGAGTGGAAGCTTGAGGGCATCCGAGCAAAAAACCTTCTGCTTTTAGGCACCGTTTCCTTGATGTTAGGATTTCATGCTTAGCACTTATTATCTCCTGCCACCTACAACTCTCCAACACAAAATAAGTTAAGCTTCTAAGAGCAGAAATTGTGACCCCAGATCCAATCTGGATCCAATCATTTTATGTATCTGTCCTGGTTCTGGCTAGGAGAGAGTTAATTTTCACCTGGGCTGGGAGAGGAGCTGGAGCTGGTGGCCAGCTGGGGTAGGTTACTAGTTAGCCAACACTGGGACAGTCGACCTTAATTAGCCAAGGGCTGGGCCATCCCATGGGATCATGCTCAGGGTACAAGGGAGGAGGATCCTGAGGGGAGGCTCCTGCTAGTTGGGAGGAAGCTGGGCATCGGGATCCTGTGAGCTGTCGTACTGGAAATTATGTGCTTCAGTATTTTCTGTTATTGGTTTTTTGTTTGTTTGTTTTCCATATCTGTTTTCTTCTGTTGTTCTCTTAAACTTTTTTCTTTCTCAACCCATGGGTTTTGCCTTCTTTTCTTTACTAGTTCTCCTCCCCTTCCCAGAGAGTGAGTGAGAGACTGTGTAGCTTGGTCCTGAGTGGGGCTTATGGGCAGCATTATCCCATGTGTTAGTTCTGCCGCACTGAGAGGTTTCTTTCTAGTACCAGGACAGGAGGTGGGAGCACGGGTGTGCGGGGTGTGCTTTGTATTTGTCCTTGGGACTCAGAAGAGCACAAAGGCAGCTAGAAGGAGCTCTGTGACAGCCCTAGAGCCTTACGGCCAGGAATTATGCAAATCCAGGTTTCAAAGCTATCATTCTCTGTAACTCTTTCCATTCTCGCAAGAGGTTCAGCTCAGGCTTAAGTTTTATGCCTGTAACATGTGAAGCTTCTCTAAAAATATGAGGAAAAAAACCTATTAGTGAATAGTGGATGTGATGCTAAAAGTCAGAAGAGACTCCACCAAAGATCAGTGTGGTGCTGAAAAAAGGCCCAGAAAATTACATTTCCATTCTGCTCATCCAGAAGAGTGAACACTCACCAAGAGAAACAAATAAAAATACACTGAAAATGTTGATTTTAAACCAATTTCTTGTACTCTCCAGGCTTATTTCAGTTCTTATTTATACTTGATTTTGCCTCAAAACACCCTCTGCCCTGGGTTCCCAAGAGGAGGCAGCCCATCTCGAGATTCTGGCAGTTGTACTTCGCTTTAGGAACTGAAAGACCTAAGAGGAGTCTCAGACATCTCTGGGACACCTCGATGTGAGACAGACATCCCATGGGCGTCTCTGATCTCCTGCTGAGCCCCCACGGCAGTGAGAAGCTGCTTCCCCTTGTCAGAGCCTTTGGGGTGGGGAGGGAGGGTTGATTCTTATTGACATTGTTCTCTTGAAACAAAGGGGAGTGCATTTAAAACAAATGCTTGTTTATATTGCGGAACTCCCCCAACTGCCTTCAGAACTTGCACAATGCAGGCGTCTCTGATTTGGCAGAGATGATTTTTTAAGAATTGACTTCACAAGTTGGTTTTGTTTTGCTCTTGCTATGGGGTGAGCGGTATGAATGCCACAAGGAAACAAAAGAAAACACTCCTGCAGCCAAATTCTCCTCTCACAGCCCGGCAAACCCACTCAGGCCGGCAGCACGAGAACTGAGGAGAAGGTTTTAACTCCACAGATCCCTGAAGCAGATGTACTGTTGGCAGGGTGAGGGAGACAGAAAGCGGTCCATGGATGTGAGCGCGGAGAGGCCAAGCGCCAGGCCGAGCCTTGCTGCGCTTCCAGATACGTGTTGTGGTGTGGGCACAGCCGGAGGTAGTCGGTCCCCAGCAGCTCACCGCCGTGTCACACAGCCACAGGCAGAGCTGGCTGCTGGTCTCTGTCGTAATTAAAAGAGAACAGCGTGGGATCTGTTACTCAAGATGACTTCCAATCTAAGTACATATGTCACAGTAAGTGTGTCCTAGTGTCGCCCTTAAGACGCAGGGGATAGGAAGTAACCTGGTCTTTCCTCTTGATTTCCTTGGGGGAGCTGGAACCTGAGTAAATGATCTTACCTGTGGGTGCAGAAAACATGCTGAGTGTCATGTTTTTACTGATACAGTAACTGAAAGGGAGAGTATAGGCATTGCATCTTCCAGTTACTCATCCTTGTCATAACGAGATGGAAAAATGGCCAAGGTTAGACTCCTCAGCATCCAAAAAAAGTGTTCTGCCTGGTCGCTAATCTTCCCATTCCGTACTGACTTATTTTCCCTGGTACCTAACTTTGTATAATAAGGCTCTGAGGAATTAGATCAGTTGGTCACCTTATACCGACCTTGTATAAGATGATTTTTGTTACTTTGAAATTCAAGTACAGGAGCGAGAGTTGGGGGTAAAGTTCAGTGATTGTCTGAAAATCATCAGTGTGTCAGTGAGGATACTGCATGCACACAGCGTGGAGTAAACCCCATATGGTGATGACAGACTGACTCTGACCTCTGGGGAAACCTGCATCAGAGCAGCTGGAGCCAGGCCTTCGGCTGCAGGTTGAGAAATAAATATAGAAGTTCTTTCTTTTTCCACCCACCTTAATTATGTGTTTGAAGGTCACAGAGGCCTCTTACTGGGCAAAGAAACTACGCCCTGTTAAAGCACCTTATCAAAGCAGCAGCTGACGGTCTTGCTGAATTTAACCTGTGTATTTGTTTTGCTTCTCGCCCTGTGTGCTGTGATGGAAACCACCCGTGCATGTCGTTGTGGCCTGGAGAAAAACAATGATTCACCCGAAGCTGCTCCGACTTCTTGCTGCAATAGAGGCAGCAAGGACTCTGAGTTTTAGCATGGGTTTTGTGTACAAGAGGGAAGGGATAGATCTGTCCCAAAAGTGTGAGCTACAGAAAATGAGAATAATTAGTAACTGGCCAGTTTCTTTACGTTTTGTCATTATCTGCTGTCCCCTGTGGCATCTGGGCACAGTACACATAGGAATACTCTTCAGCACGCAGGGACGGACAGCCATGGTACATTGCTCACTGCTAAACTAAACTAAACTGGAAAGACATGAGAAACAACCAAACAAAAAAAACAAACAACAAACGCTGTAGCATTTGCCTTGCTAAAGCCTCTTTTCAAAGTAAGTGAACATAAACGTTATTCTTGGACCTGCGAGTTACCCCCAGCTCGGGTGAACCAGGCAGTGTGACTTGGGGTTTGTGCAAAGATCAGCCAACTTTTCCCGGCAAGTGGCCATTGCATTTGGCCATTCGTGTGCTAATGTGGGAAAGTAGCTCCCTCTAGTGATAAGAAACATTCATCATTTCCATCTATACGATGCAAATGCAGTTCAGTAACAGAAAGCTTGGATGTTGTGACATTGATTCTGCAAATGTACGCATGGCTCAAAGAGACACTGACTCGTGTGGGCTGCTTTCGGGAGCTTGCTTACCTGACTTGCTGAACTGGAACCCAAGAGTTCACGCTCTTCGTTGTTAATTAGTACAGTATTACGGTGAAATTAAAATGGAATTTTAATTGTGTTAACGTTAGGTGAAAAATCTTTAATGCTTTTTGTACTTTGTGTTTTCTTGTGTTTTCATGAACTCACTTCCCCAGTTTTATTCCCTCGTACTGCGGGAGTAACCAGTAAAGTTTTGCTTGTTTGCTCACTCATTCTGTTGCTGTGGTTAAAATTGCCTGTAATTACCATTCCTCCTTTTCCACGGAGCAGAGCTTTATCTGTACTCTGAGGAGAACCGTGAAACCAAGGAGAACTTCATGCTGAGGGCATTCTGCTTGGTTCCAGCAAAGCAGCTACATGGGGCTTGGTGTTGTCGTGCGCCTAACTTTACGTGTGTAAAGAGTCTGGCTGTGCTAATAACAATCATCATCGTGGACAGAGTGGGGATCTTTTTTCCAGGATCATCTTCCCCTTAAGCAGAAAATCCTAGTTATTCTTAAAATGCCCCTTCATATTGACATTTAGGGACATTTATTTAAGACTGTCTGAGGCTTCAAAAAGAATTTGTACAATAAATTTCACCCTTGAACATTTTAAGCTCAAGTCAATACCACTTGTAAGAAATATGTAAGTCCATTAAACTTTTTTTATTTTATTGGAGCTTTTTTTTTCTGTATGCCTGTGTTTTTCTGCTCTAAGTCATAGTATGAACTTGTTTTTTTGTAGAAATCACATTCACTCTGCATTAAATTGTACATTTCTTCTCTTTCACACACATAGATTTAAATGATGGTATGATTTTGTGGGAAATACTTGATGAAGGTAATACTTTTTGTCTTGTTTTTTATCACTAGCATAACAAGAATTACGACTGCTAGTGTTACATGAGAAAAAATATTCTGCTGTCAGGCCTTTTCTCTGTGTCCTGTCATGAATATTGGTGGCAATTACCTGAAAAAAACCTGCCTGTCTGAAACCCACAGGAATCGGTACTTAGCCTAGTTTCTTTCAATTCAAAGCAATTTTTTCATTCTGTGTATATTTATTAGCAGTCCTTTAAAGCATCATTAGCCTTTGCTGTGATTGCTGCTCTGCTTTTGTGGCATGCCAGTGCTGAACAGCAGGAAAAACGTGATCAAACACCCGCTCCAGAAAATGCACAGAGGAAATACTTAAATTGAGCGCACACTGGGAAAGAAGGCATTTTACCTCATACTGTGTCAAAATGTCATTCTTATTTCATTATATAGAGCCAAACATAAGACAAGAAGTATGTGGTAAAATCACTCAAACCACTTAACATTAGCCATACTGATAACAGGGGCTAATTCCAGAGGAAGCACTTAAGTAATTCCATTGAATTTAATAGGATGAAAATTAACAGTGATTGTAGTTTAGTCTGAAAATGAGTATACCTGATTCATTACAGTAATAGGATTTGTTAAGCAGTAAAAGGTAAAATCTAGTTGCTCTGTCAATGTAATGAATGTATTACTTAATTAGGTACTGAACTGAGCGGGAGTGAGGGCACGCCTGCTGCTCTACTGACGTCGCGTTCATAAGCCCTCAGGCAACTTTTGCTAATCCATCACACGTGCTGCCCTTTGCACTGCCGCTGAGGGAGGAGGTTTCTGTGTTTTCCCCTCAATAACTTACACAGTGCCCCGTGAAAGTCACTTCTCCATGTCTCCCTATTTGTGTGGGAATAGAAATGTGTTCAGGCCAACCAGTTGATCTGAACAGCTTTTTTAGCTCAGTTGCTACTTGCCATTTTTCAGAATGGTTCCTGCCCTCCAACCCCCTGAAGTAAAGCTTCGTTACTGAATACGCATCGAGACTGTGGCATTCAGATGGCTTCCCAGACAGGTGTTGGTTTGTCTGGGCTGTACCATGTGAAAGGACTTTTTAACTGGAGAGATTAAACTGCATTCAGAATATCAGACAACAATGGTCAACTGGACGTCTACACTTGGAAAATTAACATGTCTCAATTAGGAATGTTTTGTTAACGTACCTATTAGCAGTGCTTGTTTTCCAAGGTAGTTACCAACTTCAGACCTCAGACTGGAGGATTTAATTTTATAAAAAGCTGTCTCTAGCGAAGAGATGCACCTCACTCTCAGCCCAGTTTTAGTGTTTAATCACAAAAATGAATGTGAACTCCATTGTATGCAGTGGTGATGTAAGACCTTAGTTGGGGTTTCTGTTACCCCTGCGACGGGGCGACGAAGAGCAGAACTTGGCTTTTTTAGCACAGGGCATGTGAGCAAGGTCTGGTTTGTTTTGTGAGCCTTATCTATTCATTTTTCTATGAGCATGCAGTTATCTAACATACTCTGGTGCCAGGCTTTCTGCTGAAAGCAGCTAAGTCAGAACTTGGAGACATTTAGAGTGGAAAAGTTACATCAGCAGTATAAATTTGCAGGTCATTAAGAGAGATGAAAAAAAACAGAAAAGCAAGTTGGAAAATGAGCCCATGTTCTGTGCCAACAGTCCTGGCAATGCCTAAAGAAAAGGATAACCGTTGCAATAGCCTGGTGCTCACCAGCTACCAAAGTGGGAAAGAAATCGAAACAAACTGAAAAATGGCCTGATGTCCATCTTCTCACACCTCGGCCACTGTTGACTGTGCGCCATTCGCCTGTATCCCTTCTGCCTGTGCTGGAAAAGATAACTCCAGTGCCGAAGCGGGCAGACAAGCCATAGCTTAGTGGGAAATCCAGAGTGGTTCAAGCTTACACTTCATAAGGGAAAATCCTTCAGTATTCCCAATGACAAGTTGCCAAATGCTTCCCTCTGTCCTTAATTTTTGCCTCTTTTTTTATATCCGAAGTAAATTCAGTTAATTTAAGGAGTAAGGATTTCCCTATTCTGAAAAATCTCATTGCCTCTTCCAAATTCTATTCTAATTAGTTCAAGACTATCTCAGTTTGTTTCCTGAGACTTTCTGTGGCTTCAGGCATCTTGGCTCCACTTCCCCAAAATCTTTTAACAGCATTGCATCTCTTGACAGGATACAGGTTTCTAATTGATTGCTTCATGCATCAGTATGGCGAGACAGCAAGTCTAAAAGCCATTTTCTGGCATGACTGCGTGTACTGAGGAGCTTTTTACAGAGATTGGGTTCCTTGATTCCAGTGGCTGAACTGTGGCTTTGGAAGTTTTGATGTTCTCTCTCTGCTTTTAGGGACATTATCCTGTGTTTGAGAAGATACAGCTAGAACAAAACTGCTCAGTATTGTCAAGAAAAACTGAACTCCATCTATCATGGCTGAACAAAGCAGAAGTAAGATACGCTTATATCTCACTACCCCTCACATGATCCGTAGCTTTTTGGCAGAGAGGTAACTGTATGCAATTAAGATTAATTGCTCTTTTTGAACCATTGCTTAGAAATATAGTGGGCTTTCTTTTCAGAATATGCAATCAACCTTGCTGTGTGAAGTCAGTGAAATTTTACACAAGTGAAAATGAGAAGAGAGCTATGAACTATGCATCTTTGAACCAGTTATAAAAGGCAACAAATAAGGTGCGTATGAGTAGAATGAAAGGTAAAGTTCTTAAATGGTGTCATAAGAGACTCTGTGACGCTTTGATTTTTTTCCTTTTATCATACCAGAATCTCCTCTCACACACAGTAAATCCTTTTCTATCTGAATAATCACATTTGAAATCCAACAAAATACAGATGTTCAAACAGATTTGAGAATGAGTAAAGAGAATTCATTCATGTCCTGCAGTAGAACAGTCACTAGCACTCGTTCTGAGTGCTAGTTTTGAGCTTTAGTCAGTTCTGAGGCTTTCTAAATGAGTTACGTTACAGGAGAACACCATAAGTACTCTTTTCATCTCTATGTCCTTGTCATTAAAAGGGGAAAAGTTCCATGCTTGTTAAGGTGCCGTGAGGTCTCTCTGAATTCAGCAGAAAGGTTTGACTTGTCAGGGGTGAGAGGACGTGTTTATTGCTTGTCATTCAGTGCACGGCACCTGAAGTGTTTACTTCTGATCACAGTTTCCTTTTAGAAGAGATTCTTTACAGAAACTGTGGCTTTAGTCACCCACGATCCACATTATCTATGTCTGTGTTCCTTGGTAGCGGTGCCCACCTGTGCACAACAGCTCTACCATTTGGTGTCCTCACCGAGTGCCACCAGAACACGCCATTCGCTGTCCTTGCCATCCCACACCTTGTTTTTCCTCTGAAACCAATGCTGTCCATTACAGGACAGTAAGAATGGCGTACCCTCAGTCTGAGACTGCTGCTTGAGCTGCTCTGACTGTTCTGCACCTTGTTTTTGCCTTCCTGAACACTGGGGGACACTGCTTGCTTGCCTCTCTCTAGCTGCACTGTTGAGCACACAAGGCGTATTACTTCTCTTAAACTCAAGGATCTGAAATAATGTTTCATTCCTCCAGATGGTCCACAACTTCTAAAACTGGATTGAAAGATGATATAATTCTGCAGAATATTATTTTAGTTTATTCTTATTAATAAAATTAGTGGGTCAAAGATAGGATTAAAGAATGTTGCAGTGATGCTGGTGAGAAGCTAGCACTTAGTTTCCAGTAGGAAACACCGCTGGAATAACTGCAGTTGGCAGTGGTGTACCTAGAGCAGACACAGGGATGTGAGAGTAAACAGCATCTGACACCTGTACGTATGCGGTTACCCGGCCGTACCGTACACCTTGTACCTCCTGCGTAAGGCACAAGAGCTTTAGACCTCGTACTTTCAGTTGGTGTTGTCTACCGGCCCTGTTTCTTTCAAAGGACCTGAAGGTTCTACCTTGAAGTGCAGAGCAGCTGTGAAGTGCAGAGGAGAGGAAAAGATCAGGCCTTGTGAAAGCTTTGAATGTGCTTTGGTGTGTTGATAGGATTTAAATTACTAACCACGTGCGCTGGAACCAGTTGTGTCCGAAACCTCCGATCTTTTATGGGTAGGGTTGGCTCCTCTTTTCCCCTCAGCTCACTTAAGCCATTCATGCCACCACCAGCTTTTTACTGTGGTTGAATTGTGTATCCACAATACCCAAGTAGCCAGAAACACAGTTGCAGGGATGGAGATTACATATGTGTATATAAAATAGCATAAGTCTCACTGGCTGATGAATCTGCCTAATTTGCAGCAGATTATGGCTTGATTTTATAAGAGAAAGAAAGGACACTTTGACTTACCCTTATGTAGTCTGCATAAAAGCAAAAGCTTTCTTACAGTAGAACCACAAAGCACCTGTAGTGATTTTTTTTCCTGGCAATGCAAAGTCAAAATAGTGCTATTCTTTTGGGTTTTTTTTTTCCCAAAAGGCAATTTACCATCAACTGCAAATAAAGGGATTTAATTAAAATAAGTGTTTATTATTGTAAATAATGGTTAGTGTCAGCCAGTAACCAGCACTATGCAAAGCCAGGTAGTGCAAAACCCTGGAGACATCCTTCTGGTTGAACTTTTCTGAATGGAATTCCTGTGTTAGTACATGGGAGTATTTGTGCTCAGGAGCACACCCAAACAACAACCTGCTTTTCTCTTCCATACAAAAAGTGTATGGGTGTCGAGCTCCTTTTAGTAGACATTCTTCACTAAGCATTATGATAATTTGACTTTTGCAAATATTTGTATTCCGATTGGGTGGGAGCTCTGGAATTCAGGAACATCTTAGTGGCCTTATCCTTACAAAACAGGTAAGAAAAAATGAGACAATATGGGAAAACTAGTGGGGCCAAGGTTAAGCAGAAGTAAAAACGTTCCCCCATACTGTTGTCCCCCCATGCTGTGCTTGCACTAATATGAGCACTACTTGGTGTGTTTGTGGTGATCTAGGGAGAGACTATACGACTTGCTCCCGTACAGCTTGTGAACAGATGAGGAAAGGAAAAAATATCTGTGATAATTACTTCAGTGTGTCCTATCCACAATAAAAGGATAGTATGTGTATTCTTGTGCTTGAAGGATGCAGTTTTATGAAGGCAGGTTGTTTTTTGGTTGGTGTTTTGGGATTTTTTTCCCTAGGAAGACAGTAGGTGAGTGAAGGAAGTATGTTGGGGAAAAGTTAATTTTTCTGATTTCCACTTTTCTGGGAAGTGAGATGGAAGGGTGCAGGCTGTAAGGACAGGCAGCATGAGTGCAGCAGTTCCCTCACAATGCACAGATCCTAAGACAGCTGCTATCAAGGGAACAGCAGGAGCTGCCCGTTGATGTCACTCCGGTACGCAGGTACCTCATGCTGACGCATATGCCCTTCATTAAATAGGCAAGATGGATCATTACTCTTCTAGCAGGCACAGAGTTTTCCTTAAGCCCTGAGGTTGCAGACGAGTGTTTGTTCATTTTCACTATGGATGTTCCTTCTGTTGTTGTAATTGGAACTTGTTTTGCAACTTCCAGTTGCTTTGGGAAAACATCTGCCATTTTCTCTGACTTTGAAAAGACACTAGCTTTTGTTTTTTCAGGTTGTGGTATAATTGGTACTGGAATTTGTCTTAGTTCTTTTATTTCTTTTTTCCTACTTGAATGTCTTGTTCCTCTTAAATATCTTCATAACATTTATATAGACCAATATTTGTTGTATGCTTTTGTCTGCTCTACTGCCTTGTATTAAATAGCTGACCTACACACAGTGAGTTGCTACTCTGATCATACTAAGCTGATCTTTCACCAATATTGCAGTAAAACTTGCCCTTTTCTCTTACTGACAGGCTTGTTTTAGGGCAGTACAAGGTTATTATCAATAAAATAAACACTTTTTTTTTCATGCATAAGGCTTCTGAAAGGCAAATAGGTAAATCTGTTTCGACTACTCTGAAAATTCTATTTCTTGCCATTGTAGGCAGGGAAGGAAGGAGGGCATGGAATAATCCCAGACTCCTGGCTGGGAAATACTTGCAGTAATCAGACCATCGAAAGGATCACATCCCAACACATTTTTTCAGATCTTCATATTCTTTCCTGTTTTATTTGCAAAACAATGACAAATAATTGCTCTCAGGGAGAGTTTCTGTGTTTGGAGTCAATTTACTGTCTTTGAAATAATGAAAATTCAATTGAATGAACCATTTTTGATACATCTTTATAGAGCCAAAAATTCTATTTTGCATGCAAAAATAGAATCTTTTGCATGTTTTCTTAATGACACATCTTAATTGCATGGAAAATGGGAGAATTTCCTTGTGTGTTTGGAAGAATCTCTGTACATATAGATTGCGTGGAAATGTATCTCTGAAACTGCCTCATCTTTCCTGGCACCCCGTTCTTTCTAACTGCCTGAAAAATCTTACTCTTATTTTAGGCTGTCTTTGTACAGTACTTACTGCATACAAATGAAAATAATAACCTTCCCTATTATTATTGTTCTCTTCTAGAAGGATAATTACCAACTCAGATCTTTTCAAGAACAGTGTTAAAAGAAAAGCCATTTTGACTTGCTTAAAACTGTACAGTAATTCCATTCAAAGGATGCAGGACCACTAAGAATGATATAAATACACCGTTATGGTGGGATTGACTGTGTGCCACCTGTGCCTCACCTCTCCCCATGAGACAGTTCTCCTCTCATCTCCTGCCTCATCTTTCCAGGGGCAGCGGAGGCAGCTGCTTCAGAAGTATTGAAGAATTGTATTATTGAGAGACTGCCTTACGTGGTGGCATAGCATGAGCCCTAGTTATCTCTTGCTTCTCCTATAGTAAGAGATACACCGTCTTACCCTGATATCGTGGACCTGCTGATATACTTTTTCTGTATATTTAGGCATCACATCACTTGTGCCAATACTGTGTGTGAATGGCCTGTATTTTTGAAGGCTTTATTGCAGTGTCTAAACCCCTCACCTCTCACACAGTGCCGCAGCCCATCTGCATTATTTCTTCACCAGCTTCACTGAAAGGAACATGAAAATCTTTCAGCAGCTCCCAAATATCTAAAGCTGTTAGGTCTTCTTATTGCCAGGTAACACTTGGCTTAGTGTTAGACCTGGAAGGTGCCAAGGAGCAGGAGTGTCTGCACAGCGCTGAGCGTTCGGGGGAGACGGGGGCAGAGTATCTGCAGAGTGCTCTCCATCCAGAGGAGCGCCTGATCCTTTCCTATCGCTGGCAAATCGCACTTTGGATACACTGCTGTGTGTTGGTTTGTAGGGACGGTGTGCAAATAGCTAATTCCCAGGGACGTTGTTACGGTTACTAATAGCTGGTGATAAAGCATTTTCTGTCGATGAATCTCGCAGCCGCACTGCAGCCCAGCACTTTCGTGCTGCACAGAGCACGGCTTCGTTCTGACCTGTTTGACTTTGAATTGCTACTGAATACAGGTGTTAAATAATAGAAGAGGAGTACCTGTTAAAACACAATGTATGATTTTGATGCCAGGAATGTGTTTGATGACTCAGAGTAATTTCAGTGAAATCTGAGTGAGAAAATAGTGTGGATATGGGCACTAAGCTGTGCCTTGCTCTGGTTTGAATGGTGCACAGCTTCTCTGCATTAAGATCAAAAGGAAGTAACAGATAAAAGAATGCCCATTAATTTGGGTTGGAAAGGCCCTTATCGCCCCATCAGATGCTATCATCATCTACTTCAGGGCTGCTTCACTCTTTCATGAATACGTTTACCGTGAATTTTTACATAAAAAAAATAAAACGATTCTTAGGGATGCAATTATGTTGAGTAATCTGTGGGCAGCATAACCTCCAGTGACAAGACTTGAGCTACTGTCATCCATTAATTTGTACTTCATTAGATTGTTCTGCCAAGGAAGGAACCAGACATTTTATGTAGATGGCTGAGTGCTGAATTTATTCTCCTTTGCCCTGCAGATAGGCTGGAATGCAGTTGTATTTTGCCATGGTGTAATTCTGAAGTAATTCCAGCAGATTCTCTGTAGTTATTCTGGGTATGTGCTTAGGGTAGAATCTAACTGTATTTCTGCTTGATGCTGAGGAGGCTTCTCAGAGGCTATTCTCAGATGGCTGTGGAAGTTATTGAGCCATTGCTGAGAATTTAATTTAATCCTGAGTTCTTTTGAGGTCTTTGGTCTGATTAAAGACCCCAGAATTAGTCCCAGCTTGCAGAGCTGCAAGGCTATGTATGAACTGTGCTCTCTCTGTTCTTTTATTAAATAATTGGGTTTGTGAAGCAAAAAGGTAGTAGATGAAACAAAGCAGATGCCCGTGTGTATTGTGCGATAGTATGTATTTCTTGTGTCCTGCAGCTTTCGTAGCTTGTAGATTTGAAAATAATATTGGTACACCCTAAAAACAATTTTAGCCACCATTCTGTTTCCATCTCTTCCTCTTCCGTACAGATAACTGCCTGGCTCAAACACTGCTCGGTGTGCAATGGAGAGCACAAAAGCTGCTTGGCAGGCATGTGGGCAAGCGTTCAAATGCCTGCCCCCAGCCACACGTACCCTGTGGGACAGGGCAGATCCCTTGCTTTAACCACCGCACCGCTGCTGGCTGCTTGGATCCCTGCAGATTGATCAGACAATTTCTTACTTTAGTTTAAATAAACCTAGCACACTTTGAGTAAAATCTGTCACTTGATATGCCTTTCCTGTGCTGATGTAGATCTAAGTAGTGTTTTTCTAGTCTCTGCTCTACTCTGAGTTCAATGCTTCTGTAACATGAACTTCCATAGAGTTACGCCACACGAAACACAGCTCTTCCTTTTGACGGCAAACGCGTATGTTTCTGTGTTAGAGCTCCTCCTGAAGTTCTGTTCAAAAGCTACTCAGCAGTTTTTAAGTTGGCTGAAAAAATGATATGGAAGATGTTCCTAAAAAATGGAGAATAGTTGTTCAGAAAGCCTGTTTCTGAAGTCCACTGCCACTGATAGAAAAGACTCCTGTTAGCTTTAAGATTTATGTTCTAAGCTGTTAGCTGGCTTTTCTTGTAAGAGGAAATTGGTTATAGTTTTCATGCATAGGAACAGGGTGAGCTTAAGGAAAAGCTGGTGTGAAAAGAGAAAGCTTGCTTCATCGTAGAATTTGTTACTAACAGTTCCTGCCGTACATCTCCTCCTGCTCTTCCATGTGTCAGCTGAACGTCTGATGTTACAGTGGCCTGCGCTTGAGAGGAGGCAGGAAACGCGGAGTGAGAGTCACAGCCAGAGGGAATGTCTTCGGCGGATTTACCGCAAGAGCCATGCTGGATCTGGGCAAAATATTTGACTTTGCCTGTAAAAGTTTCCAATATTGGCCATCTTTGACTAAGTTCCCCCCCAGTTAGTGCTGAGGTGTGGCGTACTGGAATGATCTTTGCGTCTGTCTCCTCACTCTGACGCAGATCTGGGACTTCTGGCCTGGTCGAAGGGTGCGGGAGGGGGAAGCTTCTGTTGTCGTTCCCGGCAGAGCTGTTTTCACTGAAAATGTCACAGCCATTGACTTAGTCCTGTTGCTTATGTCAGCGAACAAATCTCTTCAGTTCAGACGCTACCCTATCTTCCTTTGTTTTACTCTACACTGTGAGAAGATCTGGGGTTTAATTTCTCTGGACATCAATTTTTTTGACCCCACCACCATCACTTCCACATGACTCATTTTTCCAGACATCATTTTGCCTTGGAGGGCCAGTGAGACTGCCAGTGTAACGGGACTTTCGAAATGCTGAGCATGTAGTAATTCCCCGATATTGCCCTTTCTTTTTCTCCTGTAAATTAGTGCTGGAGAAACAGAAATGCTGAATTAAGCCAGGAACGTTTCAGGATTGGATTTACTTTCTCATATTTTAATCATGACTTATGTCCCCAGATAATGAAGCCATTTTGCTTTTTCCTTCAGCTGTTTTAATCTTTAAATTAAAAATTCATGGCATCATTTTTCACAGTTAGGTTCCATTCAGGCTGGGCTGTCTGAGAAAGGTCAGAAGCAGTTTTAGTAGATGGGTGAATAACTTCAAAAATGTTGTCTGGTTGGAAATTGATTTGTAAAACTTCCTTTCATGCTGGCACTGAATCTGGGTCAGTGCTTTTCAGATAATATTCCATTTGACTCAAAAAGAATTTCCAAATTGCACACCTTTTTCGTTAAACAATGGGTTTCTTAAAAAGCTTTCTCTGGGGAAAAAGATGGCCCAGCCTGTCTTTGTAACCAGATTATATTTACAGTTTGCTTGTGAAAGGAACATAAGCCCATTGCGTATTAGAACAAACAGAGCTGTAATTTGGAAATGAGAAGAGATCTAGTGTAATACCTGTTCACGGTCGTAAGAGCATCTATTACAGCTAAATACTTCTTTATTTTTGTTTTACAAGGCTCAGTGCTATGGATGCAAATCCATGCAACTCCAGAACACATGTAATGTGAGTTTTTAATGAATAAACATGATTAACCAGAATTGCCTGGTGAATAGGATTATATTTTTAGTAAGCTTACTTCTAAAATTAAATCTGATGTTGTCCTACTGGCCCTGCTATTCATACAAGCGTATCTGCCTTTACCCACTGCCTACTGAACTTTCAGGGAGACGCGTATTCTCTGTAAGCTGTTATGTACCATACGGCAGAAGAGTTAATACACTTTCTGTGATTTCTTTTTTCTTGTAATAAAATTCACGTTTTTATAAAATAAATCATTACATTTAATAGTGAAACATGAATAAAAGCAAAATGAAAAAACAACAACCTGGTCCTTCTGCCACTGAAATAATTTAAGAAAGTGAACACAAAGTATTGTGGTAGTTAAGTAGGAGACTTTCAAAATAACCTGATTTGTGATCAGACAGAAGAAAAGTCTTACTTACCCCGAATAAAATCAGGATTTTTCCATCACAGACTTTTCTTAGGACATTGAAAAGCAAGCTGAGGACTTGGTATTCTGCCAGGTAAGGGAAGTGGAACTGTCTTGAAGCCCCTTAGATGAATAAAAGATGCAAGATCAGGCCAACTGATGGCTTTAGCATACAAAGCACAGTCCTGCTTTTCCACTGTCTGCTCGCATGCAGGGTATGATGTGTTTTCTGAATTCCTTTTTTGTAGGATTCTGGTGGAATGAAGAGAGCAGTTGGTGGGTATTGTAATCAGTCAAGAAGAAACAGCTTCTACAGGTTACGTGGCAGTGCCTCACAGGAGCCCAGCCATGGGTCAGTACTCTGCCCTTCCTGCCACCCTGGCAGATTTCTCACAAACGTACCTCATCTTGTCTGTAAACGGATTCCTGCTTTCTCTCAGCGTGACTGGAAGGCTGTTGTAGAACTTCCAAGAACCAGAGGCTGTCCGATTGCTGTAAGGTACAAACCTTCTAGCTTCTGACACAAATTTATACAAAGTTTAATTCATTCGTTCATCCATGTGCTTCCATCTTTTTTATCTTGCACAGAAGTATCCAGCACCATGTTCCTCTAATGTGCTTTTAGCAGTCGTACCTCCTTTCAGCCTTGATCTTGGTGGGCTTACTGAACCAAGCTTCTCTAGCCATCATTCATGAAGCAGGCTTTCCATGCACCCACCCATCCTGTCAGCCCTGCTGCGAGAGCTCCCTGGGAGTTCGTTGTTCCTGAATGTGGGTGATCAGAGCTCTGCAGAGACACTTGCCATATTGCAGCAAAACCTCTTTTCCCATCCGTCCTCTAAGTCACTTTGATTTAACCTGACTCTGGTAATCCTTTGTCATTTCTTGACAGTGTATCACATCATTAATGTGGAGAGTAACCCCGTCACCTCTCACCTGTCTGTCTCGTCTGAAGAATTCCCATCCCTCCGGGCCCTCGCTGCGTTCCCGCTGCAGTTCATGCTGTTTCTGTTATCCCTGCGGTACTCCTTTCAGAACTTAGCACAAATCTAATTTTTATCTGTTCACTTCTTAGCATTTTCCTTGTCATTGCTGATGCTCTGTGGATATTGAGTACCTGGATGTATTTTACATTCTCTGACAGAGGAATTCATCGTCTTTTTTTCCCTTTCTCAGAGCTGCATCATAGATTTGTTATTTGAATACTCGTTAGTCTCAAAGTGATGTTTGTTCGGGATGGAGTCTTTAGAGCAAGGTGTTGATAAATTTCTCATACAAGGTGTCTCCATCGGTGTTTGAAGGACATGCTGAGCTGCAGTACCCCCGGCCTGAGTGGGACAGCTCCCCATGAAAAGTCAGCACACAAAAGCTTATGAAATACTGGAGCCCAAATGTGTTTTGTTTTGGAAACTCAATCAGTGGCAGCTGGGACAGACCCTTTTGTCAGGGGAGTTTTTGTCTCAAGATGATCTCTGCTCATCTGACAGAATATGTTTTATTTATGAAGCATTAATTAGGCTCTCTTCCTAATGAGATTCAAATATGCTGACAAACAGGGCATGTTAATGGGAATATACAGTGTCTCAGCGCGAGAGTTACGAAATCAGTAGCCGTCCATTTTTGTCAGTAATAACCCCGTTCTTATACATCTCAGCGTGATCAAAAGGATACCTCGCTGCTCATTCTAGTCATAAACCGTGACTTGTTTATTTTAATATCAAATTAATAATATGTTTGAATAAAGTTAAAATACTTTAAAAAATAGTTTCTCCATGAGTCCTAAAATATTGAAAGGTTGGTATTTTCCTGAACAATTGAGGTCATTTGCGAGATCCTAGAGCAACCTTGCCAATTACAGAAAACCGGATATAAATGTCAGTAAGTGCCATCACTTTTTAAGAACTAGTAGTATTCTGATAATGCCTCAACTGAATAAAGCCAGAACACAGGAGCAAATACAATTGAATTGCTTCTAATAAATGCTATACAAGTAGACTTTACTACTTTGCATTTGCAAAGGAAAGCTTGTTTTCAGTTGTCAAGTAATCAGTTGATGATTTCATGTGTATGCAGAGTACTTCTTCCTGATGTCACCTCATTGGTAAGGGGCGATACTTTTGCATCATTCTACTTGCTCCTGGTTTTTAAATCAAGTGTTGGTGGATGGAAGTTTACTTACATTGTACTGGAAACACTTTGGGGAGTGATGTTTGCGCTAGGTTCTTTGTGCTGAGCAGTGGGGTGGGGCAGAATTACCAGCTTTTGCCAGACAGCTGCGTTCAGCGGTGGGCGCCGTTACGGCTCACCTTCGGTGACGGGGATGTGGTCGTAACAGATGAGTGCTTGCATGACGGCAGTGCTGAGAGGTGGGCTTTTGCTGACCTGCCCCACCAAACAGAAGTGTTTAATAGTTCCTGCTGCTTTATTGCTAAAGAGTCTGATACCTAAAAGTTTGTCTAATGTGGGGATTTTAGAGAGATCACGACTGGTGTTTTAATAGTGCACACACCATACTTCAGCACAGATTATTTACTTCTGCGGATGTGATCTTACTCAATGGCAGCATCTCACCGGTGATCCCACAGACATGTCAGTGGGAACTGGATTGTTGGCGTAGCTGAAGCTTCTCTGTGCTGAAGTTTGAAAAACTCCCAACAGGACTAATGCTGTTACCTACGGACCACGCTGAGGCTGCGCACCGTCTTAGCGATGCTGTGTGCTGCTTTGGCTGGTGGCAGCTGATGGTGCTGGGGGGGAAGCTGGCTCTAGTGCCTCATCCTCTTGAGTAGCTAAGGACTTTACAGCCTGCGCTAAAGAATGACTCGGAGGCAGCTGTGCAAATTCTGCTGGGCATCTGCAGCGTGGAGGAGGCTGGCTACATTCCTTGCCTACTCTTGCCTGTTAGGATGCTTGATGTGGCGCTTTGCCAGCTGGATGGGCTGTCTGAAGAGGCCTTTTATGTAGAGAGAACAGCCAAAATTTGCATCACTTTGTATTTATGTGTTTATACATGTGTGTACCCCTCCCTCTGTCTCATTTATAGGCTTTTCAAGCCCATGTGCACTGCTTGCCTACTCAAGAATGAGCAGTTCAGTTGTATTAGCTGTTTGGAAAAACTTCAGCCAATTTTTTTAGAATTGCAGTTTGCCAGTTCACTGAAACGTAAACATTTCATGGAACTGCATAAATTCTGGTGAAAGATCACTGGGATGCAACAAGATTTCACTGAAACACTGTGTTCCAGGCTCACTCCCATTGAAACCTGGTGTTTCCCGGTATGTATCCCATCCATCAGCATCCTGCCTTGCCTGCTGAGAAGGAACTGAAATTTAGGAGATGTGGCAGCAGTGTTTCCTCCGCGCTTGAGTCTTCACGATGCTGGGCAGACCAGCAAGTTTCCCTGACTAGAGAACAGGCAGTCTGTTTTGTGAGAAATTTTGAAAGACTTTTGTCTTGTCTGAATTAAACACACACACACAAGCCATGGCACACAGGAGACCCTTCCAGAGGACGTTTCTCTTGCTGAGGATTTGACCACTTCATAGCCATTAACAGAGCCTTCACTGTTAGGAGTCTGAGACCTTAAAATAGGAACCTCTCCACTTTTGGTATCAATGAAAATAGCTCACTGCTGACTGTGTTATACATGGAGATAGATAAGGGTTTACAGTGACAGAAAAAAATAAATTTTTAAAATTTTTGTTATTAATTGTAAAATTCAAGACAATGAAAATACCTGAAAAGAACCTGAAAGTACCCACAAATCCCCCTTTGCTTCTGGTACATGATTAGCAGAGTAAGTGTATCATAGCTTAATGGCTGTTGCTGGATTCCGTTTTTTAGAATTATTTTTTAAGATGTTTCAAATTATAAATAGACCATAGAACTTACGATCTTTTTTTTTTTTACACTCATCTTTTTTCCTGACTCTTTGCAAATATAGGATGGCCTTACTTAGCCCAGGTACCCAGTATGCTCTATGTTGCTGACCACGGTCAGAGGATTCTTTTTTTCATGGAAGTTTCGAGAAGCAGGTAGCAAACAATGGATTGAATAATTCCCTATTACTGTGAACAGACATCCGATCTTCCTAAAATATTTACTAGATATTTTTTCTGATCTTGAAAAGCTTTTAGAAATTACTGAACTTCATGTGCATACACAGTTCTGATCCCTGTCAAAACTCCTAACTTTCCCAGTCTGTACCGTTTGAGGAGTGGGGAGCTAGGCATGCTTCCCCAACACAGGTTGGTGCTGGCATTCAACAAACCAGCCTGCACATTTTGCTGAGTAATCTGGAGAGGTGTTTCATCTGTACTCCCAAGCCAGCTTTGCTGTGATGGAAAGACTTTGTATTTCATATTATGGTGTGAAAATCTAGACCAATGTCCTTTAGGCAGCTTCATAGCTGAAGTAACAGTATGATTTATTGTGGTAGGTATCTAAAATGCTTTTCACAAAACCGTTTTAGTTCTCACTCAGGAAGGCTCAAATTTGTATGTACTAAAACCATTTAATTTCTTAGTTTCTTAATTCCTTAGTTGCAGAGGTGATCAGCACACCGAAATCAGAGCATTCGAATAGAGATGTAGCTTTTGAAAACTTGACATACCATACGTTTCTAAAAGGTGTGCTGTAGGTCAGATGTACCTGCTCGTAGCCTATTACCATTTGCAGAATGTAGAGCTTTTATCTTTATTTCTTGCATTTTCATGCACAAACACTGCTTAATGACTCAGATTTGTTTCAAATTCAAACTTTGATTAAAATACCATCTGCCTTGTCTGATGATACTGTTACACATGTTCACTCCCAAACCCTTTCATTGTTGTCTCCCCCATTAACTCTGGTCTCTTGCCCCGTTACTGCCTGCTTTACCTTACCCCTCATATTGCTTGGCCAAGCTCTGCACCTGCCAATGCTTCTGTGGCACTTCTGTACCTGCTGACGGTGTCCTACAGCCCTGAAAGTTTATCTCCTGTATTTTTCTCTTTTTTCCTTACCTCCCTGCCTTCTCCTCTCCTCCTGAGGATTACAGTGTAGACAGAAGCAAACCCTGCATACAGGGTGATTTGTGTAGTTAATGTCTTAAGACATTTTCTTAGGAGCTTCCATCCCAGAGAACTTCTTTTCTCCCCCATCCTTAAACCTGCCTTCCATCCGTTGTCCTGCTCTGTAAGAGTGATACAAAGCTCACCTTTTTGCAGAGCGTAGCTTGTTTTCCTGCTTCTGTAACAGTGACGTAAACCTCATTTTTCTGTAGGGAGTAGCATGGAAAACTACTGTGTAGCCTTCAGAACATGTTACTGCTTCCAAGTGACTCACTTTTCCCCCTTGTTCTCTAATTTTTCTTTTCTGTGCCTTTCCCTCGTTTGTTACATTTTCCTAACGGTTCCCTCAATCCACACCTGTCCTAAAAACTGCTGTGGTGATTTCAGTGGAATGGAGACATAGTAATTTTCGTAATAATAATTTTTCTTGGTGACTGTTGGTTCTCCCTTTTGTATAACGCAATCTGTATAGTGAATTTTCTTAGATTTTACTCCCTGTGCAAGTGCCCAGCCTTTTTTCCCTAGAACTCATACATTCTTGTTCCAGATCTCATCCCTATGGCCTGGATTCAGCCCACTTAACTC
>WHYT01015914.1:172278-195021 GCA_009806455.1 Tetrax tetrax | reverse complement strand
AAACTTGACATACCATACGTTTCTAAAAGGTGTGCTGTAGGTCAGATGTACCTGCTCGTAGCCTATTACCATTTGCAGAATGTAGAGCTTTTATCTTTATTTCTTGCATTTTCATGCACAAACACTCCTTAATGACTCAGATTTGTTTCAAATTCAAACTTTGATTAAAATACCGTCTGCCTTGTCTGATGATAGTGTTACACATGTTCACTCCCAAACCCTTTCATTGTTGTCTCCCCCATTAACTCTGGTCTCTTGCCCCGTTACTGCCTGCTTTACCTTACCCCTCATATTGCTTGGCCAAGCTCTGCACCTGCCAATGCTTCTGTGGCACTTCTGTACCTGCTGACGGTGTCCTACAGCCCTGAAAGTTTATCTCCTGTATTTTTCTCTTTTTTCCCCCCACTTTGTCCTTACCTCACTGCCTTCTCCTCTCCTCCTGAGGATTACAGTGTAGACAGAAGCAAACCCTGCATACAGGGTGATTTGTGTAGTTAATGTCTTAAGACATTTTCTTAGGAGCTTCCATCTCAGAGAACTTCTTTTCTCCCCCATCCTTAAACCTGCCTTCCATCCATTGCCCTGCTCTGTAAGAGTGATACAAAGCTCGCCTTTTTGCAGAGCGTAGCTTGTTTTCCTGCTTCTGTAACAGTGACGTAAATCTCATTTTTCTGTAGGGAGTAGCATGGAAAACTACTGTGTAGCCTTCAGAACATGTTACTGCTTCCAAGTGACTCACTTTTCCCCCTTGTTCTCTAATTTTTCTTTTCTGTGCCTTTCCCTCGTTTGTTACATTTTTCTAACGGTTCCCTCAATCCACACCTGTCCTAAAAACTGCTGTGGTGATTTCAGTGGAATGGAGACAGTAATTTTCGTAATAATAATTTTTCTTGGTGACTCTTGGTTCTCCCTTTTGTATAATGCAATCTGTATAGTGAATTTTCTTAGATTTTACTCCCTGTGCAAGTGCCCAGCCTTTTTTCCCTAGAACTCATACATTCTTGTTCCAGATCTCATCCCTATGGCCTGGATTCAGCCCACTTAACTCTGGGTACCTAATTAAGTACCTAGATTAAGACTTGGGATCTCCTTGTGTTTTGAGTGGAAAGGGAGATGGGAACAGAGTAGAAAACAAGTTAGTTGGATAAATGCATTCCGACCTCTGAAGTTACATAGGATTAATTTTAGTCCTTTGTTTGAGCATTTTCTTCTTTTAAAATGTTGTTGAAAAAACTAAGTGAAGCTCATTGGCCATTTTCGGATGATTGTTGTGCTGCTGATGTTTTTCAGTTAGTGGTCATTTTAATCTGCAGTGAGGCTGTATTTTATCATTTAGAACTGGGAAAATGTCAGGCTGGTGTTACTCATCCAAATATTGCCCGAGTGCTTTTTTCCCCAGGCTGGACGCTGCCAGCTCTCCCAGCCCGTCCTGCCATCTCCGGTGCTCCAGTCTCCTAACGGTCTTTGCGACCCTGGGCTGCACCCACTCCAGTAAGTCCACATCTCTCTTGCACTGGGGGGCCCAGCATCGGACTCATCCAAACATCTCACCACAGCGACATGGCAACAGAAATTCCTAACAGATATCTTTCCTGTTTATAGATTTCAGAGTGGCTGTTTGGGGTATTTTTCCCGTAAAAAATAATTAGATAGGAATGATCTAAAATATTTAAAAGCAGCAATTTGCAAGGAAGACTTAATTGCTAACTGTTGAATTTTAACATTTTCTTTCTGCATTTTCAAGTGGTTTGAAAAGATTAAAAATTTATAAAGTGAAACCAAAATGGGTGAAAATGTAGAATACTACACAGTGCTTTGAATAGCAGAGCTCTGAGAAAGCTGTTATTAATACAGCTATTCTGTCCTCACTCCATTAAATCCTAATGAAGCTTGAATGATGTGATTGAGTTTTATTAGTTTCTTAGAGAAACAACATTTCATTTAGATCCATAGGCTTAGACTGTTCTCCAGTATGACAAGAACAAAAGCCGTCATGGCTCATACTCGCTTTTATGTTCAGATTAATCAATATCTGGGATGGTATTCCCACTATCTTAGTTGGTTTTTTTTGAATGGTAACAAATGTTTAGAAATTCAATGCATGCAACTACTGTTAGAATTTGGTAGTGAGGTGGTACTGACACAACCAGTTGGTCTCTCAAAGCTGGCTTAGATGACTGGAAATCTCGTTTCTGTGTGTCTCATTTTCTGTTTTTATAAGGACAGTCTTTATTTATTCAGAGTGATTTTCTTAGAGATTTATTTGCAGAAAATGCATGCCATAAAAAATAAGTAGTTTATAAATTCATCTGTCTCGCCAAAAATTTGTTTCGGAACATTTTATAAAAAGAAAATTCTTAAAACTCAACTGTGCAAGGGCCATCACATGTAGTGTCTACAATTCAATTTTCCTTAGAGCTTTCCTTTATATAAAAAAATGTTGGAAAAGGGAACTTCTGACACTTCCTTCATCTCACCTTTCATCCATGTCTTTTAATTTGCTTTTTCAAGCAAAAAATGAAAGAAATCTGCGATCCTGGTTTCCTCCTCAGCCTGTACAGTTCAGTTCTTTCTCTCGCTGTGAATTTTAGGCTGGAAGAGAATCCGGCTCCTGCGCTGTCACTTTGTTCGAGATGGCCGCCAGCCCGGCCGGGCAGGGCCCTCCCGAGAGAAGAGGAATGACTGGAAAACAGCATTTTTGCAGGAGCACTGCAAGAGCTGGAGTTTTTATGTAAGTCTCTAGCGGTATTTTGATTTGTTTCCTTTCTCTTTTTTAATTTTTAGATTTTCTGTTTATTTGCCCTCACACCATGAAGCAGACGTGCAAATAAAAAGGAATGCCAAGTTCATTATTTCATTAAAAATCCGGGTTTTGCAAGGCCTTCCCCCTGCTCCTTAATAACTACTGGAATAGGTCTCGTGTTTTTAGAAACAATTAAGTAACTCACTGTTATTCTTTTGTTGTTTTTTATTGCATTAGGGATAAGATACAAAAGCTTTTGATTTTAATGGAATTACCTACTGCTCGTCCACAGCTTATAGATTTTGTAGGTTTACACTACAGTTTCAGATGAAGCTCTGTAAAGATCTGAACAACCTATCTTCTTTCCTTTTTCTTTTTTAAGTGCACATTTGGAAAAAGGAAAAGAGAAGCCACTCACTGATGCACAGAGCATATGGTCATTTTTTGTTTGGCAACTGGACAAGCAACACAGCTGCTCCAATACAATTTTTCTGATATACTTGTATAGGAGTTTGCCCTTAGACATTGCTAAAAACATTTCAGATTTCTTTGTTGAGTTTCTGTAGACATTCAACTTAGAGATGAACATAATGAGGGATTTTATTTTGATTTTTAAATCTGTTATTATTTTGAGCAAGATAGAAGCAGATGTTGATTCGTGTGTATGGTAATTATTTCTTGATTTTATCGTAAACTGGACTGAAAATGAATAAATGAAGTAGGATCCACCTTGCAGTAGCATACTGCGGAATCTCAATAAACGAAACATTTTTTTTTGTTTCCCTTTCCCCTGTTGGTCATCTGGTCAGTGCACTTGGTTCATCATAGTTGTTTTTCTAAAATGGAGAAATTGTTCGGGTGTTGGTTTTGTTTAGTTGTCCTATCTGAGATTATGGATCATCCATCAGATGAGCAAGTGTCTCAAGGAGCTGTGCCGCAGGTACTCTGCCAAGAGCACATGCGGTTACTAAGTCCTGCAGACAGTTTTGTTTTTCAGTGGTGGGGTGGTAGTTAGGTGTTGCTGAATGTGGGCACAAAAAGGTCAAATGCTGTGGCTCCAGCTAAGCAGCACGTGTAGGTGATACACAAGGGATAGCTGTGGAAGGTGAGCAGAGTGGCAGGATAGAGTAGGACCTGGTATAAACGCACAGCACAGACGGTCTTTCGGGACGAGATACCACTAAACCATGTCTGCCAAAGACCACGTTCTCAGGTGTTCTCTTGGTGCTTAATCATTTCACTGTATTGTTTGCATCTCCGTTATATATTCAAGAGCTGGGCCATTTCCTTGGTAGCCATGAATGTTAGAAATGCCGCTTGTTTTTTTCTTTTACTAGAGAATTGGAACCATAGGTTTTCTACTGCCTGCCATCTGGGCTCCATCAGACAGTTTCTGCTACTGTTTGCTCCAGTGAATGAACACCCAAATGTGTGGCAGGCTCCACGGGACGAAAGGGTTGGGCAAGGTGCGTTTGGGGCTGTGGCGGTTTCAGGATGCTTACAGGATCCCTGTATTCCTCACACTGATACTCAGAGGGAAGTTAAGGTCTCTGTTTCGCTGAACACTCCCTATGTCTTACCACAGGTAGAGATAAAAGACATGAATGTTCACAAGGGAGTCAATAAATCCCGTAGCGGTGGAGAACAGTATTCCACAGAGGCCTATAAAGCTTCAGAGACTAGTGGCAAATTATACTAGATGCGCAAGGAGAAGCACAGTGCCTGAGCTGTCAGAGAGGTTCTTGTAGATTAATAAATATGACATCTTTTTTCTTTGGAACCCAGGTCTCGTCCTGGTTGCAGTATAATTAGCTTCTTTAATGTAAGAAAATGAGACATAAAGTAATTCTGTGCCTGATACGGCAGCTCTTGCCACTATGTTTTGAACTTGATTTCTATTTTATATTCAGGTATAGGCCACACACTCCAAGACAAATAATTGGATCCTTAAAAATGTGAGTACATAAAAAGTACAGAGTAAATGCATTTACTTTTGGCAGAAATTCTGGACAGCACAGTTCTTAATCCAAGGGAATGAGAAGGCTATTATCATCCATTATCTTTTTGTGCTTAAAGGCAAATTTTTCTAAGTGCTTTTCCCCTGTGTGAGTGCTGATACTTCTCGCTTAAAAATGGATGTGATGTTCCTTTACAGTGGTTGTACTGCGTCACCTCACGGTCTTAAACGTGGGATAGGCTGCTAATTAGTCATGGACAGTGACTTCGGTCAGACAAAGCAATTTCAAGATTCAAGATTGTTAGGCGAAAATAAAGAGTTTACAAGGAATGGAAAAAAGGATTAATTACGAGAAAGTACTAGATCTTGGAGTTCAGGAAGTTTAGGGATAAAAGATAATTGCAGAAGCCAAGCTGAGTTGGATCTGGCAAAGGGAATTAAAAGAACTCCTGTGAGTGTCCGTAGCCGTGTGAGTAAGAAGCACGTAATGGAAGAAGTGAAGCCATGACCCCAGCAGATACTGAGGGTAACTAACTAAGTGCTTTCAGGGGTGTTGAATATGGGGACAGAGCAACGGTAGAACAGGAGTGAAATGTAGTGATACTGTGTGGGGGAGCACACATTGCTTTGGATGTAATCTGCTATAAATCTAATTCTAGGGCATTTGTCCTGAACTTGTGCCATCAGCTTTAGGAATAATGCAGCATACCAAGCTATGGGTGGTTCACTCTGTCACTGCCAGTACCAATCATACGGTAGTTCAGTAGAAATTTAGAAGTATTTACAAATACTGAGCACTAACCACCTCCCATTTACTGCTGCCTCTGAGGGACTTGGTCAGGCAAGGCTTCCTATTAATCAGAGGAGGTAAACTCTTTCAGCAACTTCTGTGAGAATGGCAATGTTTTTAAGATTAAGGATGGAAGATACCTGCTTGAAAGTATCTGCCTACAAGGGAGCCTGATCCAGACTCCTCCTCAGGTCCATCCTGTGTCATTGGCAAATGCTGCTTCATTCCTTCCGAGACACCTTGGGTCCTTGCTGAGGCCCATCTGTGTTTAGCCAAAGCTTTACAAAATAAAACTTCTCTGACGTGCAGTTAACATTCTGCATTGGTTGAATCTTTGATAAAATTGGTACAGCTACTATTACAATATTGTGTACCAAATTATATTGCCTGCTGCTGAATATTAACAGTGTAGTATTGCTTGTAATGCACAGCAGTGATGTGTCACAGCTGCTGCAGTATAATCACCTCTAGTTCTGTCTTTTAATGGTTTTTTTCCTTTAATGCCACATTTTTGTGTAACTCAGAAGTTACAAAAATCAGCATTACAAATTGGTTTTAAAAAACGCTATTCAGTAGCATATTCTTATTACTGTTTTATTAGTCTGTGCATATTTAAGTGAGATTAAATGTATGATTACTGTGTGATTTTATGTCAGAACATTTACGTCAGTTTGACTTTCCTGGCACAAAAAATGCAGGGTGATGTTAATAGAAATGAATCAATTATCATTTTTGTTTCATAGTGAAGATCTGCATATGAATAACAAAAGACTTCCTCTCATCCCACTATTTGTGTAGAAATTTATGAGGAGAATGAATCCAATAAATAGTTTCCTAAGCAAATGCATTAATTACTTTGATAAAGCGGTGTATTTGATAAATTCATAATGGACAGAGTCCCTGCTGCTGAAGTGCATTGTACTGGAAATAAATGATGAATTGCCAATGGAAATTTAATTTATACACCACCGTGATCTTCGTACATAACCGTATCTGTGGGTCTTCGCTGCGTACTTAGGTTGGAATATGTAATGGCATCCTGGAGCAGGCAAGTCTCAGAGCTGTCAGTAACGTTTTCCGCTTTCCTCCTCCCGCGCACCCGTCAGCTCCTCCATTTGCATGCTACCACACCGCTTGTGCAGTTTGATTATGATTATTGAAACGAGGAGTGAGGTTCTGCCAAAGTGATGTTTGTAAGTACTGTGTGGTCAAAGCGGTGATGTGGATCTTTGCCCTGGATTTGTGGCAGAGGTGCCCTCCATAGTGAATGGAGAGCGTTGCAGGTTTAGAAGGGAAAACAAGGATTGAGATTGTGTTTTGCCGGAGATGAGTCTTTGTGCGCGCTGACAGGCGTTCAGACCACATTATGGTCCGCGATGTATGACTAACGAAGGAGCGCTGGGACTTTGCAGAGCTAATTATGCTGAGGACTCGCTGTCCTCATGTATCCCTGCCCAAGTTTAGAGGTATAGCTGTAAATGTTTAGCATAGAGGCTGCCTTCACTAGCGGCTGTGGTACGAAGAGCAGCGTAACACGGAGAGGCAGCTCGGCTTAGCGCTGAGCCTGCTGCACCCCTCCTGTGCCAGCCGAGGGTCGGGTCGGCCGCTGCTCCCTTCCTGCTGCCGTGTGCTTAACCAGTGTCTCACGGCTGGGCTGGAGAGACCGCAGGAGCTCAGCTTCGGGTTCGTTGGTGGAGTTCATTTTCATTTCGAAATATAAAGATTTCTTGGTGTGATTTCTTGGCCTGATTATCTTCCAACAGTCGTTACCCCTTCCTGAAATGAACTCGGGGCCCTGAGCCGTGAAGCGCACATGCGGTGTTACACAGATGTGTGCTACTTGCTGACATTATTTGTTGCTGAAAGTTACACAGCAAATAGTGTTGTGCAGAGGTGCGTGTGTAGTCTCGCATTACGTGAGTGTGGATGGACAGACACATAATCTGTGACCATCAGCTAATTTGGCACTGGAGTCACTAATGGGGTGTCATAACCGTCAGGGGCTGCGCAGTGCGTTATTTGGGCAGGGAGAGGTACAGAGGAGGAAAGATGGTTTTTTTGTTGTTCAGTGACATACCTGTAGGTTGACACAGGTTGAAACATCAACTGTAAATGACATTTTTGTCATAATATTTGCTACTCGGATTAAAACAGCAAATGATTAAAACAGCCACTGGCCATATTCACTTGAAAACTCTCTAAGAGCCAACTCATACGTTTTTGCACTGATGAATTATTGTTAATTGTTTTTGCATCGGCATAGTCATGAGCTCCATGCACCCCCGAGGATCTCGTTGGCCATTGGAATAAAGCTCTCGCTTCAATATTCATTTCAATAGCAGTTGCTTTGGAAAAGCTTGCTCTGTGTTCAGTCAGGTGTCCAAAATAATTATAATTTATGGATGTTCTCTTCTCTTTTCCACACACATGCAGCCCAAATTCAACACATCTACCTCTGATGTTTATATTTTAACAGATGGGATTTCCACTCTGATGGTGATGTCAATGCCGTGCTACATTACATGTTAACATCACAGACTCACATTACGTGTTAATTTTCTTAAGACACTTTGCGTGTCATTTATCGTGTCTTCATCAGTCATTAGAGACATCACAAGACTTTCATATTGACAGATTCACATGGCACAGAGGAGCTTGATAGTCATTATTATTTTGTGATTATTGGCACTTCACGGGGGGATGAATATAAAACAAGCACTTGCCTTTATGTTAAAGGGTAAAAAATTTTAACTGGAATTTGTTTACCTCCAGGACATAATGTAATATGTTTTGTACTGCAGCTATCCCATAAGAAAGTCTACTGGTTTATTATTTGATGCTTTTTCCTGCAAGTTAAATTCCAAGCAGCAAATTTGGCCTCAGTCCTTCAGTGCTTTGCAAAACACTATAACCAAATGCTCTGGAACTATTTGTGATACAAAGCATCTTCTCATTTTCTTCTGTGGATTTTCTATCAGCTAATTAAGCAGGAAGCAAGTGAGAGAGCCATACACCAAGTATATCCCATGTCAGACCTTATCTACGATTCCCAGTTCACTTCAGAACCTTTCCTGTCAGGGTGGATGGGAGGAATCTCACTGCCCCTCAACTGACACACTTATGAACCTGATGCAAACCTTACAATTTCAGTTATGTTAATTTACATATTTTTTTTTTCTTTTGTTTCAAGTTTTGCTTTGTTTACCAGCATTTCTGGTTCTGAGATGCTTGCATCCAGCTGTGAAGTTAGTGGGTGAGGGGATAACCATGACTGCGTGAGAGAAATGCGGGGGCCTTGTTGGCTTGCCAGGTTGGCCGGAGCTGTGAGCAACCTGATCCGGTTGGAGATGTCCCTGCTCCTGGCAGGGGGGTTGGACTAGGTGGCCTGGAATGGTCCCTTCCCACCCAGACCAGTCTGTGGTTCTGTGATTTTTGGATACTTCAGAATTAGCCTTCTAAATGTTGCTGTTCTCTCTTCAGATTTCTCCTTGCCCATGGAATAACTTGGCATCTTGTTTTAAGTTTTTGCCCCTTGTACCATGGTTTGTGAAGAGCTCAGGAGCAGACCAAGAACAGCATGTCTTCATTAGATTGTGGTGTGGCAGCTGATACCCCACGTCATCTCTGGCTTAAATGAGGAGCGGCTTTACTGACTTTGCTGGGCTGCCATGTAACTGGCACGCCAGGCTGACCTAGTGATGGTGTTAGGAATGCTTACTACAGAAACGTGGGTTTTGCCTGCTGGATGGCAAGCAACTAGACTTTCTGAGGCAAAACTTTAGTGCCCATACTGTTATTTTCTGTTACCTCCATACCCTACGGAGCAGAAGTGTGCGCACACAAGCTGTAGCTGACAGTGCCCCACAGCACACGTTGTGCGTGTGTAGCTATGCAGCTCGTGTGTGTATGTTTGTTGGGGTGTTTTTAGGACATACGGAGCCACTTCGTGTTGTGTACAAATATTTTAAAGCACTTAATGCAAGATCAAGTGTGATTTAGTTACTGGTAAGGTCTGCAGGATTTTTTAATTAAAATGCGCAGTTTAGAAATTATAGATATTTAACATCAATTTTTTAATTAGAATTCATACCGCATCTGCAAGTGAACTTGACAATGCTCAATGCTAGAATACATTCCGTGATTAAACAGTTTGCAGTTACCATTGTCATGGTGACCTTTGCTGTCTTACTCAAATCGAGCAGTAGATAAAGCATGTAACAATTCTGAGAATCTGAGCAGAGTAGAGAAGCTCATGCATATTTCACAGAAGAGTGCTGAAATGAAAACACATAGTTACTGCCATGAATTCTCTTATCAGGCGGCAAAATGGAAGTGCCAGCCACCGAGATTCTTCAAGGAACGTGTTCATCTTTTCATTGCTTGTGCCATAAAAATTACTGCATTGATGAGTATAATAATGTAGAAACAGCAATCATTTTACTTTATGTGCACAATTAGAGAGATGCGTTAAAAGCCCCGTCTCAGTACAGTAATCATCAGCGGAGCTTTGCTACACTGAGTCTGCATGATCAAGTTAACAGCAAGGCAGAATTCTTGTAATGTTTGAAAAGACTACATTAACTGACTTTGCAGCCATCTGAGAAAGTGAGGAGATTTTTATGTTACCAGGTAGCTGGAAACCCACGGCCTCATCTCCAGACACCAGCCCGCAGTTCTGCCTCCAAGCTGCAGGCGCACGAGTGCGGTGGTTTATTGGTGTTCTGTGGAAGTTTTGTGCTGTTGACAGAAATAGCAGAAAGATCAGGGAAAGCTGAAGAAAGAAGGGCTTTGAGGAGGCACTGCTCAGGGTAAAGGCTTGCGGGGATGTTGTCAGTGTGTGTGAATACTTGCTGGGAGGGAGCAGGGAGGACCCTGGCCCTTCTCGGTGGTGTCCGGCAAAAGGATGAGGCGGTGGGCACGGGTTCATCCACACCTGGCCGGACAAGCCTTCTGCAGGGCACCTGCTTCCACCTGGCTGAAGAGTAATCGATGGAAAACTTTCTTTAGGATGGATGCTGACATTGACAGACGTTTTCTTGTAGAAAAGGGTTAGATAATAATTTCTGTTTGAACAGATGCTTTTTAAAAAGCCTTGTTTTCATTAAACAAGGAAACATGCCAAATTTGACCAGCTACCAGTTTTCCCAGGTGCGAGTTGCTGATGGCTGGAGATACTCAGTGAGCAATACCAAGCTGTTGCCTGAAGATTTATGTTCTATTTTAATTAAAATAGAGGACTGAAGGGAAGCGGGACATTGTCAAAGAAATATGAAGTTGAATACTATCTCCTCAAAATATGGATAGCAGACAGTGCACTGTTCCAGCCTCTAAGACAAGGGATGTCTGTACCGTTAAAAGGGCTTGCGGCAGGTCTTTTGGAGGCATTGATCTATGAGACATTAAAATAATAACAAACTGATTCAGAAGGCAGCTCCATTTAAGAACACTCTGCTGACTGAATGTTTGTCAGTTCCTTGCTTGAGTGCAGTCACAGGAGTGAATAATTCAAAATCTGTAATAAAAGTAGTGGTAAAATAGACAGGAAAACAAAATCATCACTCCTTTTCCTAGAAAAAAAAAATTCTTTTCTGTCTTCTAAGGCTTGTTTTATGTTATTTATGAGAAAGAAAGGCCCATTTTGCCGTCTAATGCACCTTGCACCAAATCAGTTTTAATTTTCTCTAGACTGAAATTTTTTTGCAGATCCTAACAACTTCACAAATTCTCGAAGAAAAGGCATTTGACAGGTTACTGAAATGGCGTTATCTAAGTTAGGCTGTGAATTAAAGACCATAGAACAGCCACGGTGATAATTTTGTCCAGAATTTTCCAAGCAGTGATGACGCTTGTGCTTTAACAAGGGCTAACAAAACAGCGCAAAGAAAGAAGGGGAAGAGCACACTGAAATGAAAGCACCCTGTGATTTTTGAATGATGTGAATCCACCAAAAGGGTCTTTACATAATTATGTTCATTCGGTGATTGATACTTAAGTAAAGGCTTTAGTTAGTTCTTCTAGTGTGAAGGATCCAGCGTAGTTAAGATTTTTGCCCAAAGCACATTTTCCTGGGATTTCCCAGGCTGTACTGTGTCCCGCTGTAATGGGAATGCCAGACGCGGGGTGCGACTCCCTGCTGATAGCAGCCCTCATGGAGTGCGTGGAGCTGAATGTGACCACGGGCACGCTCCGGGCACGCAGACCGCCTGGGCTCCTCCTCGCCTGGCGAGCAGGCGGTGGGCGCGCAGGGGGCAGCGGCCGAGCCAGCGTGGCGTGGAGAAGGGAGAGCCTGTGCTGCTGGTGCAGATGCCCTGGAGACCCCCTTGGAGTGCCGCGCAGGCAAGCCGCCCTCTGTACTCCGGTGGATCTCCCTTACGTTTGAGGCGGGAAGTAATTTTTCCTGAAGCATTGTTTGGGATTTATGCATCTAATTTCCTTAGCTTTTCCCTCCGGGTGCCGCTCTGGCGGTGCGAGCTGTGCTGTTGCAGCTAGGCTTGCTGTGTATCTGGGTTTGTATCTTATGCTGGTGTTTGCTTTCACTTAACCAGCCAAATGCAGCAGAACCCATTGGCTTTACACACAACAAGATCCCTAAAAGCGTCGTATTAAGCTAACGAGGCAGTTATGACTAAATCCTAAAGGAGCTCTTTACTAGTTATGGTTAAACAGATTTATTGATCAATTCATTATTCTGGAGTGTATTATATCATTCAGCTAAGTAGTTTTTACTGAGTATATACAAGCCGTTGAAATGCTTTTTAAAAATCTCTAATCAGAGCTAAGCTTTAGGGATGGAATTAAGTTTCGATAGAAAGGGAGCAATATTTTGCTAGTTTATCTACTTAATTTAATCTGAATATATTTTGGGTACATTTTGATGTATTTTTTACATTTCCATCTTTGGTCTTGATGCAATAGTTTCACATCAGAGGAGACTCTTTTTTTAGAAGGTCCAGGGCTAAGGGGTGGCATGAGAGAAGAGTTTTAAAAAGCCAACCTGGGCTCCAGATTCTCCTTTCCAGTCTCCTTATTTGAACTCTGACCTCACCTGAAAGCCTTTGGATCAGGGGCTATGAGGGGATTTACCAACAGCGTTTCTCCCTTGGAACTGGTTTGGAGCTGGAGAGCAGAGATCTCTGGTGAGCTCTTTTCTTCTGCCTCCTAGGTCTGTGCAGATCCGGGTTGTGCATAGCACAGACATAGGGAAAACGTGCCATCCCTTCTCTGGGTGCCAAATACCACATGAACTAGACCTGATCAGTAGCATTAAAGCGAGAATGGGATATTCATGTGCTGTTATTTTCCACAGTAACTTAATTTTCCAGGGCCAGTGCGTCTAGCAGCATCTGCGCATGTAGCTCTGGACAAAAAAAAAGGTTCCAGGTGATTAAAAATAATACCAATGCCTGCCACCACCCCCCAAAGAGGCAAATCCTGTTTCCACAGTAGAGAATCGAAGCTTCATTGATTCATGGAGCTGCACTCTCTTGGTATGAGAATTGAAATAACGTTGCACAGCACATGGTTGGTGACTGGTCAGGACTGAGAACTGGGTGATAAAGAACAATATACACATTTTGAATATACGTTTTGAATGTCATAGTGGAAACTTCCCGGAGAGTAGGGCTAAAATGAGCAGAAAGTGCCAAACAAATCTCACAAATAAGTAAATATAAGAGAAAAAATGCTTTTCTGCTGACAGAGAAGTGGAGCTCTTCGGGCATGATCATAACACTGCTCCATGCCTTCGTTCTCTCCTTCCTCGTTTGGCCTGGTTGGCTTCATGCTCTCTGGGGAAGCGGTGCGTCGCTCGTGATGCGTTTGCTCAGTGCTCGCTGCAGTGCAGCCCAGACCTCGTTTCAGGCTTCTGGAGTGACTGCTATTAGATGTGGTTGTCATCTTGGGCTTTGAGTTAACAGTTCTGTAGTTTATCTCTCAGGTTAATAATTGTACGCTAAAGAAAGTTTCAGATTTGCATTCCTTTTTGCATACAGAGCAGTGAAGCTGTATTTAGTCCTCCAAAAAAAAGACAGAAGATACTATATAAGCACAGAGATCAGGCTGTTTTGAAGCTCAGTAAACATAAAGGAAGCAGTATTTTAATCAAAACAGAAAACTGCATCCTAATCACATCTCAGCACATGTATATTTCATAAGTGCATTTTCTGCAGAGCAAGTACCGTGTAAGGGATTGCTCTTACGCCGTTTCTGATAGCCTTGGCTTTTTCATCGCAAACTAGACTGTCGCTGCATAAACTAATGAGAATGTGATCCATATTTTTTAATTGATGTGGAAAATAGTCTAGTAAAATAAAACATTCTGCATTCGTGGTATTATTTCCCTTGTTATTTTTAAACGGATAAATAAATTCTTTTCTGTTCAGTTTAGTGGTGGGCTTTTGGAACAAGTCCTTGTTTGCACCTTTAGTTACTAAAAACATGCAAATTTCTGAGGATGAGGCAGCTCTGTGGGACAGATAAAAGGAGAAATGAGAGAAAACAAAGCTTTGTATCTCTTGTGTTACACAGGATAATTAGGGAAGACAAGCCTTGCTTTGACGTAGGCTCTGCGTTGAACTGCGTAGTAGCTGTGTGTGAGTAGATGGCTGGACTTAAAAATGGAAAAGAGAAGTAAAGAGTTACTAATGATAGATGTAGAAAGTCAATATTCATATACCTTTTGGAATAACGATTATTATCTACTACCATGTGTAGCCAAATTTTAATCTTTAAATTAAGTATATGGGAAAAATAGGCTGGGTGTGGATTGGCGTGTGAAATACTATGCTCTGAGAGACTGAGAGATTCATGAGACTTCCCTAGCGTGCTGTGGGGTCTTACGTTTGGGAGATGGCTGAGGTCTCACTAGGTTGTTTTGTTGTACGTTGATCTGCTTGAAGAGGAATGCTAGTGGTTGCTGACCAAAGGCAACTGCAGGGTCTCTCTGCGCAGATGGGTGTGTTTAAGTTATGGTAAGGTTGTTCAGGGCCATGAAATACAGGTGGTGGTGAACTGGAGTGTGGAAAACGGGGAAAGAGAAGAAAAGGTGAACAGAATGCAGAGAGGCAGAGAAAGAACAGAAAAGGTGAAAAGGTAAAAAAGTAACAGGAAACTGAAAATAAAAGAAGAGAACTTGATGTGTGGGAAAATGAAATGGAGGCATGAGACCAAAAGTCATTCAGAAGTGAGTAATGTAAAATCTGTGAGAAAAGCACTGTAAAAAGATGAAAGTAAAAAAGTGGAAGGAAAAAAAGTGTTAGTATATAAGGCTGAGAAGAGGATTTTTTTCTTCCTGTTTCCTTTCCTGTTATCTTCTAAAGGTTCCTCTTACGATGTTACGTCTACTGTTTCTTTTTTCTCTGGCCTCCTTATATGCTATCTTCTAAGAAACTCAAAGCCGTGTTTGATCAAGCCCTTACTAATCCCAGTGGCTGCCTGTGTGATGTTCTAAATGACGCTTCAGCAGCGAGATCTGCTCTAATGCCTCTAGAGCAGGAGAGCCGTGTGAAAGCAGGGAATGAGCTATCTCACCTAGGGAAAGACCTGAGGAAATTGTCAGACTGCTCTAGTTTTGAGGCTTGAAAGGAAAAAAAAAAACTCAGAAAAGGGCACCTTTGTTCTCTCATGGTGACACATTTCCTGGGCTGCATTAGGAGTGTTACAGCAGGTCGAAGGATGGGAGCCTTCCCCTCTGCTCAGCACCGCTGAGCCCGCACCCCGAGGACTGTGTCCAGCGCTGGGCTCCCCAGTACAACAGAGACACGGACGTACTGGAGGGAGGTCAGTGAGGGGCTGCTGAAGGGAGCTAGGACTGTTCAGCCTGGAGCAGCAGAGGCTCAGGAGATCTTACCAATGTGTGTAAACACCTACAGGGAGAGCTCAAAGTGGACGAAGACAGGTTTTCCCAGTGGTGCTCAGGGGCAACGTGCACAGACGGACACATGGGAGGTTCACTCTGGACATCAGGAAACACTTTGTCACTCTGATGGTGACCCAACATTAACACAAGTTGCCCAAGTTGGTGGTGGAGTCTCTGTCTTGGAGATGCTCCAAGTCATCAGGACGTGGTCCTGGGCATCCAGCTTTGGGTGACCCTGCTTCAGCAGAGGGCTTGGACCAGAGGGACCCCAGCGGTGCCGTCCAACCTCAACACGTCTGTGATTCCTGGGGATGAATATGTCATCTGCTGTGGCTTTAAGCAACAGTGTTAAGTGTTTTACTGATCATTCACATTAAAACTTAATTAAGAAACAGATGATGAGCCTGACCTTGAGTCAGTTCTTACGTTAATTACAGCGTATTTGGTTTCTGTTTCCACCCAGAAAACCCTGTTGTGTGCTTACTGAAGAGACACACGATGAGCCGACAGTGAAAGTCACTGTTTTTCCTCATTAGCTCTGAATGAGTGCACTGAGTTGGAGGAATGTTGTATTATTCCTTCAGAACTATTTTAGCAAACCAGAATTAACAGTAAAATGCGTACGAGAAAAGCAAACTGCTGTCAATATCTAAGAGGAGTCTCCAAGCAATTTCTAGCATGGTGCTAACCCTCAGGCTGGGGTATTTATAATACATCAACCAAACCTCAACATTTAAGGCATGATTGATTGAAAATCAATCTGTGGGAAACTGCGTGGCCCAAGGGACTTTTTAAATGGATATATCCCTCTTAAATTTCCTGTGTTCACAGGAGAGTTTTCCCAGGTTACTACTGCCCTACAGTCAATATTATGACTTTATCTTGAATGTTTTCTTATTTAAAATAAATTAATTAGGATAACCTGCGTTTAATGCATTCTGAATAAATTATTGCATAGAAATGACTATGGTTTTGAACAAAGAGACTTTTTTTTTCCCCTATTACTACTCTTCCTAAATACTTGTACTGATCTGATTCACAGACTTCTGGTAAATGATTTCACCAAATATGGTTTATGTGAAATAACTCCTGAAAAAAATCTTGGTATTCATTAAGATTGATGTGTTATGATAATGCTTTGCTGAATCTATGATGGGACGATAATGTGCTGTATATTTACAAATAGGTAAAAAAAATACACTTTAATTTCTTTCGTGTCAAAAATTTGAGTTTTGCTATAAAGCAGGCTAACTGCTACAAAGCCACAGACTGCACAGCCGTAAGAACTTGACTGCTGGAGCTTATTAAATGACGGTAGATTTTCAGTAGTATCAGGTAAGTGCCAGCTGCCGCTGAAAAGAGTGATCTTTCAGGCAACAGGCTGAAAAAATCTGTGATCAAAGTTAGGCTTCCTTCTAAGCAAAATGTAGTAGGCAGTTAAAAATTCAGATTTTATGGATTGGTGCTTAATCAGTTACTGTTTTCATGGTGGTTAAAACACTTTATAAAATGACTGGTGAGCATGCTGTATACACTGCATGGAGGCTTACTGATCGTATTGGCAGGATTTCTTGTCTTCAGGTAAAAATGTAGCAAACATCCCGTGGTGAGAAATAGGGAACCATTCTGTTCCCAGGATGACCGGCGGCTGATGCCTTTCCAGTATTGGCAGAGCACAAGCACAGATAGGAAAGGAAGCAACAGAATCTTTAGGTACATACCTAATACATGCATTCCAGAAGCATGCTGAAATCAAGACATTGCCATAAATTAGGGTGTTAATCTGAGAATTCGTGACATGAATCAGAGGTCATGAATGAACAAGGGATGAAAAACACTTTAAAAACAAATTGGCATTTCTCTAGAGATTGGATTTGACACCCGAAAAGTCTTGATGATCGTTTAACACAATGGAAGAAATGAGAGACTGTAACAGCTTAGGTCGCTGGATGTGTAAAACCCCCGTTTCTGTAATGTCAGGTAATGTAAGTGTCTGTGGCGTGATGGAGTGAAAATCAGTCTTGGGAGTCTAGATGGTTCAAGGGTCTCTTAGGTTGAAAGTGATACCGATTAGTCCTGACGATGCAGACGGTCACACTGTTATCTTCTGGTACTTGTTCATTTATTACCTATATCAAATGTAGTAGGGAATGAAAGAGCTGGTTTAGTACTTGGTGGATAGCCTGGTATTGCTATTCTGAAAAGCACTGTCAGTGCCAATGGTGACTTCAGGAGAAAAAGCAGAGATAGGAATAACTGCTAACGATAACCAGCACCTGCTCTGAGGTGCTGACCCTCCAACAGCCCCCTCTCCTTATCTCATCGGAAACAAGATCTTCCATCACTGTGCAGGGTCAGGAAAGAAAAAAGTCAAGAGTCAAGGTTTCTTCTGCCATTGGCAGAATGGCAAACTGTGATGGTTTCCACAGCACACTAATTGTGTGTGTCGGGAACCACAGAAAGTCGTCCGCTGTTATTGCGGGCTCCTACCACTCTTGGTGCACTGGGAATGCTGCAGGAGCCCGTGGTCAGAAGGGCCGGTCTGGTGTCCTTGGGGTCGCAGGACCTGCGTAACGCGAGAGGAGCCTTCGGTTCCAGTACTTTGGACAGGTGGAGCTTGGTAGCAGCTGGACTGTAAGTGGTGGGTGCTGGCCTGCTGCACTCCTGTAGTCTCTAATTACTAGTCTTAGGTTAATGGTTCTGCTCTGATTTTTCAGTGATCATGAGCCCTCAGCAATGTGTAGATGCTTCCTTGACGAAATGTCCGTTTCTCTACTGCCTCAGGAGGAAGATGTGGTTTTGTGTAAGATGCCAGGAATGGATCCAAATCATGGAATGCTTCTGAGATGAAAAGCAGCGTACACCAGAAGTTCTACTGCATGCCTTGAAGTGCTTTGCGTTCCTAGTAAGTTCCTGTTTTCTTTTGTATTCATAGGAAGAGTTCTAGGGCTTTTCTCCTCAGAATACATCTAGACATTCTCACAGAAATTAAATTTGATGGAGTTACCAAAACCTAAGAACCTGATCCATGCTTTCTGTGATACGCTTTTTGTGAGACAGTGACTAATAAAATCAGTTATTTTATGGACTTTATTGAGCGAATCCCCCAAGTGTTTCACCAAGACATGCCCCATTCATGTTCATGTGTAAATCTGAACGTAGAGCATAGCAGAGAAGTGCTTTTAGCTTGTGATTGCAATCATGGATGTGTTTAATTTTTCCATTAGAACTATCCAATGATCCTTTAAAAACTGCTGAGAATACAAGATTGAGTATGGAGGAATTGAGACAATTTATTCCTATGTTATTATTAAATAAATCAACCAGGATTCTGCTCACTGTACACCTGATTAACATGCCGGGCGCTGTGACTGAGTGAGTTTACTGAACCACACCTGTTTTCACTAGAAGAGGATGGCTCATTTCTACCGAGATTTGGCTTCTCCAAGCTAATCACAAATCACTCTCCAAGCTAATCACAATGTTCACTAGAAAAATACATGGATTATGTGCATTTCTAATGAGTGTTTCCTGGCTCTTTTGAGTGTCATATGTCAAAAGTACTGACCATAGCTTGAAGCTGCAAATGCGATTTGCCTCCTGTGCCCGGGCACTGTGGCAAATGGATGGGGATTTGGAGCATCGGAATGAGCGGCCTGCATTTGAATCCAGGTGGTGGCCAGCTGCATCAGTAGGTGCACAAGTGTTTTGAGCATTTGGTCACTTCTGCGTATAAATGCAGACTTCAGATTTATCAGCCCTTTGTGCCTGGTGCTTCCCCAGTGAGCCAGCGTAGCAGAACCCAGTGCCCAGTTTTTGCAGTGACTTAGCGGGAGATATTCAGACTTCTGCCGCAGTTCAACACGACCCAGCTGGGAGTTCTGGGCTTGGTTTATGTCTGTCCTCCCCAGCACCGCTGCGCAGAGTTTGGGGGAATTGCACTGGCGCCAGCTCAGCCTGCTGCAGGGTTTTCCCTTGCATTGCCCCATGGGCTGCACTGGAATGCACCGTACTGACCGCAAGCTGGTGCACGGGGAGTGCCGTGCTCCCAGTTACGGTTGTTATACCAACAGCAACAGTACTGGAAACTCAGCCTTGCCCTCTTGCTCTGTGAATACGTCGTTAAGGTTTTCATCGGTCCCAAGAGGTAGGATAAACACATGGATTGGAAAGGTTTAGTGTTTGAAAATAATCTAATGTTCTTCTCAGGCATTTTTCTTTTTCTCTGAAACCTTAATCTCTGAGAGGGGCGATGCATGGTTTCCATCTAGCCTGATAAAGTGCGATTTTTATGGCAAGGTTTTCCGTGGTATCTTAGCATCTTGCTGACACACTATGTCCAGTTTATGTTGGCGCTAAGCCTGGATTCTGCGGTCTCTTTATCCTGACTTGAGTCTCAGAAATCGCAGATCAGAGAGGCTGGACCTGTTACTGCATTGGAAACGCTGTTTTCCAAGTGTGATTTTATCTTGTTTGGGAGGTTTTCCTTCACAGTCTCATTAACATATTCATGAGAGGTCTTTCTCTGGAGTAGAAATGCCAAGTGGTGCAGCCATGCACTTCCCTTCTTCCTGGATCTTCTATTATTCCACATGTTCCTGATCTGATAATTTATTTACTCCTGTAAATTAGCATTTTTAAATACTATTGCTGGGAATGATCAAACTGCAATATCAAAGAGGAAAGCTTCATTATAAGTGTGCTGAAAATTCTAGGAAATATTTATGCCTTTGCTGTCTTGTTTTTCTTGGAATTACGATATCTGTAAGTTGGTAGTAAACATGGAGTTTTAAAAGCCTGCTGGGCTTTCCCGGCTCTTATTTCACCAAAGCTGATAAACAGAATGCTTCAGCATGTGCAGAATTGAGCCAAAAAAAGAAATTATGGCAAAGAGGGTGGAATTTCCAAACCTAAGATTTAATTTCTTTTTGTTTATTAGCTTTCTAACTTGTATAAACAAAATTACTTTGCTTGGAGCAATGCAGAGAAAGAAAAGCAGCCCCTCACTAATGCCGTCTTCTGGAGGGCACACGGAGGAATGCTGTTTCGGGTTCTAGATGTGCTGTAGCTACAGAAGTTGCAGCATTCAGGTGAGGAGGTGAGGTACCTTCCAAGATTTGTGCACAGATATTCTGCAGCATGGAGGAGAGCTGGAAGGTTTTGGGATTTCTTATATGTGAGCTGTAACATGTCCTTAGCGCTTGCTGTAACTGGGGCTGAGCATAGTACAGTCCTGAAACATTTGTCAGAAAACTCCCTTAATTACTTCCAGTTTCCTCTTAGAAAAGCAGCTTGCAGAATCAGCCTATAACATGGAACATGCGTTCGGAAATACCTGCTCCTCCTTTTACAATGCAAAAGGATTTATTGAGTAAGTGTATGGCTTTAGGGTCTAGCTTTATTGTCTCTACGATGTCTTCTCATTGTCCTTCCCAAGCCAAATTCTACATAGGCTGTTACTATTTGCTTCAATTACTGAAAATTTAAAATATTACAATAGATTTCAAGGTTGAATTAAAACATCCGTGTAACCTGTAGTTTTGTGAACTGGTGGTGAAATGATGCTGTTAGTTTACTCAGACTGTTTTAAAGCCTCTGGAGCTCCTTTAATTTTCTTATTTTGTACCCATTATTCAGCAGTTATATCCAGGACTTTGTGGTTTATTTACAGTGCTATCATTCATTATTTGGGTAAACCGTGACATCCTGGCTCCATGTGCTATGACTTTGTTGTGGTTCAAAACTTCACCTTAAATAATTATCAGAAATGGAGGAGGAAGGAGGTGGCGAAGAGGACAGGTGAGGAAGAGGAGGAGCAGGGAGCGCTCCAGGCTAGGCCAGGTCGTGGCCGTTAGAGCACTTTGCTGAGAGGTGGATAGCCCAGGTTCTGCTGCTTTCATGTGTTTTATTATTACCTAGCAAAATACTCTGTAAAGCAACTCATGGGACAGATATTAACAGGTATCCAGTGAATAGTTTGGTAATAATACAGAGATATATGAGCTTGATCTTTGTTACTAAAGAAACACATTTTGTATGTATGTGAAAAATACCGTGGCTTCCTGGTTTTATTACAATGTGCTGGATGTCCCATCTTCCAGGTAACTTACCTAACCGTAACAGTTATCGTAAACATCATTGCAAAATATAAAACCGAAAATGGTGAAGAGGAAGAAGTACAAGTTACATCCATGGCAATGGAGGTAGCTTTAGGTGGAACTTGTGGTGAGTTCCCAGTGAAGAGAAATCATCTCTGAATACAAGGATGCGCACAATGTGCGCTGGCTCCAGTGGGGCAAGGAACAAGCGTTGAGCCTGTCTCCACGTGTCGCTGACAACTTCTGTCAGACTGATGAAATGTTTCCATGCGCTCAGGTCTGCTGCTGACTCACGCTCCTGTAGCTGGTACGTGTCGCTGGAAGCTGCACGGCTCATCTGGGAATCCGCACTGACGATTCTCTTGTTTGGGAAGTTGCGTCTGGTTTGCATAATATATTTAGTTCCTGTGCTGGTGATCAGTTTATGTCAATTACTCAGGCTTACTGCTTTTAAAATGAAAGATTAGTTTCTTTGTCAAAAATGGAAGTACTCTGTGGCTGCTTCTACCAAAATCAGAATCTGCAATTCCTACCATCTCCAAAGCAAGCTGTAGATGCCGTCACTGCCCTGCGGGTAGGATCAGCCCAACGCTGAATGGGATGCGGTTCAACAAGGCCAAGTGTCGGGTCCTGCACTTTGGCCACAATAACCCCAAGCAGCGCTATAGGCTCAGGGCTGAGTGGCTGGAGGACTGTGAAGAGGAAAGGGACCTGGGGGTGTTGGTTGATGCTCAGCTGAACATGAGCCAACAGTGTGCCCAGGTGGCCAAGAGGGCCAACGGCATCCTGGCCTGCATTAGAAATAGTGTGGCCAGCAGGAGCAGGGAGGTAATCATCCCCCTGTATTCGGCGCTGGTGAGGCCGCACCTCGAGTACTGTGTTCAGTTTTGGGCCCCTCACTACAAGAAAGACATTGAAGCCCTGGAACGTGTCCAGAGAAGGGCAACAAAGCTGGTGAGGGGTCTGGAGCACAAGTCTTATGAGGAGCAGCTGAGAGAGTTGGGATTGTTTAGCCTGGTGAAGAGGAGGCTCAGGGGAGATCTCATTGCACTCTACAGCTTCCTGAAGGCAGGTTGTGATGAGCAGGGGTTTGGCCTCTTCTCCCAGGCAACAAGCAGGACCCAAGGTAATGGCCACAAGTTGTACCAGAGGAGGTTTAGGTTGGACGTTCCTCCCCCTCTACTCTGCCCTCGTGAGACCCCACCTGGAGTACTGTGTCCAGTTCTGGAGTCCCCAACATAAGAAGGACATGGACCAGTTGGAGAGGGTCCAGAGGAGGGCCACGAAGATGATCAGAGG
>WHYT01015914.1:86098-172258 GCA_009806455.1 Tetrax tetrax | reverse complement strand
CTGGCCTGCATTAGAAATAGTGTGGCCAGCAGGAGCAGGGAGGTAATCATCCCCCTGTATTCGGCGCTGGTGAGGCCACACCTCGAGTACTGTGTTCAGTTTTGGGCCCCTCACTACAAGAAAGACATTGAAGCCCTGGAACATGTCCAGAGAGGGGCAACAAAGCTGGTGAGGGGTCTGGAGCACAGGCCTTATGAGGAGCGGCTGAGGGAGTTGGGATTGTTCAGTCTGAAGAAGAGGAGGCTCAGGGGAGATCTCATTCCACTCTACAGCTTCCTGAAGGCAGGTTGTGATGAGCAGGGGTTTGGCCTCCTCCCAGGCAACAAGCAGGACCCGAGGTAATGGCCACAAGTTGTACCAGAGGAGGTTTAGGTTGGACGTGAGGAAAAACTTTTTCTCCCAAAGAGTGGTCAGGCACTGGAATGGCCTGCGCAGGGAGGCGGTGGAGTCGCCGTCCCTGGCAGTGTTCAAGAGGCGGCTTGATGAGGAGCTACAAGATATGGTTTAGTAACTCTGGCACCAATGGTAGTGGGAAGATGGTTGGACTAGATGATCTCATAGGTCCCATCCAACCATGTGATTCTATGATTCAATGAACGCTGCGATGTTAAAATTGGTAGCAGAATGGGTAGGCCTAGGGGAATGTTCCCGCGGGATGACAGTAACACGAGAGAGCTTTGGGGTTTGGTTGTGTTTTAGCAAAGGTTTTGTGGCACTCACGGGGGAAGGATGACAGTGTTCCTTACCCAGAATATTAATGCTGTGCAGGAACGCCAGAGCTGGCGGTGGGTAACCAGCAGACGGGATGTAACTGGCTGGGCGGGGCGCAGAATAGCGTAGCTGCCTTGCTTCCTGTACCCGAGGGAGCTGGCGGAGAGACAGCCCAGACACCTCTTCACGTTGCATTGCCTCACAGTCTGGTGGCCTTTGGCCTTGCACAGCGGTTTCTAGAAATACTTTACAGACAAAAATCCACTTGCTGAAAAGTGAAGTTTGTTTAGAAGAATCTGAAACTAAAAAACATCATCATCTGAAGTGAACATGTTCATTCTCAAACACGTATCACCTAGTGAGAGACAGCTGGAAAGTACAACTCATTTCTTTGGTAATCTGCAGTATTCCTTCCTTGCCGTGCTTCAGATTTTGTGAAAACACTGGCCTTTTATACTTCAATTCAGTTCATACTTCAATTAAACCTTTCCATTAAAAAAAAAAATGTATTCCAGTATCCTCTTTTACTATCTTTTTTGCCCTTTCCAGTACAAACTCAGTCATCCTTTACATCAGCAAAGCTAATAGACCTTTTTACTGTCACTCAGAATTAATTAGCAGCCCTTTCTTTATTCAGCACTCTAAAACCGCTTCAAAAACCCATGCACGTTTGGTTGCCCTTTGAGGAAGCAGCTGGAGGACGTGGCTGAGTGAAGTGTGATTTGTAGGGACTCCAGAACACAGCCATTGCAGAAGGCGGTGGCTAGAGCTGGCACATGCGTTCTCAGCCCATGGGACTTTTCATATCTTTTCAAATGTGTTAAAGCCATGGAAAAGAAACATTTACTGGTTTTTTTCAACAGTCACAGAATATCTGAAGTCCACCGAATGTGCTTTTTACAATATCAATTGTGGGTTTTTTTCAGCTTTACCCCTCTTTTTTCCCTATTTTTCCAAATGTTTCCAAAGCTTCAAGTTGGAATCGAAGTCTTGCTAAGGAAGTCCCAGAAAAATCTTTACACTGTAAGCAGCCTTCTGTAATGGGCGAGCTTCAGCAATTTCCCTGGAGCCTTTTTCCATTCAGACCAGCGAAAGGCTGCTGTCTCCCTGCAGAGCTGCTCCTCTCCTTGTTCTCCTCTGGGCAAGAGCAGTGCGTTTCTGCTGCTCTCCTGACTTGGAGCAGGGTACTAGTCTGCTTAAAGTCTCTGTAACCTGTGCACAGAATAGAGAGGAGTCCCTTTTTGTTAGCAAAAAAAAATGTTTCCTTTGTTTTCACCTGCAGTAAGCTGTGTCCTATGCTTTGTCCACGTTCTTTGGGTATAAGTTGTGGTATATAATTTGTGGGTATAATTTGTTTGTACTGGTGGTTTCAGGGTAAAGCAACACTTAACAGCCTGGTTTCCTTGCAGAAATACTTGATGAATAATAGTATCTTGTCAGAAAACAGGTCAGTGCTAGAAAGGTAATAGTTGAGTTGGTACAGGTGAAAGCAGTGATCCCAGTTCTTAGTCCTCTGGAGAGATAATTTGGTTCCAGAGCTTTCAATCTTCATTCGTTAAAATCGATTTCATCCTAACTCCTGGGCTGAGTTTCCTGGTCTGCTCGTTCAGCCTTCCTTGAAGGTGAGTGGGAGCGAAGGCGATGAGGAAGCAACGATGGAAAGAGAAATGAAGGGCTAAGACAACCCACTGCAGAGCTCGTGGGACTGCACAGCAGGCAGCGAAATGTGCAAACACTATTACAAATGGCTCTTGCAGTCGTTAATTTTATTACTATTGGAGAAAGTTCTCCATATACAGCTGATTTTCCTGCTGCTTCCAGCTGGGGTCATAGCTTGGTCACTCAAAGGCGTATGCCATCTTCCTTTTTTTTTCTTCCTTCAGAAAGGGATAATTATATCTTCCCAGCTGTTCGGATTCTCCAGTTAACTCTCTTGGTGCAGTTCTCCACAGTAGTGTGGTATCAGTGGTGCCCAGGTCCTGGTAGATCGCACGACGTTTGCTTTTTCTCCGGTACGCTGCGTACCTTTCTCGGTGTCTGAGCCAGGAGCGATTACCGAGCACAACGTTCCGTGTGCTGGATTTGTGCTGTGATTAGGTATGATCGCGCTAATACAGCTGCGTGACAGGTGTTCTGCTGCTGGCAGAGCTGTGCAGCAGAATTAGCAGCATTCATATCGTGCTGTTCCATGAATTATATTCCTTGCCTGCTGTGCTCTCTATTAGAAAGCAAAGGGTAGCTGTGAGGAGCTGTATTGAAGAATTGCTTCCCTGCTAGCTGTCTGTCTCCTCCTTTCCATTCGGTGAGCAGCAGCTGCTCGATAAAAATGACATTCTGAAGTGTCTTGTCTCAAGAGAGCCATTACGCCACACCTAGCAGAACGTCTTACTCTCCACGCTGTCTGGAATTGAGCTGCTCTCCACTTTGGTAGCTGCAGGTTTTGCATCCACTGGAGAAATAACAACTTCCTGACCAGAGCTGTCCCTTTCTCCTCTTGTATACACTGCAGATGTAATATCTCTTCCCTTTCAGCATTGCCATCCTGGAACTATTATTTTATAATTGCTCGTTCCTCTTCCAGTTGGTCCCGCTTTGGACATTTCCTGAATAGCAATAGCAGCTCATAATCACCTCTGGTAGCATGCGTACAGCGCAATCGGACGGATTCATTCCGTCTCTCAGCCATCTTATTTGTTGCCAGCCTCACTGAAGGGCTGGCACTAGTTTCGTTTTTCGTTGGCACGCTGTTTGTAGACTTCTGCAAGTCCTGGGGAAAGCTGCACACCGTGATTATCTTTCACCAGTGGAGGCTTCGGGGCTCGCTCGCTTTTAGCTCCATTTGTCCCTTACTAATTCCGTGATTCTCCAAAAGCATTCAGTCTCAATCTGCTGTCTATATTTACAGCATGGAACCAAAACCTGACGTGAGGGAGCTCTGACAATGGGTGCTGCTTAATACTGGCCTGTCGTTCAGCGGGGCACTGCCCCGCGGAGGAACAGGCTGTGCCGCGCTGCTGCGAGGGCCGAAGGAGCATCCACACAGCAAGGTTCTCTTTCGCCTGCGCTGGAGCTGCTGCAGCCCTGCCCACGAGGAGCACATCAGTTAAATCATATGTTTAGGTTTAATGGAATTACTCCTGATTTACATTGCTCTAATTGCTCCTTATCAGTAACTGTCCTTTTCCTAGCGCGCTGCAATACAGCTGCAGCAGGAATGGAAGCAGTATAACAGTATTTGCCTTTTAGTAGAAGCCACCATTGATTTAGTTCACCTGGGGCAAATAGCTAGATGAAGTAATTAGCTGCAGTTTAACCGTCGTGTATCTGAGAGTGATGTCTGAATCCGAGAGACCAAAAATGATCATGGATTTTGGCAGCGTATTTTTAAAAGTCTGTTAAAAGAATTCTAGAAAAAAATAAAACATTTTCTTTCACGTGTTATTGAGGAATAAATTACGAAGATGTTTATGGAATTTTGTATGTATACATTTATGCCTGGCACAGAGTTTAGATCACCTTCTGAAATGAAATATTGTACAGCTGCTGCAATAACCTTGTCTCTCCTGAGTGACAAAAGGAAGCAAAGCCGTAAGTCAAACCTCGGTGCAAGGTATGAAAACAAAACGTGACTCATACACTAAATAGGATAAATTTTTAATACCCTGTTTGTTGATTGCATTTTATGAGTGGTGAATATTTGATTCTCTTTACAAGCATTTCGGAATTGTCACGTGTTGTGTCTCTTCAAAATCCTTTCATAGACTGTCAAGTGGGGCTGACTCTTCCTTTAGAGGGATGTTGTTGTGCGGTGCTGTTTGAAAGGAGGCCAGAGAGGAGATTTCCATGCCTAATGTATTTTCTCTTTCGGGTCATTCCTTAGCAAAGAGAATTCACACCGGGATAAAGAATATGTATCTGTATTGGAAGGACAGTGTTTGCATCAGGAACCTCCCATAATTCAGGAAGCACAATGCAGAGCAAAAAGGGAAGAGGCAGTAAGAGAATATAAACTCATCCTTTAGAAGAGATCAGAGATCCTAGTTCAGATTTGTTTGCTCCAGCCAGAAGAGAAGTTTCAGAGCTTAGAGTTACTGGGCGTGCAAGTCTAAGCCTCCTCTGCCGGGAGGCACGGCTCTGTGGAAAATCATGCTTCTCTTTATGGAGATGCTTGTTTCTTACTACAGCCAAATTCTCTCTTTAGTTTTAAGATGAGCTGATCTTTCTGTACATGTTTTATTGGAATTTATCAGTCATGTTAAAGAAGGATAAGTAAGAGAGGAAGCTGCTTGAATTCCCTCCTCCTAAGCCCTTCAGTTTATAACTGTGAAACGACCAGAAGAAGGAACATTTAACCGTATTGCAGGTGCTGGTAAAAGCTGCCACAGAGAACAGCAAGGTGCAGTTCATATAACAAAATATGTTTTAGGGAAGAGAAATTGAAGTAAGTAATATCATCATCTGCCTTGAATGGGTATGGTGATAAATAAAAGTGACTTTCTTCTTAAAAATATTGATGAGCACTTCATTCCAAATACAAAGGGAAGGCACAGAATGGGCTGCTCTTTCCAAGGTGTACAGAAATCTACAGAGAGGCCTAGGGGCTGTATATGCACAGCCACCAAGGCTGGGTCAGTAAAATATGGGAAGAGGGATGTACTGAGGGAACTTTCAGAAAATTCGTGGTTGATACCTGCTGTCAGGGCTATTGGACACCCAGTGTAGGTGTAATGACTCAGGATACAGGAGAAGAATTTTCTGAAGTAGGGAAAAAAAATTTCCCCAGTATCATTAAGATTGTTTCTAAATAGCCAGCAGTGATATGGCAAAAGCAAATGAAGATGACACAGGTGATGGAAACGGGGAATTTAAGAGTTAAAGTAACTGATCACGTATCAGGAAGCACTAGGACTTGCCAGAGTGAATAAAGCTGGTTTCCCAGTTTAGCATCCCAATTAGTTGAAATTTCACCTGAAGCTTTCTCTGTGGTTGGAGTATTTATAGTGCCTCTGCTTTGTGTTCACCAGTTTCTGGTGAAGAGGGAGCCCTGCTACATCCTGTGTCTTGTCTAGGGAGCCTGCTGTGATCTGGCTCCTCTGATCAGCTACTCATTTTCATAAAACTTGTGGGAACTTAATAGCTTTGATGCCGCCAGCTTGAGATGGAAACGATCATTCTGTCAAAAGGAGCTGAGGGATGGGGAGTGGAAGAGACAGACATGCTCAGGCATATATCCACAGTCGGGCAGCGTGGTCATGTGTTTCCTGAGGAAGCCAGGTTGAAAAATAATGGTCCAAACAAGGGTGAATGATGCTTCTTTCTCTTCTTATCTTTTGACTGTATTTCTGACCAGGAGTACACTGTTAATCTTAAGATTTGGAACACTGTCCTTAATTTAAAGTAGGCTTGCGAGGGCAGAGGTGACTGTGATTTGTAAATAGGAGGAAATGAGCCCTGGCCTTTAGCTGGCACAGCACAGATTAACAATCAATAGTCCAGCAGGACAGATAAATCACAGAAGCCAAGTCAAATCCTGTGTAGCTAAAGGCCAGATGGATGGTCCAGATCCAGAGCTGAGCCTCGTGTGGAGGGCAGGATGGATGCACCTCTCTTTTGCAGATTTCTGATGTGCGGATTGACAGTTGATCCGATAAATAATGCAGAATCCTCCAAACAGAGGCAGCTGTGCTGTGAACAGGAGAACAGAGACACAGAGGCTCACGGTCAGGCTGCATGGGAGGAGCGCAGCTTTCTGACAGGTCCTGCAGAGAGGACAGCTCTGGATATGGACCTGTGGTTGTACGGGGCACGTGGGGTGAGTGGAAGACCTAGCCTGTTTTGGGGCGTAAGCCTTCCAAGCGCCTTGGCAGGGCAGCTTGGAAATCAGAAATGAAGGTTATTCAGACGAGGTGTCATGGCCCTTCTCTCTGATCCTAGTGCAGTGGACTGCTGTCCCACGCCGCAACTGCAGCCATGCCTTCTCTTCCACTGCCTGACCCCTCTGGGGCTCCAGCTCCTGGGAGTCGCTGCCGCCAACCCTGCCCTGCCCTGGCAGGAGGGAGAATGCCCGAGCGATCCAGCTGTTGCCTTGGCACAGCTGGTGCGTTTCAAAGGGGGTAGAATTGACAAGGATCAGGTTGTTAATAACACGGATTTCTGAGTGAATTTGTAATGTTACCCAGAGAAGCAAGAAATTGCAGCAGCCTCACAGTATTACCCTTAATCAGAAAATATTTGTCCTGCATCCTCATCGCGTATTTGAACTCAAAGTGGTGCCAAAAGAAAAGAGAGGCAGAGTCTTCCAAGAAGACTGCATTGAGCCTACCTGTCCACTGAACAACTCTGCGTTGGAAATGTTGTCAGCTTATAAGTTTCACCAGTGTTGTGCTTTCTCAGGAGAAAACATGCACAGCGTGCCAAAATGCACTTGGCTGTGATTCTCTCCGTGTATCCGGCTAGGGCAGGCAGTCAGCATTTGATGCGGCTCACATTTGAATCATGCGGGAAATGAAAGTTGTACAAAGCCCAGAGTGAGGAGATACCGCGCCGGCAGGCAACGCCTGGCTGCCGTGCGTGGCGGTTACCTGGCGCCGATGAGGGGCTGTCACCATGTAACTCCACGGCTGGCGTCCGTGTGCAGCGTGCGCGCGTACACACGCACCCTTGCAGCAGGAGCAGGAATACAGAGGGGCAGAGCAGACACACCCCTTCTCTGTCGTCTTCGGGAAAGGCTCCTGCGGCTTTTCCCCTTGCCAGGCTTGGCGTGCAGAAGTGCGAGAGAATAAAAGCAGCGCTCTGGCTCGTGATGCACGGCGCTGGAGCAGCCGTGGGCTTTACGGGAACGGCATTTACAGCTGACATCAGATCTGAGTATTTGCATTGGATTTCAGTGTCGGCATCGGAGGTGTGGCTTAGCGAGGACACTGGTTCAGTCTTCTCATCCAGCTAAGAGGCAGCTCCGACTGGGAGGATGCTCGCTCCCCTCGGCTCCGCTATCCTCCTCGCATCTGACTCCTCCCTCCTGCAGCTCAGAACAGCGCAGGGTGAATCCTACAGCCTCTCCTTCCTACTATGTTTCTCCCTGAGCTACTAGAGGTTGAGCATACCTGATTTTCTGCCTTCGCTTCAGCTGAACTCGTGAGTAAGGCACATTGCCTGATACCTGTCAAAAGTGAATGGCATGTTATTACCTGAAGAGCCTAAATTAACCGTCTTCCAGTACGGAGAGGATTATGAAGAATTGCATTTTTTTCAGCGCCTTTGATACTTCTTTGTTGCCTGATTTTTCGAGAGCATGAGTTGTTCTGGTTTTCAGGGGTGCTTTCACCTGGATATTTCTTCATCAGATGCCACAAAAGAGAGTCTAGGAGAACAAAGAAACTTATGATGTGGAGCTAACAGTTCTGGTTTCAGCTCGTGAAAACTTGCAGAGGAAGTGAGAAGGCAAAGAAAAAAATTTGCCAAGGACAATGTCGATAACACCTAGTAATTTGTCACTCAATGGGACAAGCTTCTTCGCTGAAAATCATAGCGTTACGGATAAGCCTAGTGAGCAGAGAACTTTAAATGTCTTTCTGTTCTGCTTGACTTTTATCATTGCCTTCACAGCACTTCTGGGCAGCATTTATTCACTAGTTTCCCTGCTGAAAATGCAAAACAAATCCACGGTTTCAATGATTGTGACCTCTTTGTCCATAGATGATTTGATCAGCATTGTGCCAGTGATTATTTTCATGCTCACCCAGTGGTCAAGTGATGTCCTCCCCCGGCCTCTGTGCACCACCTCAGCGCTGATATATTTATTCCAGGGCATTTCTAGCAACCTGAAGGGGTCTCTTATAGTTTCTTACAACTTCTGCACCATCAACAAAACTGAGACAATGAGCTGCAGTACTTCCAGGCGACGGGTGAGCATGGTCTGGGCCATTCTTACCATCTGGATTGTCAGTTTGCTGATCTGCATTTTGCCTCTTTGTGGTTGGGGCAGGTACATCTCCACCTCCTGGGGTTGTTTTGCTGACTGTGCCAGTTCCTACGTCTTGTTTTTATTTATTGTCTACTCGCTCTGCTTTTGCCTCCTCACAGTGCTGTCTGTCCCTCTCACTTACCAGCTGTTGTGCTCGGATGGGCAACAGCTGTTTCACATTGACTACCAGGAAATCTCAGGAGGCCACGTCACCCCAGGGACACCTGCAGCCTGCAGTACTGCTACCCTGTCTCTGTCACCCGTGGACCCTGTGGATAAAACTCTGAAGCCTTTTCCAAATGCATGTCCAAGCTCAGAGGCCATTTTTAGGAAAGGTGTGACTGAGAGCGGTGCGCTCGAGCCCCGCGGCGTGAAGAACATACAGAGCAGGAGCTTCACGGTGGGCTTCGCCCAGAAACGATTCTCGCTGATTCTCGCATTGACAAAAGTCATTCTCTGGCTTCCAATGATGGTAAATTGACAGATTGCTTTGCTTTCTAATGTTTACTTACATGTAAATGGGACACGAGTCGGTGTGCCATGTAGTGACACAGATGAACAGGAGCCATTGCAGTTGTTCCTTGTAGCGTAGTTTGTGCCAGCGAAGGTCCCTTTCAGCAGCTCTGTGTCACTAGATGAATTCACCTGGCTTTCAGGAGGTTTGGCAGAGCCTGATTCATCGCTGTGTTACTCTACCATCACACCATGTGTCCCACCTGAATACAGGATGGGTAAGGTCCACTCTTTCGTACTGCCAGCCGTCTGACAGCATTTCTTTGGCCCCGCGGGGTCTGTGGATTGCACTACGCTGGCTCTTCTGCCCCTGCTCTTGGCTGCGAGCCACGTCCTCCGACAGACGGGTTAAAAAATAGGCATTTGATAGAAAAAGGAGGTTTGCTTGCATCTTTGTAATCTCGGTGGTGTTGGGGGGCGGGGTGGGTGGGAGGGAGTGCTGTGGGTGTGCATGCACTGGTGTGTTTCGGAGCATTAGAAGGGGCATGAGCCGCGGGTCTGGGCAGGGCTGTCCCTGGCCCCGGGTGTGTATCCACTCGGCACCTCAGCTTCTCTCAACGGAAGGAGAGCGTTACAGAGCGTCTGCAGCGCAGCCCTGCGTGGTGCTAAGTTCCCTCTGTGCCCCATCAGGAGCTGGTGCCGTGCAGGAGGGACTGAGCTAGCGGCCGCTTGGATTGTAAGAAGTTGCTCGTTTTAACAGCGCTCAGGCATCTGTATGGAGCTTAGGCAAGGGCTTTTCTGAGAAACACAGAACGAGGAGGAGGGTGTCTGTCACTCTGTTTTCTCTGTTAGAAACAAAATTGTTAGGCTCAGCGAACGTTAATGACAACCTGTGTCTTTTACTTGTGTCATATTCCTGGTGAGATGTTCTGTTTATTCCTGGAAGTATCTCATGTGCCTGAAGCGATTTAAATTTCAAAATGTTCTGCCTTTCAGATACAAATGGTTGTCCAGCACATCACTGGTTTTCAGAGCCTTTCGTTTGAGACTCTTAGCTTCCTGCTGACTTTGCTGGCTGCCACAGTCACCCCAGTGTTTGTCCTGTCAGAGCACTGGATCCACCTGCCCTGTGGCTGCATCATTAACTGCAGGAGGAATTCGTACGCAGTGTCTTCAGAAGAACTGAAAAGTAAGTATGGGAGGGTGAGGCACAGCTGGAATGTGTCTTGTACTAAAGAGGACAGTCACGGTACTTTGTACTCCTTGAAACCGTTTCCCTGAATTAGACAGGCACTATTCAGAGTGATAAATGAAACTCAGAACATCCATGCAAGGCAGCTGGATGGAAGCAGTGATAACTGAGGCACAGAAGCTTGGCTGATTTTCCCAGGTCACTGTCAGATCTGGCAGAGTCTGGTGGACTCAGAATCCTAGTTTTGTTCTTCTCCTATCCTGGGAGAGATGTATCTACCAAAATCCAACTTCTGCTAATCAAATAGATGGAACATGCTAAAAATGTTTAGTGTTGTGGGAGAAAAGAACATATAATTGCAAGGAATTAGAAGAAGGAGAGGAGCTATTGTTCGTACACCTGCGTTGTAGCTACTAACCAGAAATGGCAGTGGCACCAATAAGCAAATAGAGAAGGATGTGATTTATGGGAGGGGCCTGCATCTCAGTGAGTTCATGGCGCTTGGTGAAAGCTGAGGAACTCCCACACAGCTTTTGCCTAAAAATATTTCCCTGCATGTTTATACAGTTTACCTTGGTGTAACAAAGGATGCCAGACCTTCACTGGTAACCTTCTTGGAATCTTCTCAAGCCCGGTTTTTGTCTGGGCCTCCGTGTAAAACCAGCTGGAGGATCCCTGCACACAGTGACTGCCACAGCCTGTCTCCTGTGCTTACACGACTTTTGTTCTTTCCATAAAGAACTTGATCATGTGGTAGTACTCAGTCAGGAAACAGAAGACAAAGAGATACAGCTGTCACTCCATGAACTTCTCTCTAGTGAGAAGCACATTCAGGCTTCTGCAGACGTGAATAACATTGTCACATTTGTGGCTAAAAGACTGCATAGTGCTTTCCTGTGCATTTCCGGGTCAGAGTTATGAAATACCGCAGTCTCCAGTGTTCATGTGTCTGCACAGAGGGGAGAATATACAAGAATTTCATTGTGTAAATACTTCAAGTATTTATTTTTTATTGTAGAATTCTGGTTTTTTTTCTTGCTTGACTATTGATATTGAAGGTTAGTTATAGATTCTTAGAAATGTTTTATCATTTTGTACAATTTTTCACCTTTAGGAATATAGCAGAAACAGACTCTGAAAAAAAAAAAAGTATTATGAAATTTAAATGTTTTCTTCTGGTGTGTAGCCCATAAAACATCATGTATTGTGTGTTTTTGAAAATGGTGGATAATCTACCAGTTTCTGGGACTGCATTAACTTTGGAATATATCATTTCATTAAGAAGGCAGTGTAATAACGTACTGAGAGGTATTTCTCCTCAACAGTTCATTCTGTTTATGAACAGAAAATCGTCATTTTCATTGCGTATGCAGTCTCCTTTTTCTTCTTGGTTTTGACTCTCTGCAATACCTTTCTTCCCTTTCTGCTTAGCCAAGCGTCGGGGTTTCGAATTCAACCTGTCATTCCAGCAAGGTTATGGAGTCTACAAGATATCCCAGGAAAACCACCACCAGCACCCCCGCGGGGACGGCACAGCCGCGGCCCGCGGCGGCCCGCCGAGCCCCGCCTGCGCTGCCCGGAGGGAGCCGGGCCCGGCGGCCTTCAGCACCACGGCGCCGGCGGACAGCGCCCGGGGCAGCCCGCGGGGGCGGGGGGCGCGGCCCGGCCCGGCCCTGCCCGGGGGGGGCCTGGGGCCGCCCGCGCCGCCGGCCTGCGCCGAGGGGCCCGAGAGGAGGCTGTCCCACGAGGAGGGGCACAGACCCGAGCTGACGGACTGGGAGTGGTGCAGGAGTAAGTCGGAGAGGACCCCGCGGCAGGTAAAACGCGAATTTGGCCTTGTTTTTTTTCTGACCATGACAGTTACCCTACCAAGAATAATTTAACCTACATTGAAATTGCCATTAGTTGTGTAGTTACTTCTAGTAAAAATCACACTTAGCATTGTATATTTTAGAAGGGACACACCAGTTTGCAGATTCTCATCCTGCAGTAATTTCTCACTTTTCTTCTTAATCATGAGTCTTTAATTATTATTTTTTTTTTTTGTGCACCTGCAGGATCTATATATGGTAAGAATTCGGTAAGAATTATGTTAATTCATCTTCATTAACAGGAATTTTGGCTCAAAAATACTCCAAAAGATTACGTTTTCAAGAGCATTTCCAAACATCTCATGAATTTTTTTGCTGTGCCATTTAGTGCGCATGGTGGTGTTAGGTTGATGGTTGGACTTGATGAGCTTAGAGGTCTCTTCCAGCCTTAAAGATTCTGTGATTCTGTGCCATGCGGTATCTCTAGTGAAAATGGAAGTGGAACTTATGTGCTGCTTTTGTCACATCCGGGACTCTAAAAAGCATCTCAGAATGGCCTAAGGAGTGAAGAGGTCATACAGCATCGTGCAGTTGTCTGCTTCTGCTGCGTGCACCTTTCCGTGCTATGGCAGTTGTGCTCCAGTACACAATTTTGGTCTGCGTGAGTAGTGTATCTAATGGTCGTCAGGCACCATAGCTATATGGCTATTTTCAAGATAAACCAGGGCAGTTCTGTGTACGTGTAAGTACAGTTTTTGTGTTTTTATGTGACACAGTCACAGATTCATGTTGCTGCTGGAAATTGACTCTGAGACAACTTAAAATGTCATTTCTGCCTGTTCACCTTTGGAATTTTCCACCTTGGTGGAACCCTAAAGGAGCCACTATCAGCTTTTGATTTATCATGCATGAGCAACCAGGAAACATGTGCAAAAGGGCTGAACCAAATTACACTGAAGTATCTTAAACAATATTTGATTAGTATTTGAGTAGTAAATAGTAATACTGTTTGAAGTTGAGTTTTCATTTTATTTGATTAAATTTCAGGAGCTTTTGTAGTATGGAGCAAAATTACTGCTTTTCTTCTGCTGTGTTTGCACAGTGAGAAGTTCACATTGGCCACAGGAAAAGCATATCTTACGTTTTTCTCTAGGATTGTGACTTTGAGAGAAAACAAGAGTCTGTTTCTCTCTTCTGAGGAATGGACAAAAATTTAATTGAAAACTTAAATGCTCAGAGGGGTGATTTTATATTTTGGGATAGCTGTTTCCTGTGTGGTGTGGAAGCAGTTACTCTCCGACTGTCCTTCAGCGCTCACACAAACTGAAGTATCCATTGCCAGTTAAAGGGGGTTAAGTGTCTCCATTGAAACAAGCAGAAGTGTCCGTAAATCTGAGAAACACGTTTCCAGGTGACACAGTTGCATGTTTATGCCCTGTTCAGGAACAATGTAAGATGATCAGGAGTTTTCCTGGAAGGCTTGGTTTTTCCCAAGCTCTCCTGACAGTGTTTCGAAGGGGAAACTTGCATTAAGGAAGTTGAATTTTAAGGTCTGAATGGGAGGGAAGGACTTGACTTGACCTTGCCTGGGTTATGAGAACCCTGTCTTCTGGAGCGAGTGCTGACTGGGACAGGTGGGACTGGCATGCTTTTGTAGCCTTTCCTGCAGAACCGCAGCATCTGTTAATCTTTCCAACGTGCTGCTTCAGTGAACTCCACACTGAGTAGTCGCTCCTTGTTCCTATGAATTCTGGTATCTGCCAACACTGCTCAGCAGTAACCAAAACATCCCTGTGTTACCAACACTGTTTGCAGCACAAATCCCAACCATGGCCCCAAATCAGCTGCTGTGAAGATTAACTTTGTCCTAGCCAAAACCAGCACAGTCCCTTTCCCGAAAAGCAGATGTTCACTCTCTTGCAGCACACCACGGTGAGCTACTGTGTTTGTGGGCAAGGGTAAATGATGACTCAGCTGGTTTTAATCGGCTAGTTCTTGGTAAACCCCTGTGGGCCATGCATAGTTTGGTTCATCAAGTCAGTGTATCACTAGGTTCATTGTTAACTGTGGCTCTCCTTGCAGCAGTTTCCTGATGGTGTTTAGAAAAAAAATAATTCCTTTTCCCATCTCCTGTGGCTGCCATTTCAAATTGCGAGACCTGTGACTTCCGTGGTAGCAGGTACAAGCATCTCTTTGTGAGGCAGCTGGCAACGGCTGCGTGTGGATGCCTTTATTTGCCCTGGGGCTTTGGGTGTCACTTCTGGACATACTTCTTCACTACTTGCCTTGCAAGGAATCCCAATTCATCCTTTTCTGACATTTTCCACGTTACAGCCCAGTGTGCAGTTGCCAGGCATTAAGGCTCCTGTGGTCTAAAAGTTCAGGGCTTCAGCATTGCGGATCTCGGTGTTTCTGACATTCAGCGTGAGCTTCCCGAGCCTCACCGCACTGACATTTGCTTTGCTGCTGAAAAAGGGCAGAATATGAAACTCCAGCAAGCATTGTAAAAATAACTTTAATGCATTTCTCAGATGTATGTTGGATAAAAGATCAATTTGGGCCAAACATTAAATAAGTTGAAGGCCACCTCTTTCCTTTATCCTGTCTCGAAGTCCCTCAGTATCTAAGAAAAGTCACTTTCTCCTCATCACTCATCTTTGTTAAAAAAGTGAGTCTATCCCTAGCTTGTATTTGCCATGAACTTCTGGTTGATTTGTCAATTAAGCTAGCCAACTGGGGACAAGGTACCAAAGCTTATTAGAGTACTTGCTTTTCGATGAGCAGAACTTGTACTAACTTACAGTAGGAGGAAGAACAGCAATAACACATGGATTTTCAGCTTAGCTGTTAACTGATGTGGTAAATGTATCCTTCATGCTGAATTTCCACTCAGCGAAGGGCGTCGATGCTCAGCACGAGAACTGGAGAAGAGCATCGTATCAGTCCTTCTGCACACACCGGTTGAAAGATGGACAGAAGTTGTCTTCTAGAAAATTAGAATGCATTTTTCACATTAATATTATTTTATCATTTCTGTTGTACTGCCTGGTTTGAAAGCTTTTGAAAGTAGGAGCTCCCCTGAGAGCAGCTGGGTGGGGGGGCTCCGTTTCCCTCAGGCTGTTGTGGGGGTTCCCCCTCATGGCGTTGTGCTTCTGTGCTCCTTCAGGGGCAGAATCTTTGACTCACACAATTTGCAGCTCTGCAGCAAAATGGGGAGCATTACGGTAATCTCATCTAGAAAATACCGTGCCAGTTGACGTTACAGTTGGGAGGACTACGGTGAACTTCAGCCAGGTATTGAAGAAATGATTGTGAGAGCTGCTGCTGCTGGATGAGTAATACGGCGTGCGGTGCTGTGGCTGTCGGGGGTCCCATTTGGAGTAAAACCTGCTTTGCCAAGTGCCATAAACCAGAACATTGTGGTCAGGGACAAAAAGGTGCAACGGTCTCATCCTGATCTCCAGACAGCAGCTAGTCAGGCACACAGATTTTTCACAGAGGACAAGTAAACCCTTTACAACACAATCCTACTGCTTCCGTCGCTGCATCAGCATTGGCTTTGCTGTGCAGATGCAGCACCAAGGACCTGCCTCCGTCTCTGCCTGGTGCTGGCCACAACATTTTTCTGTACGGCGCAGGTCAGCAGAAATGAGCTGGGTGTGCCCCGCTTTCTAAGTGCCTGTTGTCACCCCTTTTACTGATCCTTTTTTTTTTAGCATTCGCTAAATTATTCCAGTTCCTCACTCAGTCTTGTGCTATTAGCCAGTTCCAGTGACTGTACAGTGGCTGCTCCTCAAGCTTTTAGCAGACCACAAAAAGAAGTCACCGTAAGAGCAGGGTATGAAGTGTTCTGTTTTTCATTTCCAGAAACATCCATATGTGCAGACTGTGTTTTCCCTTGTACTTACCAACAAAACCTCTGATTATTTTGCAGTGCATTTGTTACAAGCCCTGCCTGTGCTGGCAGTACTTTAAAGTTCTCTGCAGTTTTTTGCAGGCTGCCATAAAAAAGAATTGGCCTGATCTAATGGAAATTAGTTGGTCCCTTGCCTGATCATAGACACTGCTGCTCTCACTGAGAGTTGATCCAAATCCTGATCTTAAAACAAAATTGGGTTACCTTAGGAATTCAGTACAGGCAGCTCCTGTAGCCCTGCGCCTTTATGCTGCTGACAATCTACTGGTTTCTTCTGAAACGCAGATGCATGTAATACAAACACTGTCAGGTACTGCCACTGGAGATCGGGGCCCGTGGAGCTGCAGTGTCTCTGATAAGTCCCCTTTGCCATGGGAATACCGCTGTGTGCAGCGGCAGGCGCTCCGCGGTGCCCAGTCCCCTGCTCTGCTCCTTCATCTGCTGGCTCCCTCGCTGGCAGGGCCCAGGGGAAGGAACCCCAGGCTGAGCTAGAGGTGGGAGTCTGCTTGCTCAGCCAGTACCAAATCCTTTTGAGAACAGGAAGAGAACGTGGGATTTAGCTGTGTCCTGCACATCATCTGGGTAAACTCTACTGAGCTTCCCACAAGTCAGCTTGGGGCAAAACGCGTACAGCCCAGCGGTACGACGAGCCGCTGCTGGCTGCGGTCTCTGGTCACAGCACAGCTTTAGTATCCAGCAAAACTGAAGTTTGAGATGGCTCTGCATGGCAGCACATCCTGTCCCTGCCAGTTGCCTGGTTAGAGACAGTTTTGTCTTTGCATTTTGGAAGGAGCCCAACACCAGTGCCACACAAAGCCAGCAGAGATGCGATGTTTGTGTGTTACTTTTTTTGTCATCTCAGCGGGCAGTCCGTTTGGGAGTTTGACTGGATGACCTTTAAAGGACCCTTCCAACCCAAACTATTCTGATAGTTTGGAAGGAATGTCTGATAGGATGAGGCTGAGCCTGAGGCAGACTTTGGAAGTTTCCCTGCCAGGACTCCAGTGCTGCAGCGGAAGGGCAGCGGAGCTGGGATGGGATGGAGGGCAGGGGGTGCTGGCAGAGCCTTCCTGCGCATGGGAGTGGGAGCAGGTACAAGAGGAGGTGCTAGGAAGGAAAGGGAAGATGCAGCTGCTCTCCAGCCTACTGCAGTACATCCATCTTTGAACCCTTTTATAAAGCTTTTATCTGTACCGTATCACAGTTTCCTTGGCTTGTGTTTGGCCTTTTTTCCAGTTTTCTGTTACTTCCGTAGCCAGAGCTGAGCCATTGCTCCGCTGCAGAAGTGCTGCAAGCGGCACCGCATCCGTTTCGGCAGAACAAAACCTGGTAGCAGCTGAAGGGGAACATCACAACCTGGCTCCCTGCGACTGAGAAGCAGGGGGAAGGAGCAGCTTGGCATGAGTGTGAAGGACACCTATTTCTTTAATACTGATTTATGTATTTTAAGGCTTTGGATTGATGTGCCTTCCTGCATGTCAGTATGTGGAAAGGTGAAAAATGTCCCCTATTCCACCCCTCCCCCAAGCTCCTTCCTACCATGTCACATCTGCTTTTTTCTTTCTTTCTTTAGCACTTAACAGTAAATTCACTCAGCCCTTTCCCCTGAAAGCTGTGCTTTTGCCTCTGTTTCAAGCTGGGGAAAATGAACGCAGAAATAAAGCTTCCATAAATCTTGTCCTGCTGCAAAGCTAGCCCATGGCAGTGACTGTGCTGGGGAAGCGCAGGCAGAGCTGGGAATACTGGGGGCAGTGCTGTGTTTGCAAGGTTTGCAGGCAAAACTGTCCTCTTGGGCTGCATCCTGAGGTAGCTGTCTTTTCCCATTAACACTAGTGGAAGCCAAGAGGCTGAAGTACACGCCGTGCCTTGGAAATGTGTCCCCTTACACTTCTGTCCTACGTTTTCTGTCCTACAAATGTGTCCCCTTGCGCTTCTGTCCTACAAAGCCGTCTTGTCCATTTCCTCCCAGTTCTGCTTGTGCAGCAGGAGGTGTTCGGAGGTGTTAAATGGTTATAGTCGTCATGCTGGTGGTCATATGTGCTGTTCTCTGAGTTACAGGGAAATATTAAATTTCCTGTTTTGCTACTCCCAGGCTTACAGCATATGTTGGGCGTATTGGCCCAGTGTACGTACCACTTCTTAATAGGAAGAAAAACCTCTGAGGCAAAGAACTCACTGAAGTCTCACTGAACCTCGCGTGAGGACTTCCGTCTCGCTTGAAGGCGGTTTGCTGTGCTCGGTAAGGGTAGGGAGCCGGTGAAAGGCTTTGTGTCTCTGGTGCAGGATTACCGGAGTAAGGCAGGAGGACTGCTGTCTCCTCTCAGTTCAGGTCAGGTGTGGCTGGAAATAGTGTCTGCGGTCTGGTACGGCCCGGCCACTCAGCTGCACTGTGATTAGGAATTGAAATGGGAAAACCTGGTCACCACCTTGACAAAAGATAACCAGTTTCAGCGGGAAACTGGCCAGCATTGAGGACTTTGTGCTTCAAAATTCACACCCCACCAGTAACACATGCAGCTGGATCCTTGTGAATATGAGTTTGTCTTTGCTGATTTTAAAGTTACCTGATTCACATAGTGAGATGAAGCTGTGAGGATTTCGTAGTTAAACACGCGGTCCTGCGGTTACTGTCGAGGTGGTGCTCACGGACAGGCGCTGCGCGGCTGCCCGAGGGGTGGGCGTTGCGGACTCACCCGCTGGCTGCGCGTCAGCCGGCAGAGGCCTGATGCTGGAATAGTGCTGACAAGTACAGCTCTCCCAGTAAGCTACCCTCCTATCTCAACTAGTAAACTGGGGCTGGCTTTGGAAGTTGGAAAGTCAGAAGCAGATGTGGGTGTGTTACATTTAGCAAATCAAACTTTATTTAAATGGGGAAAAAATCTAACTGTGTTTTACTAGAGCTTGTAAATACCAAGGTTAGTCAGCAGTGGTCTGATCCAAAGCAGCCCAAGTCCACGTAAATATTCCGTTATATTTGGTGAGGCTCTGTCGCAGTCTGCGTAAAGCTTTCATTTGAAAAGCTGCTGGTATTTCGCATGTCTGATGCCAGCAGCCACTCCAGTGCTTCAGGGAAAGGTAGCTCTTAGCAGGACTGAATATTTTTCCGTGCTGTCTGCTGAGAGGAGGAATGGCACGTGCCAGCTGGCCTGCATGGCCCCCGTGCCTGAAGTGGTGCAGGAAAACAAGGGGCAAGAAGTCTCTCCCTCCATGACTTGTTTTTCACTCTCTAAGCAACAAGTGATACTCGCAGAAGGCTGCCCAATTTGTGTTGTGAAAGCAGTATTTTCATTCTGTTACTTTCAGACCTTAAATAAGCAGTGAGAAAGGCATCGTTTACTTTGATTTAGCTTTTTGAAGAGTAGGGTGCCAAATGATGTATGTGATGCCTTTGATTTTCTGGTGAAGCTCTGTGCTGCGTGGAGGATGGCGCTGCCTCGGAGTGACGGTAATGATGCCGTAGCTGGTTGTGTCCTCATTGTCTGTTCTGTGAGTAAAGGGTTACTCCATCAAAGTGATTCCTCTGGAATGAAAGTGGCATGAAAGGAGAATGAGGCAGCGGGTTTTATTTAATACCTGTATAGGCTAGCTATAATGGAGAGGGAGAGAAAAAATGGTACTTGTCATTTCTTACTCTTGCTCAGCTGCGTTTTTGAAAGATACCTTCAACGTCTCAAAATACCAGTGTATCTCCCTTTCCTAAAGAGTTTGAGTGTAAATACGTCGTGTATTTCTTTGGCTGTACTTAACTGCCTTCAGGCAACAGAAATCTCCCAGGCTTGTAATATGTTATAGGCTTTCTGATTATTTTTTTTTCTTTGACTTGATGCCTCATCTATGCGTTGCCTCAAGCAAACTCTTTCGAGAGGCTCTCTGTATGGAACCTATTTATGTGCCCTGCCAAGAGAAAGAGGGAGAGGCTGTGTAAATGATTTCACTTCGGAGGAGTCAGCGGTGTATCTCTCTATGTCTGCAGCTTAAAGGTATTTTAGCTGCGTTAGATACACAGGGTCTTTCTCGCTCCAGGAAAGTTGTAAACATTTCAGTGAACACCAGCCACAGCATAGAAGCCCAGCTATGAATGGACTAGAAGATTGTGTCTGCTTTCCACTGGCCTGTACAGCTGTACCTGTGTGGCTCTGCTGTGATGGTCTCCTCTGGTCTCTCCCCGCAGGTTATGTTCCCTCGACTGGAAAATCAATGTCATGTTTCACCAGCATCTTCTGACTTGGCTCCAAGTGGGACCATGCGGCGTGGTCCCGCTTGCAGCTAAACATCACCTGGCACTCTGTTGAGTTGTATGAGCAGGAGAAATACTGAGAGTGGAAATGTTTGCCCGGGGGGGCCAGGCTGAGTATGGGCCAGCTCCCGGGGCGCTCCCCTCGTGCCGGCACCCCAGTGTGAAGCAGCGAGCTCCTGTGGCTGCTGTTGATTCTGCCTGGGTCAGGTAAATAAGCAACAGCTTTCAGATCTGGTGCTTAAACGGGTTTTTGCGAATGCTAGATACAAGTGTACATGCAGACACGGAACCAGAGAAAAGAAATAAAAGTAAACCTCGTGGAGCTGGCCCATGATGCCGTATGTGAGAGGCTCTTACAGGAGTGAACCCTCCACAAAGCTGCCACTGACTGACATCAGCGTTCTTTCTCTGAGAGAACAGACAATGCTACAAACAAAGTCAATCCGCACTGAACAAGGCATCCTTGTACATTGGCCCTAATGCCACTCAGTGGAATAGTGCAATTTAGACACCTTCCAATAAAGCCCTTACATTGTAGGCTGATACGTTCTCCAGTTTTTAAAGGCTTGTGCTGTTCTTCAACATCTTTTTCTTCATTGTATTTTCCTAGTAAGCAAAACCACCACTTCAGTTTAACTTTACAATACCTGCAGCTCGGCAGAAAGCCTTGCAAATGAACTCTGCACTTTTTTTCCCAGGACTGGCAGTACACACATCAGATGAACTTCACAAATCTGGTGAAAAGGGTAAGGCTCAGTTTTGCAGCTATTACAAAAAGAGAATGAATGTCAGTGGATCATCTCCTGTGTAAAGAGGGACCAGTTCTTGGTAGGGAAGAGACATCTCAAGCTCTGATTTCTGTTCCCACCACGTGCTGCCCAATAAACCTCTCTTCTGCAATAACAGCCTTCTGCAGCAATTAACCCTCTCAGTCAAGACCATACGAAGTAATTTTTAGATGTTCATGGCTTTCAGAGCCCATGAGCTCAGCCTTCAATTACATGGTCCATTGTTGCCCACACTGCATGAGAAAACCACACAAGACAGAAATAAAAGAGCCAGAATTAATTTACCTGGGTAGCCACAGTGCTGGCATTTTTATACTTCCAGGTGCATGGCTTCACAATTTAAATCTCTAATGTAGATTTTGAATAATATCTCTTTCGTGCACACACCTCAAATATTTATCTTCGTGCAAATAATTAACTCAGAAATATTCATTCTGCACGCTCTTTTTTTACCTGACAGTGCAACTAAATTATTAGAAATTGTCATAAATATCTCACACTGTGTTGTGAGAACAAGTGCACAGAGTTACATAAGGAGCAAGTCCTTGTACTTGTTCTAAAAATCTTATTAAAAATAACAAGCATACAAATAAAAAGAAGCACGTCTGTTCTCCCACTTATTTTTGAGCTCAGTGTAGGATGTGAGACGGGTGTCTGGAAGGCAAGCAGTTTGGTGAACTTTCAGCAGATCTCATCAGGGCAGCCTATTTCCATATTGAAGAGAGTTGTTTCTTCTGAAATCAGCTGTTGTGTCTATGAGGAAGACTACTTACATGTAATAGATTTGAAACAGCAAGTCGTTACAGGAAAATATAGATTTTAATAGTAATTTTAGGGTGAGTAGGTGCAGAGCGTCTAGACTTCTGCAGCACCCGGGTGATTACGGAGCCCAGAGAAGCGGGAGCTCGTGGCAGGTGGCTCCCAGCGCTGAGGAGAGCCATGGCCTCCCCTGCGTGGCCGTAACGCCAGGCGCCTCCTGACCTGCGGCCTGTGCCGCGCCGCGCTGCGGGGGTCACGGAGGGTGCCGTACGCACTACTGGTGGGATATTAGGGGCTTCCTGCTGAGCTGATTCACTTCAGCCCCAGACAGCTGGGTACAGGAGTTCTGGTGTGTAGATCGAGTGTTCTTCCCTTGGACGCCTCTGTTGCACTTTCTCTTAGCGATTTCCTCCTGACAAAGGTCCGTCCCGATCGGGCAGGCCAACGACACATGCTGGTTTTCAGGTCGTCTGAGGCGAGCTTGTCTGTTCTTGTCATACCCTGTTAGCTCTCAATGTACTGCAGCCAGCTCCTCAAAGGGCACATCATTGCAGTGATTAATTATACTGCAGCTAATTTTGATTTTTAGGGAAGTGGAAGACTAAGCGTCTATTTTAAAATAAACAGAAAACACATTGTCTCTGCAAAGAAGCGATCCTTACTGGAAACATTCTAAAAATAGAACTTTTCAGCTAGAGCTGTATTCCACCAAAGTAATTAGGAATGCAAACTCATTAAAGCTTTATTTAGATTGCTGATATTTCTGTTTGGGAAGGCGGCATGGCCCAGTGGGAATGGTGTTAGACTGGGACGCAGCAAAACCTGCCATCTGTACGGGGCTCTGCCACTGCCTTCGGCGGGCTTGGGAGTGTCGCTCTCCGTCCCGGGACCTCACATCAGAGCTCTCCTGCCTTTTCCAGAGGTGAGATATGCACTCCAACATGATCTCTACTTCACTTTAACACTGATGTTACACCTGTCTTATTATATTCCAGGGCCTGTGATTCACGACATTTGAAAATTAGGAACTGTGAGGGAGACTTTACAGACTACTTGTGCTCCAGTCCTTTTGCAGACACGGTGCGTGGAACCCGCTGGGATGCCTTAGTGTGTCCCGCCTGGCCTCCAGCTGCTGCTGTGCGAGGCTGTTATATCTGTGTATATCTGTATATTCCTGTATCAGTCCTCTGTGATATCTGGACTTTTTTTTGCGGCTATCTTGAATCCCCTGTGTCATCTCTGATGGCACTAGGCCACCACGTCTGGGTAACTAGTTCAGCCTTTAAATGCCTGAGTGCACAGCCTCCCTGCATGGGCACGGAGGGCAGCTCCTAACTCAGGTGCACTGGAGTGTCATCCGAACAGATTGCCTTCTTCCCCTTGTTCATGTAGAAATTCCAGGCTCTTAAGCATTCCCATTCTTTCCCCCAGTTAACCTTTCTTTTCTCCCCTGGCCTTTACCATATTGCAACAGCAATTTATTGTCATTAAAATCAAGCTGAGCTGTGAGCTGCATGAGGCAGCATTCAGGTGGTGTGGCTCTGAGCAGTTTATCTTTGGTTTCAGTTGCTAACAGGTGTTACCTAGCTAAGGATCCGCTTCTGGAACAGCCAGCCCTGTTCTCAGAAGGTGAATTGTTAATTGATAACCAGGTTTGGCAAATGGAGCTATTCATGCTTTCCTTTCCTTGCTGCCACTCCGTGAAACAATAATTACTGGGAAATCCAGGGCAGTGTGTGCTTATCCAGACTGGAGGATGGTTTCTGCTGGTGGTAAGCACTGGAGAACAGGGACCACTGAGTTTCAGATCGTTGTAACAGGATGAATCCAGTTACACTTAAGGGAGAATGCAAAAAGTATGTAGAAATGCTCGGTACTTGAAATATTAATATGTTAGCCTTAAAGAATTTTCTAGGCTTCCTCTAGCAGAATAAATCCTTGATCACTTGTAGGCTGGAGTTTTAAATTCTTTTGAACATCAGAATACAGGAACGGTGTACATCAGATACGTCAGAAGCAGCTGATTGCAGCTGTACGTTCCTGACTTTTCTGTCAGCACGCAGCTCTGCGAATTGCGGATCAGCTCCTGCAGACACCGACGGGAAGCAGAGGGAATGCTGTGCTCCCTCGGGAAGCACTCACCAGCATGCAGAACACGGCTCTGCTTTGGCAAGTGATGAAATTAAGATTTTCTTCAAGTGTACTTGCAGCTTAATACCCCCTTATTAATATTTAACAGAAGTATAACTACTTCATGGCAAACTAGAGAGAAAATGTGTTTTCCTTTGGTTTCTGCCAGTTCGCAAGGAGAAATACAGTACCAGATTCTGTAACCTTCCTCTTTCCTTCCCTTCCCCCTCAAAAAAGCCATAGGGATCAAAATCTTACTTTCTGTTCAGGGAAGGCTGCGGAGTTTCTTGGTTCCATGAATGACCGCAGTAGGATCATGTGAAAACAGATGGCTCCTGCTGGGCCCTTCTCACTGCTTTGAGCGTTTCTGAACGGAAATCTTTCTGCCAGGGCCTGTTGCCCAGCGGCTGTGGGGCTCGGTGAGTTCCTCTGCGGAGGCTGAGGCCTCCCCTGTGTGCCGGGAGCTTTCCCGTGGTAAATCTGGCTTAAACTCTGCTCGGGGAGCTGGAACGGTGCAGGGGAGCTCAGTCTTAACCTACAGTGAGGATGAGGAAGGTTTGCCTCACAGCAACAACTGCTCCCTGTCTTCTCTGAAATCTGGAAGGTGGGTGATTTAATTTAATAATGAAAGGATTTGCTTGATCAGTTATGCAGAGATTTCTCTGTTCAGAATGCATCGGCACTCCGTAAGGAACAAGCACATTTGTGATTTAGTTCATTGTAGTTTTTCGTCTTTGCTTGTTAAAAATGCAAGTGCTGGTACGTGTAGCCCTCCAGTGGCATCCCTGGCCCAGATTCTGACAGACAGGGGAGCCTGCGGCCGTCTTGGCGGGAGCTGCCCCGTGCTGGGACGCGGTGGAAGGAAACACTGTCTGCAAAAAGTCAAAGTAGGCAGGGGAGGGCCGGCTCCCATGGCAGAAACGCGTGGCAAACATCACAGCCTTGATCCTGCGGCGTTCCCGAGTGCTGGAATGCCTGTGGGCGCGTATGAAGCAACTTCAGAACTGACCAACTTGGTGTTTCTGTGATGCAAACCTGCAGAAGGCCATCGCTGGAGGGACAGCGGGGAGGTAGCGCTAGCCTGCAACCGTTAGGCAGCCGGCACATGCGCTGTGGGGTTCAGTTAAAAGCTGGCCTCAGCATAAAGACAGCGATTTTGGCTTACAGAAGGTTTTGATTGGGGAACGCCGTGATTTTTAAAATTGAAACATTTGAGCATTTCCAAACTGAAACCTTTCCTTGAGTTCTACCAGAAATTAAGCAATTAATTGTAAAAAAGTAAATATTTTATATGTGTGTGTACAATGAATATATAAATACTTGTATGTATGCATCTATGCATGTTTGCACTTGGAGAAAAAGTACCGGTAAGTGGATGTAGAGCCAGAAGAGACTTAATTTTAAATCTGCTGTGTTCAGGCAGGTAAGTGTCTGATCCTTCCTTCACCTCTTCCAGTTGAGCATGAGTAAGGTCTCAGAAAGACAAGTCTTCATGTGACGGGATCAGAATCGCTGACAGCCAGGCTTCCTTGTCTGCGTAGTTACCATGGAGGCCAGACCAGTGTGGGATGCACGAGAGTTAGAAAGGATGCCCTTCAGCTCTGGCGTGTCCTTGTGATAGTACTACACGTCCTGCTGTAACTAATGCTGATAAAACTAGCACAATGCTGGAGTTGTAGAAAAAATGCTACATTTTATTCAGGAATAATTATAATTATATATGCGTATCTAATACCCTGCAAAACTACTGAGACACAAAGCTGCAAAATGGCACTTTGTTTGAAAAGATAGGATTTAATTTTATTTCACAAAGCTCTTTATGCCAGTGCCTGATTCCTGCATGCGTTGTCAAGACAGCATCAAAACATTGTCTTTCTGAAGATGGTCCGGGAAACGAGTGGCTGCAAGTTTCCTGTACCGTCTTAAAACATCTTTGTAGAAGTGCTTTAAAAAGAGAACACATGAAGTGTGTGGAAGGAGTTAATATGTGCATTTCTTTTAGAACCTAGGTTTTCTTTTAAATACAGGAATACAAAGCGTGCAGACAGAGGAGTGTGGGCAGAGGTCGGTGGAGCAGTGCCCTTCCAAGGGGCATTTTGGGCCCAGGCTGTGGAGAGTGAGGTGGCAGACGTTCAGAAACAGTACAGTAGATCTCTCTCTGTTTTCTGAAGGAAAAATGAATCATAACCCTTCTGCAACTGCAGATGCTCTTGGTGACACTAAAAGAATGCCGAGAGGAGATACAGAACCTGGATGGATGAACTGAGGGCCACTGTTAAGCACTACTGAAATGGTTCCTGTTCCTGTGGCTTTAGAATTCAGTGGCGTTGTAAGGCTTACAATCAGAAAGCTGAAGTGTAGGTAACAATGGGGGTGGAAGATGAAGCACTTCTTCCCAGGGTATACCGGTATAGTCTGCTTTGCTAATAGATGGATGTGTCTTAAGAAGCAAAAATGGATGTTTGGTAATGATATCAAGGGCAAAATAAGGGTCAAATTCTGTTCTCATTAATAGTAATTCATAGTGAAGGTGGTTCCAGTAATAATCTATTTTACCTGGCTGCACATAAAACCAGAAATGCACTTTTCCCTCTTTTGGAATAACAGTGGTTTTATTTGTGGCATTTTCCTGCTGGGCTGCGTGACCCCAGAGTGAGCCTTGCAACGCGAGCACGGGACGGGTGGCAGCGCTGGGACCGGGAGGGAGCCTGGCCGTGGTGTTCGGAGCTCCGCGCGTTGCTGGGGAGCGGGGGGCCCAGGCCCAGTTCTGCGTCGCCAGCCCGGTTCTGGCTCTGGTGCGGAGTCCTCTCAGGGGCTCTGGCTGCAGAGGGACAGTCGCCGTCTGTGCCCACAGCGGGTCCCCTCCGGCCTGGAGCTCAGAAGTCTTCCTGGGGCTGGGGCGCTTTCGGAGTGCTAGTTCTCCTCAGTGCCTAGCAGTGAATTTTCAGTTCAGTGGCTCAGATCTCTCCCTGGGCATTATTCTTCCCTTCCCCTATTGTGTAATTTCAGGGTTTAGCTGCTTACTTTTTTCAGTAATTACATGGATTTTTTAAAACTTGAACCCTTTTGCATTGGTGATGGATGAAGGGGGTTGTTTCATGCGCATGGACTTGGTCAGGGTGGGCAGTTCCCAGTCCAGCGTCCTTGCAACGGGGTTGCTGGGTGGAGGGAGTTTAAGCTATGGTTTGACAGCTGCTCCCTGCAAGGGCAGGGGTTACGAGGCAGGCGTCTGTCACTGTCATGTTTGCAAAGAGAAATGGATTCCTACTTGCAGAAACAGGTGAAGGCATCTGTAATTGAACAGTATTTTACTGGAATTTTTCTAGTGGAAAAGACATTGTTTACTGGCTTCCTAGCTAGTGAGTGGGAAGTGGCGTGAAGTCTTGCTATGTCCCTTTCACTTCGAAAGTAAATACTGATTTCTCAACAGAAAACAGACTTTCAGAAAGAGCCACTAAATCTGTGCTCACTGGAAAATTTCTTGTTCTCCAGAACTGGAGTATTGATTCCAGTGCATGAGGATTACTCATTCTCCCTCCAGGTGCCTCAGACATGTTCTCCATCTTCTTGATGTTCAGTCTGACACATCTGCAGTGCTTTATTAAGTAGAATGTAACCTTGCTCTGAAGTAATCAGTTTTTATTTAACCTTTGTTTTCATACCCTTTAGATGTCTTTCTGTGCAATCTAAGTGCTGGTTTAGACTGTTCTCCAGCCTCTGTGCTTGATTACCTACAGAAGTGCAGACACTCTGAATGGACCCCACCAAGGACTTCCAGTGTCGATTGCAGGAACTGGACAGGGGGCTGGAAACAGAGCTGTAAGGCTTGTAGCCAGCAGAAACCCCACCCTAAAGGTGTCTGACCAAAATGGTTGGGTATCCAGGCTCGATCTGTTGCAATAGTCAGGACACTAACCTTGTGCCTCCATCTGTGTTGCTTAGAACCAGTCGGCTTTGCCCACTTGCTCTTTCCCACAGCTGATTTTGTTGCTTGGTGCTCTGCAGGCCTCAGTAAGCCCCTGGGATGGAAGAGAAGTGGACAAGACCTTCCTCCAACTGAGACAATGGTTATTCTCACATCACTCCTTTCCTGGAGGAGTGATCCTAATTAATAATTACTACAGAAAATGTAAGTGCTTTAAAAAAGGCTCCTTTGTCTTTGCTTTGAAGCAAAGGCTGCCAGGGCTGACCCTCAGGAGCGCTGCAGTTGATGGAGCCCCGTCCCTGCCACAGCTCTGTGCTGGAACAGCGGCCAGGAGCTGGCAGGGAGCTGCTGTCCTCTGACATTCGCACGTCTAGGACCTGTGCCGGCTCGATGACACAGCGCAATAGTTGCCTCTGTAACCACACATTGGAAGAACACTTGAGAATGATTTTTCTCTGACAGATCTATTAAGGAGACTAATACAACTTTGATTTCTTTCCAGCAGGGCAAGCCAGCTCCTCGCGTTTTGTCTGGCAAATTCCTTTGTTGAAGGACTGCATTAAGTCGGAGTCTGCCAAGATTTTTCTGCACAATGAAACTTAATTTCTCTGTAGTGAGGGCGAGGTAATGTGGCACGTGATTTAGCTGTGTGGTTGTAAAGTTGTGCCTAGTTCGATAGAAGTCTCATCACAACATCTTCCTTTAATAATCAGCAAATAATTGCCCTTCCAGCTCCATGTGAAGAATTTCACATTTCCAATTGGTGTCCTAAACCTCTGCTTCTGCTCACTTTCTCAGCTTTACTGGAAAGGAAGCATTACACAGAAGTGATGCTAGCAATTCTCCACACTGCCATTTATTAGACCCGATCTTTCTGTCGCTCCTCCTTTTCTTCCTCTCTCTCTATTCGATTCTCCAGAACCTGACTCCGATGTTTCTCTGCCGTGTATATCTCCTTCTGCCATCGCTTTTGTCCTGTCCAACAGGAGTCACTGGACAGCCTCCCCGGTTACAAATGAGAGTCTTTACAGCGTGAGAGAAAGTTAGGGTCTGTCCTGCTGTGCTGTGGAAGGAACTTTATGACAACCTAACACTGAGTCAGCCACCACAGTCCACGTAGGAGCAAGCCACGTCCTTGGTTCTCCATGCAGGCACTTGCACTGATTCTTTCTTTTACAGCCTCTGAAGCACTATTCATTGCAACTACTAAAAACTCTTGGTTTGATCATGACCTTTAGTACTGCAGAACTGTAACTGAATTTTCTTTCTCTGCCTTCAAGTGCGTGGAAATTTCTCTACTGGTAAGTTCAGCCTTGTTCTAGGGAAAAAATCCGGTAGTGGCTTCTGGAACTGCTGTGAAATGTGTTTGGACAGCAGGGGTCTGGATGGGCCCTCTAGCCATCAAGGTAGTGGCACTGTAAATACTCATTATAGATTTCCAGCTGATACCATTGAGTGAACATTATTTCCATTGTAAAAATAAAATGCACTAAAAAGTTCCTTGAATAATATCTGACAAGTTGTTCTGGAAAGTCTAGGTTGGTAGCTAAGCCATCTAACTTGAGGCACCTAATTTAGTTAGGAGGAGTTAAGGGAGGGTGCCCAAGGGAAACAGATGTTGTCAGCGTAGGGTCCTGGTTTTGAACAGACCTCCCGGTGTCATTTCTTTCCCTTCCATCATCATATGAGAAGCCTGAGGAGATCAGTGTCTTGCTCTGGACAAAGCAGAGTGAGAACACTTGCAGAGGTGCCGCTGGTGCTGGCTGTCTCGTTGAGGACTGGCTGCAATGGAAGGGTAAGCGTCGGCCGTTCTGATAAAGGGTGCGTGTCCATGAGCTGTCGCTGAGTCACTCACTGGAGACTGCACTTTTCATACTGAAGTGTGTAATTACAAAACCCTTCTAGCTACTCCCCAAAGTCCTAAGTACCAGGTTTCTAAAATACTGCAAGGAAAAGTCTACAACAATAAAACAAGTTAACAAACTAAGCATAGTTAGCTTATTTATAATGGAATATAATCTCAGAAATCAGCATTAAACATGGCTCATTGTTTCTCTTTTCAGCGATCAGGCGGGGCCTTGGCTGTCCCTCTGTGTGCATTTCAAGGAACTGTGTCCCTTCAGGCACCCACAGGAAAAACGCTCTCTTTGTCTACGTACGAGGTAAGCACGGAAGGGCAAAAAATAACACCCACCTCCAAGAAAATCGAAGTGTATCGATCTAAAAGCGTTGGTCACGAGCCAAACCCTGAGGAGCCTCCTAACACGTTTGCTGACACGAGTGTTAAAATCCATTTAGAGGTTCTTGAAATTTGTGACAATGAAGAGGCCCTGGATACTGTGTCAATCATCAGCAATATCAGCCAGTCCTCCACACAGGTAAGGTCTCCGTCCTTGCGTTACTCACGGAAGGAAAACAGGTTTGTCTCTTGTGACTTAGGGGAAACTGCCTCCTACTCCCTCTTCATACCGTCGAACAATCCCGACAGCGATATTAACATATCCATTCCAGACACTGTCGAAGCTCATCGGCAGAACAGTAAAAAGCAGCACATGGAAAGAGGTGGTTATCAGGAAGAAATTCAGATGTTGAATAAAGCATACAGAAAATGGGAAGAAGATGGCAACAGCAATTAAAAGGCATTTAATCCAGACGTTTAAATGATTTGACAGACATTGCTCCTCTTGACTCAAGTTACCCTAGCAAATACAATGTCAACTTTTTTTTCCTAACATATAAATTAATTTTGTTTGGGTACACTGTTAATCTATCAATAGATGGATGGGATAACAAATACTAAAGTGCTTTACAGCTTTGCATTGTGAATTTGAAGTTATTTGTAAATGTATTTATTTGAGGAACACTTGTGTCTAAAAGGAATCCTAAATAAAGTCTTAAGAACCAGCTTGGGTGGCTTGTTGGCACTGGGTGGTCTGTTTGTGGGAACCTGTGGAAGATGAGGGAGCAGCTCCACACATGTGAGGTTACAGCAGTTGTGGCTGACTTGCAATTCTGCTCTTACTGGTGTGCCAGACTTGAAACATTTATCTGAAAAAATGGAGCCCAAACCTAAGAGTATCTCATTTAGTTGACTAAGTAGAGGATTAAAAGGTATGTAAATTGTTTAATTTTCTACTGCTTTATACATGATCGATATGTAACACCTACATAAGAGGCATGAAAACAACCTGGTGACTTGCCTTCTCGCTGCACCAGCATAAATCAGGCCTGCCATTGCGATCGGTGGGTTCTGCTGGCGTGACAGTGATGTAGCGCTGGAGAAGATCAGGGTCGAAGGCTGCAGGTCGCTGTGATAGAGATGGATCGCTCCGCAAGGTGTGCTTCCCGTGTGCTGCCTTGCCAAGGTGAGGACAAGGGCTCTCGTGAGGTTGCTTCAAGGCTCTTGGTTCCCCTGAGATGCTGTGCTATATTTCAAATCGAGCAAGGAACGACTGTAGAAGGAGCAATCCGTGGTAAGTCTGTGGAATAAATCTGTGTCCGTACACGCAGAGCAGAGATGCGTCCTGCGGTCTCAGTACGCTGGTTTGCTTTGTGTTCCGTCGAAGGAACGCAGAAGGTGTCTGTACAACAGACACAGGTAAAGGCAGCAAAGCCGCTGCCGGGGTGGGTGGAGGGTGCAGTCCATCACAACTTCACTTTGGTCGGGTGTTCTGTTTTCCCAGGAAGTGGTTTGGACTGCGCTAGCAGGATTACGTGCTGATGTGTTCATCTCCGATGGCCATCTTTACAAAGGGTTAAAATTTGGAGGCATTACATTTCTGCATAGCTGTGACCCGAAGCTTGTCCGAATTGTAGAGTGTTGTCTTGCTGCTATAATAAAACAAACATTTTCTTTAATGAATCTATGAATTTTATAATGTACAAATGTCTGACTTTTATTTTTTGCTCTAAATGACTCACATCATTAAACAATTTAAAGTTCTGAAAAGCCAAGTTGTAATTATTGAGTAGATATCAGTTCCTTGCACAAAGCACCAGAAAACTGTTGAGAAAATGTGCTTCTGGTTTGTTTATTCAAGTAAATGTTAAGGTGTCTTCATCTATCATTTTATGAAATGTATTTGGACTTAATTTTTAAAACAATCCTTTCAAGATAGTTTTTAAGGAATTTTTTTTTCCTCCTCCTCTGTTGTTTTTCCCCTGTCTGACCTTTAATGTATTTCAGTGACAGCTTGACATTTGAAGGCAAAGCGTTTGTCAGTGGCCGTGTGAAGGTGACTTGAAAGAGACCTCATCTCTGCTGAGACACCCCAGCGACTGACTGAAAAAAATCCCTTGAAAATGTGACTTCAGTCAGCTCCTGGCCTTGGGATGTGGGTTGTTAAATAATGCAAAGGATAGAAAACAAGAAACTGGGAAATAATTTTTGAGATAATCTTTGGTAAGCAATGTATCCAGTGGGAAAGAGTTTCCTTTCAGTGGCACTCATGTACACTGAGAATAACATTACATTAGCAGAATTGCAAGAAAAATAAATCTGTAATGAGCAGGGTCAGGCCCAAAAATCCCAAATGCCTCAAAGGATTTTGATTCTTAGAGAGCCAGGTGCTGAAATGTAAATTTTCTATACTAATCTTGATAGAAAACATATCTTGCTGCATTATATTATTCCAAAATACATTAATTTCATTAAAATAATAAATGTTATTTATGCATTGTTTTACCTTTATAGATTTGGGGTTGATGCATAGACTCTGGAACATGACTTCACTCCCCAGTATGTATCACTGCAATGATTTCCAGGATGAAGGTTTGAGTGTTACGTTCCTTTCTTTTAATGCAGTTTGCAGTTTAGATGTCTCAGAGCAGAATAAATTCTGCTTTTCTAGACTCCAGCAGCAGCTCCTGCAGGTATTACAATACCTGTATCTGTGTAGTCCTGTATACAAACTGATTTTAAAGACCTTCAGCCCTTGCACAGGTAATTTTCACTCCCAGTGACTGTCCTACTGACTGCAGGACTGCAGGGGTGCGGTGGTGGATCGAGAGCTGTAACGGAGCCTCTTATTGTGTCTCCCCCTTCTCAGTGTTTACCTGATGGGTTCTGTGTTTCCTCGTTCGGAATTTGGTGTCAAGGAATCTCCCTTCAAAGTGTGGAAAGGGGAACGGGATCTTCTGTCCTCTGAGAGCACGCTGCTGCGCAGAGGCCGTTATGCGCAGATGCAGTGTGGTACGTGACAGTGTGCTGCTGAAGGGGATGAGAACTGAATGTGAGCGGTGATAAAAGGGGTTGGGAAGGCCCAGGAATAGGGAAACCACTGAGGTCATTCCAAGAAATACTTATTTTCCTACGTATTAGAAAATGATCTTTACATGAATAGATGCAGATCTATTTCCAACATCTAAATCTACAGATCCACTAAAAATACTTGAGTTTGTAATCCTTTCTTTCAGAGTGTGTGTTTTTTTCACAGTCTTAAAAAGACACGGCTGAAATGCAGTAGCTACAAGCATGCATATGGAGATTTCCTCTTGCACTAACATCCCATTTATTGCAAATATGTGTCCAAGTACACTGTCATGGAGAAGGGCAGGATCAAAAGGAATAAATCTGCTAAGTCACCTGAGTGATTCAAGGTAATCCCAGAACACTTTTCTTCAGTAATTTTAAGGAGATACAACAGAAAGCTGACTTAGGCGTGCAGAGTCTAATGGGAGGTGTTGGGCAGCATCTGAGTGGCCAGCACATTGCTTGTCTGCCAGCTCGTTCGTGTGTGGGCCATGCTGCACCACTGACGGGGGAGTTCGTACTGGAGCAGCGGGACGGTGTCCCATCTAGTATCCCACCCGCTCTGTCCGTCCCAATGGACCTGGGCCACCCTCCCTTGTTCGGCCTGTGTGGGTAAGCCAGTGACATATTTAATCAGGGCATCTTTTAACATTTCTCAGGTTCCTGAATAATTTATTTTGTGCTAATTTTCTTTGGCTCTTTCTTTTACTTGCTAGTTGGTTGCCACCATGAGACTTTTGAAGAATGCTGTGAAATGGCTGTTGCTTTGTGTAGGATGGCGAATGCAAGAAGCCGTGCAGTGCACTCCCTACTCTGCGTTAAACTGCAGATGCAGGATGAGAAGTAAGGAAGAAGTGTATTTCCTCCTAGATTTCTCTTTTCTCTCGCACACTTTTTCCTGTAATTTGCCTTTCAGATGATCTTCCTCAGGATTCTCCAGTCCTGTACTCTCTGTTCCTGGTCCCCTCCCTTTTTCCTCTTTTCTCTGGGTAACCTCACCCAAGGTGCAGCTACTCGCTGTGCTGGTGACTCAGAGATCTTGCTCTCTATTCCTTGCTTATCTCTTTATTCAAATTAAAACCTGAGCTTCTCTGAGATTTCCTTGTACCTGAAAAGTTGGTAGAACTGAAAAAGGACCCTGTGATGTTTCTTGTACAAGCCCCTCTGCGTCAGGCTGTGGCATGGTGCCGTGCTGTTCCGCGGGCAAACAGAGAAGCTCCGGGTGAGGTGGGAGATGCGTGGAGGACACCGCGCTGCACTGCGGGTCGGGTCTCCAGCGCGGTGCGGTTTCGTCCTTGGGGGATCAGCCCCCGTCAGCCTGCTGCCACGGTCACCAGTAACGGCTCCAGTGGCTGCCCTGGCACCCAGGTCTGTCACCCGAGGGTCTTCGGGAAGAGGCTGCCGGTGTAGGCTACGGCACGGGGTTCTGGTTTTGGTCTGCGTGTTTCAAGGCCTTGGCGATAAGCATTTCCTTAAGTGTGGAAAAGCATAAACCTCGCAGCAAAACAAGGCGTTATGTCGATGAATAAAGCATTTTGTGAGGGGAAAGGAAAAAGAAAATAGGGATCTTTAACTTGAGCACCTGGTATCTTTACACAGCTGACTGCTGGGAGTTGTTGGACACAGTAGGTTAACTGGGCAGAGAGAAAAAAAAAGAGAAAATGGTTTCCTTTGAAGGAAGCAGTCTTTTTCCTGATAGAAGTTTGAAAATCAGTGCGTACTGTTGTATTTCAGAGATCTGAATGCTAGCAATTTTTATGTGAATATAAATCATACCAACAAAGAAAAGGCAAAAGAACTTGTGGAGGAATGAGATTGGAGAAGCATTTATAGCTGCACAATGGTGTTCAAGCAAACAAAACCAATATGAATTAACTGTTGAAAGAGTAATAGTTCTGTGAATAATTTTACCTAATTTACAAGGTTTAATTTAGCACTTGAACTTGGACAAAGTATACGACACGCAGCAGCAGTCAGCGGGCAGACTGGCAGCTATTTAATGATGTATATTCTGTTTTTAAAAGAAACAATACCCATCTGGTACAGAGAAGGGGTAATAACGGAAGCCAGCATGGAATACTTTCTTAAAATCTTGTCTGCAGCCTCAGGAAGGGAAATCAAAACTTAGATGTGCGACTTGGGCGAAGAAGAGGTGCCGGGCGCAGCGCGGGATGCGGGGGAGGTCGGGGCGGGTCTCGAACTCGCGGCGCGGCGGCCCTGGCCTCGGGGGCGTGGCGGGACGGGGCGTGGCGGCGGGCGGAAATGAGGCGCCGGATGCGGCGGCTGGCGGTGGCGGTGGGTGCCGGCTGCCGGGCGGCCATGAGCTGCGAGCAGCGCCGGGACTGGGGCCGGGGCCGCGGCGGCGATGGCGGCTCTTCCTCCTCCTCCGCCGCCCCCTCCTCCTCCTCCGCGGGGGGACACGGGGGCCGCGGCGGCGGGCGGGGGCGCCACCCCAGCCACCTGAAGGGCCGCGAGATCGGGCTGTGGTACGCGCGGAAGCAGGGCCAGAAGAGCAAGGAGACCGACCGGCAGCAGGTGAGGGGCGGCCGCGGGCCCCGGCGGCGCCCTGCGCGCTCCCCCGGCGCCCCGCTCCCCGAAGCGGCGATGGATTCTGTGAAGTCTATGAATTGGAGGGCCGGCGGGGCGGGGTGTCCGGCCTAGCCCGGCCGGGGGAGCCCCTCGTCCCGCAGCGGCCCGGCCGGCTGGGCCTGCAGAGCTGCCCGCGTCTCAGAAACGTCTGCGTTTGCGGCGCGTTTGGCTGGCGGGGCGAGAAGGGCGTTTGTCTCCGCGCGTCGGAGGTAACCCTAAAGAAGGGCTCACAAAGACGCTTCTGACCGCGCCAGAGTCCTGCCAGTTTGGTATCAAAGTGTTAGTAACACAATAGCTGGGGGTATGCTGAGTACATCTTCATGAAAATTATACTTTTTTTTTTTCACTAGAGAGCTGTTGTGCGTATGGATGAACGCAGGGAAGAGCAAATTGTGCAGCTGTTGAGTTCTGTTCAGACTAAAAATGAAAAAGAGCAGGAAGCCATGTCCTGGTGGTCTGGGGATGAAGAGGGGTAAGGAGAAACAATTACAAATGTTTTTATTTCCTTTTGAATTAAACAAACTTCCCACAAGCTAGCAGGAAAAGATATAAAAAATATTTGCATTCAGCAGGTGAATTAGGTGAACAGATACACTCAGTTTTCTCTACGTGTGTTGTCACACTGAAACGGCTGGTTGTAACCATTGCTGTAACGCTCCCTTCCAGATTATTGTGGTGTTGGGGTGTTCAGTTTTTACCTAAACCACAGCTCCAGGGCAGTGGTTCTGACAGTGGGATACACAGTAGTTCTCTGGAGATGTTTTGTTCCTTTGTCAGCTTTGTTTGATACAGAAGAGCATGTTACATTTCTAGATAATGATGTAAAATTTTTAATGGTTGGCAATTTTCAGACGTTAATTGTTTTAATGCTAACATACACTGTATTCTCATTAACTGAGGATCAAGTTCCTTGCTCCTCAATCAATTCCCTGCTCCTTGCAGGGGGGTTGGACTAGGTGACTTTTGAAGGTCCCTTCCAACCCAAACCATTCTATGATTCTAAGTGGCTTGTGGATGTCATGCCTCAAAAACAGATTTAAGGGTTGCCTTCAGCGGTTCAGTGTGCTCTTCAGTGGGCAGGCACATCTTGGATAATCTTTGACACTTCTGTTTTCTGCACTTACTTCAGACCTACTCCAGAACAGCCAGCAAAAGTGAAACCAGAGGCTGAAAAAGCTCCTGTAAGACAGAGACCAGTCTTGCAAAAAACATGTCTTGATCGAGATGTGGAATATCTCTTTGAAAAAAATGAGCAAGATACTGATTTAGATGAGCAACTTAAAGAAGACTTAAGAAAGAAGAAATCTGATCCTAGATACATTGAAATGCAGGTACTTGTCTATATGTTAAGTAAAAAGCTTTTTGTTGAAATTTTTTTTTTTTTTTAATTAAACTAACCAGAAAATATAAGTTATTGCAATTTATTTGCTAGGAATTTGTCATTATGTTACTTTGGCTAAACATTACCTTCAGAATTTACAAATACATATCTATCAATAGGGCAGCGATTAAAAAGCAGGCTTTCAATGATAATTTCTGATTGCATAAAATCTAAAATTTTAAGCTTGCACGTTGTTTAGCTGGGTGGGATTTTCTGTTTGTTTTTCAGACAGATTGTATCCCTCCATTTATGTCTAAAAGCACAAAAATGGGCTCTGAAGGAATTGCCTCTTAAGCGTAATTGCTGCTGTTCTCAGCCGTATAGAAAGCTGTCAAATAAAACAGTCTTGCCGTGAACAGGCGGCTCTCCCTTTGATACAAGGCCATAGCCTTGCAGCTATACATGCGTTCCTGTTCGTGTACTGGCCTGTGGTTTTATATAATGTTGATAAACTTAATGAAACTGAAAACATGCATGGAATTAAACTTATTTCTAGTGGGCCTGTGTTTATGTAACTATTAGCCTAACAGTTGGTCATGTTATTTCTTAGTTTAGTTTAGATCGTAGATGGAATGTGTTTTCCTACTTCAGTGTTGAAAAGGTGTTTAAAGACACGTACTGTTACTTTCTCTTTCCCCAGAGATTCCGAGAGAAACTCCCTTCGTATGGGATGCGACAGGTAAATGTGAATTTAATTGGAACGAATAAGCATTACTGTAGCTTTGTTGTGGAATAGGAGAAAACTGGGACTAACAGGAAACCTTTGTTGCCTTTGGTGCTGAAGCTTCCCACATTCTAACACTGGATTTGTCTTCTTTCCAGAAAGTAGCTTAGGTTCACTGCTTCACGATGTGTACAGAGCTGTCTGGAGCTACACACAATTTTATCAGCAGGGGCAGCGTTGTTCATGGAAATGGTATTGAATGCTGGATATGTTCAAGTACTGGTTGTGGTTTTTGTTTTTGTATTTGGGTTTTTTTTAAGTAGAGATCTCTTCTTCTTTCTCTGCCAGTTAAACTTCTAGAACATTCCCAGTTACTTGGACTTTTATAGAGTAATTGACCACCGCGTAGATTGACGTGCTTTCTTTTATATGAAATTGTGGCCATTTTTTGAACATGTGCCCAATTTAGAATGGAATATAATGGAGATTAAACCTTTCTCTTCTGTAATCACAGGCTTTATGGCTGTATTGCTGGCTGTTACTGACATTAATTTCCCATCCAGAATATAAAATCAATGACAGTATGGGTTATGATTGATTGATGTTAATTCTTCATTTGATGTCACCTGTATGAAAGAGATACTAAAAGTATCCTGCTATGTTTTGTTTTGCAGGTTCAGTGAAGGATTTTTAAAGTTAATGTATTTATCATAACGTGGTCCCTCCTCTTAGTGTTTCTTAAAACAGTTGCACTCCCCTTTACACTCTTTGGGATTGGGAGGTCGAGGCTGGGAGTGTAAGGCATCTGTTACAGTCGGTATAAGACGTGTTAAAATGTTGTGCTGAAAATCTTCAGTTAGTGCAGTCTTGCAATCCGACAGAAAAACCTTTCAGTCACCAAAGATGTACAGAAGGCCAGTAGGGAGAAAAGTTAAAAAATGTATTTCAGGCTTTCATTTCAGTTACTTTATGTTGTTTCATATAGCATTGTAAGTATTTAAGACTAGTATTCAGATTTTATATGCTTTAAATCTTACACATGCAAAGAGCAAGTGTGCAGGAATTACTTCTGTGTGGTTTAAATTAAACTTTTTTTAGTGTTGTGAGGAACAGGTGAGTGTGTTTCTATAGTTGCTATGATGCTTTCTTCTTAGTTCACCACACAGTAGAAGAGAATTGTCAAAATCCTGCTAAAATCTGTTTTGAATAACAATACAATAAATGTTTTGTCTTTGGAAACAGGAGCTTGTAAACCTTATAAACAATAACCGAGTAACTGTGATAAGTGGTGAAACTGGTTGTGGAAAGACAACGCAGGTTACGCAGTTCATCTTGGATGATTACATAGAGCGAGGGAAAGGGTCGACGTGCAGGATTGTTTGTACGCAGCCCAGGAGGATCAGCGCTATCTCGGTAAGTGCCACTGTGACAAACTGAGTAACCTGCTGCTTGTGATTTCCCCCTTTCTCCTCCCCGCCACTCCCCATAAATCGGAGGAAAAATTACTGCCTTACTTGGAATCACTGAATGAAAATGTTTCTTACTGGGCCTAGGATCCGTGGGCAAGTTCATGAACTGAGGGTACAATCTGCTAGATGATTTGAGGTTAAGATCTGAAAAAAATCCAAATTAACGGATAAATGCTGTGCACTGCTCATTGAAACTGCTCTGTCATCATATGTACTCGTACTAAATTTGAAGCTCAAGAAAAGCATCTAGGCTGTAGTGGAGTGAAGATGGCTTCTTGTGTGTTTATTTTCAGTCGACTGAGGTTCTATTGCGAATAACAATTTTGTTAATATACGCTAATTTGATGTCTCATAAGTTTTGGTTGTTAGTAGGGCACTGGCACTGCAAGCTTCATTCTTCCCAGAAATTAATCGTGGTTTATATCTGTGATTTTTTTTGATTTGGGCAGTGCAAGTGTGCATTAAGGTAAACACTAATGTTGTGTCAGGCACTTTAGAGATATATTAATGAGCAGGAAAGAATTTTAAGTGCACAGTAGTTAACTCTTCCTGATAGTTAAGTATGAAATTACTATAGAACCTTAGTTCCCATGAGGAAAAGCTTGCCCTGCTGAAAGGGTGACTGTATTGCTATTCTTTAAAATATGCCCCACGTCGCAAACCTGTTCTTGGGCTCTCAGTGGAGGAGGAGCAGTGATTTTCAGGGTGTTTTTGTTGTTTACCTGACATCTTCGTTCTCAGTATTTGCTGCTGATGAGTAGCTAAATCATAGATCAGCTTTGTGGGATTTTAATTTTTTTTTTTTTTTTTTTAAAGCACTGTTTTGATTTTATTTATTTTTCTAAGGTGGCCGAGAGAGTTGCCGCTGAAAGGGCAGAAGCGTGTGGTAACGGCAAGAGTACGGGATACCAAATTCGTCTGCAGAGGTAAGAGAGGCTCCCTTGGCATTCCGCGTTCATGTGGAGTAGTATTTATTGTTATTCAAGCAAGCAAACTTGGGAAGAAGTGCTTAACACAGATGACTGCTTTCATGATGATATTTTCTCCAAAAGGAATTCCTGCAAATAGGTGGTGTAGGGAATACAGTTGATGAAATTTAGCAAGAAGATTGAGTGTGATTATTATACTTGATGCAATGTGTAGCAATGGCTAGCACCAAGTTGTGCTTTGTCTAGTAAGTCCTTTTTTTTTCAGCTCTTCTAAAAGGTTCTACTATAGATAGAGGTAAAACTGATGTCCCTAATCCATGAATTTCAAGGAAAAATGGAAATGCTGAAGGACAATAGTATAAGCCGTATTTCTGGGGAAAACTGTGTATTTGCTGCAGTTATTGAATAATCCCACTAGGATCAGGTAATTAAGTTAGGTGCGTTGACAAGAGTTCGTAGACGCAGTGCTGTAGAGCAAAGGCTATTACTCCAAATGTAATCTATAATTAAAAAAAAAAATCTGAAATGTTACCAGCAAATAATGGAATATCGGTTATCATTGAGGAAAAAGTGCTGGTGAGAGATGACAGCTTAGTCCTTTCAGCATTTTAATTTGAGTTTAGAGAATCTCACTTTTTTCTTTGCTTTTTAATCAAGAATGTTACACTGCTGTATGTTTAGCTGTCATCTGTGCTGCGTTTAGATAGCTGCAAGAATTTGGGGTCAGCAGATCAATGGAAAATGATGTCTGGGAAGTCAGGGGTTCTGTCAGGTTAAGTAGTGCATTCCCCATCAACAAAAATGCTGTGGCTGTGGCCTAATTCCTTTTTCCACCAACGGCACTGTAAGTGAGCAAGTTAGAGAATGTGGCATATTTCATAATGTCTATAGTGACCATCTGCATGTTGATTTTAAGCTTTTAAAGTACTCTGTAAAGTACAGAACTGAGGAATTCTTACTGTATGTCTTTCAGTCGGTTACCAAGGAAACAAGGTTCAATTTTGTACTGTACCACAGGAATTGTCCTACAGTGGCTCCAGTCAGATAAGTAAGTTTTCCTGTTTAATAAGAAACTGCACACAATTGTGAAATGACTTGACTGCTGAGCTGTTTCTAACAGTCTCTGCTCTGTTTTTTAATGATGCTAAAAACAAATGTTTAACTTCCTGCTCTCCGATTTCAGGCACTTGTCCAGCATTAGTCATGTAGTCCTTGATGAAATTCATGAAAGAAATCTTCAGTCAGATGTTTTAATGAGCATTATTAAAGATCTTCTGAATATTCGTTTGGATCTGAAAGTCATACTCATGAGTGCTACTTTAAATGCAGAGAAGTTTTCGGAGTATTTTGGTAGGTGAAATGCTTCCTGTGAATGTTCCTCTTCAGTAATTTAGACTTCTACAGTGTAATGCAGTTCTCAAATTTTAGGATTGATTTTTTTTATTTTTTTTTTTTTTTTTTTTTTTTTTATCAAAAGAGGCAACTAGTTCAATTTTATAAGCAGTTGCCAGCTGATGGAGATGTTTGTTCCCTTAATTTTATCTCATCGTGAGTGTCTGTTGCTTCTGTATTTGCTATTCAGACATATCGTGGAAACAGTACCTGCAGAGTGTTTCCATATTAAATATTTACTGATGTCTACCATATTTTAGAAGTCATGGTGTGAGTGGGCAACCAGATTGAAGCCTTTAGTTGTTCAGTCTTCCAGCTTTATCCTGTTGCTGGAACCAGGAGAACATGCTGGAGAACAGTATACTCTGCTTGTTTTATTCAGTAACTCTAGCTGGAACTGAATTTGCATATTCTATGAGAATTTAAAAATAAACAAACAGAAACTTGGCAGCTATAGTGCCAAAATAACGTAGGATGTTTATTGCCTCTGTTATTTCTATACAGTATTTTATTTACTGTTTTAAAACCATGGAAGTTACTCCTTCCTCCACAGATAATTGTCCAATGATTCACATACCTGGGTTCACGTTCCCTGTGGTGGAATATCTTCTCGAAGATGTAATTGAGAAGTTGAGGTAAGTGTATTTTTTTGAACATGATTATATGTAGTGTATGTAGTGTTTGGGGGTTTTTTTTGTTTTTTTTTTTGTGTAGTACATATATCAAGATAACTTTTGAAAATAAATAGCCTGTGGAAAATTATTTGTGCTTTTCAACAGAAAACATTTCAAGGGACCTTTAGTAGCTTTTACAGAATTAAAAATTGCACATAGCAACCTGGAAATGTTGTCTTGAGGAGAAAAAAAAAAACCTTGTCTTTTTTTCTCTTCTGGTGTGGTGAATTTTCAGGCTACTAAATCAAGCTGGTCCTTCTGTTTGTTCAGACTTCTTTTTTCCTAGACATTCTCATGCTTACTAGGGAAGGTACCCGTTTTTATAACTACGATTTCTTACAGCTGGCTTTAAATGACCTTAGTTTAAAACTTAATTACGTTTGTTATTTAAACTTAAAGGTACACTCCAGAGAACACAGACCGGCGGCCACGGTGGAAGAAAGGCTTCATGCAAGGACATGTCAGCAGACCAGAAAAGGAAGAAAAAGAGGAAATCTACAGGGAGCGATGGCCAGACTATTTAAGGCAGCTGCGGGGCAGGTTGTTCCCACGTTACTCTTTTGCATGAAGTCTTTGGACACTTCTTAACTAAGAAACATAAATTAGTGCTCTGTTATATCACTGTGCTCTTATTAATGATGCGATAGCTGCTGCTGTGGATAGCCATAATAATGGAATTGCCAGTACAGTTGGCTGGTAGCCCTTGAAGCGCTTTGGAGTTTCCACAGAGGACTGGCTTCCTTTGCATGTACGAGAACTCGGAGCGGTCCAGTTGCTTCCTATTGACGTTGGTATTGTTGTCTGTCACAGCCTTCCAGTATCGTGTTAGGCTTCTTGAGCTTTTGGTCACTCTTCTGGTGAATTCTGGGGAAAAAAGTAGACAAAAAGACCCCTCCACAACCTTTTCCTCAGAATAGTTTCATATTCCTCTGTAGTGATTTAAAACCAAGCTAAATAATTTTGCCTCTAGAGCACTTGTTAGAGAAACATTCTTTTGATTGCGGGCATTTTACTACTTTGGCAATCTGAATAAGCAATTAATTGGATAGCTGGACTGATTTATTTCAGGAACAGTATCTTCCTGTTTTTCTGCTATCTTACTTGTCCTTTGCCTTTTAGCACCATCTATATATCTAGCTTGGTAACAACCATGAATATAAGTGGCTCAGTTTTCCCTCCCTTTTCTACAGGAAAAGTCCTCAATGCTGTATTGCTGTCTGGTCTATCCCGTGCTCTGCTCAGCCCATTTGAATTCCTCCTTCACTTTCCCACCGTGTCTTTTGAATCAATTGGCAACTCTTGCATTAGCTTTCATGAAAGCAAAGGGCTGAACAGGCGAGATGCCTCCTGCCCTGAGTGTGAGCGAGGGATAAATTGAAGGTGAGCTCGGGCTGTGTAGACCCTAGGTAGTTCAGGAGGAGAGAGGTGATGTAAATCTCCAAATGCAGTGCAGTCGTAACACGGTAATTCTTAAACTTACTGTTCTAAGCTGACAATAATCGCGCCAAACTGAATCTCAGGAGTACCCTGGAGGTACAGTAACTGAACAGACACAGAAATTGAACAGTGGTGGGTTACACCACAGGTGTGTGATCGCAGAGCCTTACACGGAAACATGAGCACATGACTCTGATAGTAAGTTGCCATATGTGTGCTTTCTACACTGCAGGTACTCAGCCAGTACCATAGATGCCTTGGAGATGATGGATGATGACAAGGTGGACCTTGACCTGATAGCAGCACTTATCAGACACATTGTTTTGGAAGAAGAGGTACGTTTGTCTCCTGTCATTGCAGTTCAACAATGTGACCAAATTGTTGTCAGCGGCTATTGGGAATCTCAGAGCTGATAGTTACTTTGAGCTTATTGTACAGATACAAAGAAGAATAATTTTGTTTTGCTTTTCTGAGAAGTAATTGATGGCTTTAAATATCTAATTACTATTTAAGCTAAGCCCTGAGTTTAGAATGTGGGTAATTACAGCATTTATTAAAACTATGGGATAGAATTCATGTTTAAAGGGGAGCACATGTCTAAGCATTTTCTTGACTAGGGGTTGTGGATAGCAATGAGAGGTATGTACATAAGAAACTTGGAGAACTTAGAAGTATGTTTGATATGATCCCTTATGGTCCCTTCTGAGCAAGGAATAAAAAAGAGCCTGAATTCTTTCACTGAGAATAGGAATTGTCTTGTAAATAAAATGGGATAGATAACTGAAAGTTTGGGTGCCGTTTTAATTGAGATTGCTGCTTTTTTTTCTTTTGCATAAGCTTTTAAATAAGCCTTCAAATTAATGATACACCTTAGTTAGTTGATGGAAAGTAAGAGAATTACAAATTTAACTTTAACTTTCAGTTCTTTCTGCCTGAGTAATCTAAATATGACTTAAATACTGTGACGACTGAATTTCTATACAGCCTAGCAAAAGTCTAGTTACATTTAGCAAACACAGCTAGGAGACTCTTCCAACTTTCACTTGTCGAGATGAGTAATTAATACAGCTGCATTAATAGTTATCCCCAAATGTGCCATACCTTGCTGTTTAGCAGTAACATCACCAGAATATTACTAGCAGAAGGATACTGTGCCTGAAGCAGTGGCAAACATGAAGAATAACTTCTCTCACCATATGTGTAATGTGTGTAGATTGTCATAACCTGAAGTTATGTATTTGTTTTTGTGTTCACAAATATCTGTGGATGAGCTGACATCTTGGCTGATTCCTTAAAGATAATTTTGATTATTAAAAATATTAAATAATTTTATATTTCAGTTGATAGATCATTTAAGCTGTGGATAATGAGGATAGGTTGCTATTTTGTATTTTGTTCTTTCTGTGTTGCAAATTATATTTTAGTTTCTCTGTTTTATTTGCAGCTCAAATTCTTCTGATGTTGACATAGCAGTGCTTAAAACACTGCAGGGGAAAGATGCTTAAAATCAAATTTTTATTTATTACATTCAGATAAATCTATGTAGCTAACTGGTTTTTTGTTTAGAAAACAATCTTATAAACTTTGTTCTGAATTCAGACCTGACCTGTCTAACCTAAGTGTTTTGTTGTGCGAGTAGCTGGCTCTTTGCACAATGTATAATTTATTCTAACCTCTTTTCCCCTCACTCCCTCTGTTATATGTAGGATGGTGCAATTCTAGTGTTTCTTCCAGGCTGGGACAACATTAGCACTTTGCATGATCTCTTGATGTCACAAGTCATGTTTAAGTCAGGTAAAACCAAAATTTTACATGGGAATTCTAGCAGTAGCATTAGTGCAAACTCTTAATTCTTGCATGTCATTGCTAGTATTGCACTGGATTTTTTTTTTTTCTCCCTCATATTTCCTCTCAAAATGATTGCAGTGTGTTCAGCATTTTTTGCATTTCTATAGTATCTTTCATCTGCTAATGATAATAACTAATTTTCCTCAGTGTAGGAGTGAACAATCTGAAAAAGAATCTGACTTGCATCTTTTGTCCTTCTGTCTCTTCTTGTAGCTGTGACAACTTCCATCCAAAACTAAACTTTCTTCTTTCTGTGTTCCTGTTTTCTTGATTCTTCAGCAGCTTCTATCTACTGCTTTACTGTTAGTTCTTTTAAATCCTATTTATTCCTAGAGGCTTTTTTAGTAGGAAATCAAAATATCCTACTCCTGTCTGATACACTGAGGTTTGTCCTGTTACGTAACTCAGATTTTCATCTAACTTGCCTAACTATGCTCTTGACTACTCAGATAGTTGTCTTGCAGTTCATGCCGTGTACATTCCATAGATGAGTTTCAGTTTATTGAAAGATTGAGGAGAGTGTCAGTTTATTAAACTTGAGCAATTATTAAATAATTTTTAAAATTACTGTACATAACTTCATATATTTCTTAAACTTGCCAAGTCATCATAACATAACAAAAAAAATTCCTTTATACCTTTTTACTTTAGAGTTTGCCATTACGATACATACACCTGTGAATTCAGAATAAGAAACAGTAGACTTACTTGCAGCATGTTTTCTCTATTCTGCGTACTTGATTTTCTCGTAAAATTAAAGTTCCTGTGCTTACACCATGTCTCTTACTAATTTTTAATTTTCAGATAGGTTTATTATCATACCTTTACATTCATTGATGCCTACTGTTAACCAGACTCAGGTATGCTGTTCTTTTACTGTTGTATTACACAATTAATTTTTTTTGCTATTAAGTATATGTTTGGTTTTGGCAAACATATAAATGGGCCATGGATAATTACAGGTTTTTAAGAAGACCCCGCCAGGAGTAAGGAAAATCGTGATTGCTACCAACATTGCAGAGACTAGGTAAATAGCTAGCTGTACCGACCAAAAAAACCTGTGCATTTAACCAAATAATTTAAAGCTGTAATCTACAGTATAAACCTGCTTAGTGTTTCCAAAACATATGGGTTTGTATTTGTACCATTTATTTAGAACACTTTATCTTTAGAAATGTTTATAGACTAAACAGGAGTTTCCTTTTAATTGTTTTAAACAACTAAAACATGGATGTTACTATAAAGACTAGCCTTTGTTGTACATGATAAATCTGAGCTGCCTATCCTCTCTGTAGGCTTCATAACCCATGTGGCGACTTCTGCCAGACCCAGGAGAATAAATCAAGCTCTTTCTTGAACTACTTAGTAACATAATTCTTAACGAAATTCCAGACACACTTTTTTATTGTTGGCTCTCAGTCTGGGAGGGGCTAAACCTCTTTTGAAATCCTAGGTCAAGCTTGCAGAGTTGAAAAATTGCATTTTTTTCTCTCTCTTTTTTAAACAGCATTACAATAGATGACGTTGTGTTCGTTATAGATGGTGGAAAAATAAAGGAAACTCACTTTGACACACAGAACAACATTAGCACAATGGCAGCAGAGTGGGTCAGTAAAGCTAATGCCAAGCAGAGGAAAGGTCGAGCAGGAAGGTAGGAATAATGGAGACAGTTTTGTGATGTTTCCATCAGTCTTGGAGTGCTGTGTGCTGAAGATACTACTTTGTCCTATGTTCAGCACCAGATATTGGCACAGCTGTCTCTTGTTCTTGCGGAAAGAATGATTTCTTTGTCTTTCTAGGAAACTGACTTAACTGTGTGTATCTCATGAGTTTCCCTCCTTCTTCAGAAGAATAAGTCCCACTTTTTTTTTTTAATTTTGTTGGTAGTAGTTGCCTTCACACCTGATTTATGAGCTGTGATACATTAAAGTGAAAATTGCCTACAAATTAATACCACTTAGCTAAACAGCAAATCTTTTTAAAAATCTCTGTCCCTCTCAAAATACCTTGTGGAACATTTTCTCTCTTGTTCAGACTTACCGTCCTTCTCTGGTCTCTTTGTTGCTCCTTTCGAGCAGTTGATGGGAGGTTTCTGTGTTCTGCATGCCTTTTGCCTTTTGATGGCTCTGTGTTTCAGAAGGCTGAAATGGCTTTTACAATTCTGTTCTTATTCCTTGAGGTGTTTTTGGAAGATGTTTGTGAACATAATGTCACAGTGTCACAGGAAAAAAAGCATACTGATTTGTTGTTTTGTTTTGTTTTGTTTTTTTTTTTTTAATAATTCCAGAGTTCAGCCAGGCCACTGTTACCATCTGTACAATGGACTACGTGCTAGCCTTCTAGATGATTATCAGCTACCAGAGATCTTGAGGACACCACTGGAAGAACTCTGCTTACAAATCAAGGTAAATTTATGAATCTTCAAAAGTATTGATTATCTACTTTTCATTTGGAGTAAGAGGTTGAGAGATTAGCTTAATTGCAGCTGTCAGCCTAGGATTGTCTTCGAGTCAAAATTCTGTTACACCAGAAGTACAGTATATTTAACTAATAATTAATTGCAGCAACTCTTGCAAAATGCAAACTTGTATATAGATGCAGGAAAAATAGAACTGTCTAGTATAAATAAAAGCTGAAGTCTATTAACAAAAACTTGGACTGTGCTTCCCCTCCTGTCCTGCCAAGTGTCATTCAATCAGAGGAGCTTCAGTGAGAATGCCAGTAAGTCAAGGGATATGATGTCTTAAAAGAATTTTACTAAAAAGTAGTTTTAGAACAGATGTGAGTTTCCTTTGTGGCAGATTTGTATTGTGTTCCGTATGCACACGTAAGGAATACCATGTGTATACATACTAAATGAAGAACAGATCCTTATGTTCCAAATTTCATCATTAATGTTGTTATTTTTGTCCTTAGTTCTTAATTAGTGAAATTCAAACTCAAGCTGTGAATTATTCACACTTTTAAAATCAGAGTGCTCACTGCTTACTAATTTTAGTTAGCTATCTTTCTCCAGTTGCTGTAGGTTTTTGTTTTTTTTTCTTTCAGATTCTAAAGCTTGGTGGAATTGCTTATTTTCTGAGCAAACTAATGGATCCACCATCTCGTGATGCTGTAATGTTGGCCATAAATCATCTAATGGAGCTGGTAAAGTATTGCTTAATGTACTTGCAAGGAACAAGATCTGTTTAGAGCCGTGTTAGTGCATTGTTATCAGACATTTCTGATTGTACAGGTCTGGACACTTGCAACCCCCTTACCTTATTATGTAGACCCTTTATAGATCTTCACTGAACAAAGGAAATAATTTTGCATAATACGTGATCTTTGAGCTGCATAGAGTAGTTCCTGAGGAACTTTCTAAGTGACTCAGAACGTATACCTGCACCTTGCATTTAAGTTCCCTGTATTTATTTAACTCACTGCTTCTGCACCACCCCTGCTCATGGCTGCATCCACCAAGCCTTTCTGTCCCAGTCCCATTAGTGCAGAGCGTGAGAGACTTTTTCTGGGGACAAATATGGCATATAGGAGAGAGATCTTAATGTCATTGCCCCTTTGGGTGTCGGGGAAGGAGAAATTAATGACACATTTGTACTGCTGACTTCTTGTCCTGGTGTTATTTGTACAAATCAGTTGTAGCAAGAAATTGAAACATCTGATTTAGAGGAAGGGCAGTATTTAGACTGATGGCATGATTGTGAAAATGTCTAGGTAAAAGTAAAATTCAGCTGTACGTTTGGTGTTCTCTGACAGTCGTGTATAGCAGCAAAGGGCAGAGCACATGAAAGCAGAAGTGGTGCTTAGAGTAAGGTGTAAGTCTAAAAATAAGCTTCATTAGGAGAACTGGAAGACACTCAAGTGTTAATAATTCTTCATACTGTTGTCTAGAAAGACACTGAGCCCTAGGAAACCACTTGAAGCACAGTTGAAGATGCTTGCCGTTTTCTTGGCTCTAATTGAACATTTCTCTTTCTCCGTAAATTGCTTGATCACCTCTCTACCATACCTTACTACAGCTAGCTGTGTTCTCCAGCTGCTAGGCTTTCCTTTGTTTTCTAGGTGTACCAGTGGCTATTTCAGGAAAATCCTCCCCATTTCAAATACTGCTTTCTTTTTCTTTCTTTTTTTTTTGTTTTGCCCTTCCCTTCTGACAGAATGCTTTAGACAGACAAGAAGAACTGACTCCACTAGGTGTCCATTTAGCACGGTTACCAGTTGAACCACATATTGGAAAAATGATCCTCTTCGGAGCTTTATTCTGCTGCTTGGATCCAGTACTTACAATTGCGGCCAGCCTCAGCTTCAAAGACCCTTTTGTCATTCCTCTGGTAACGTTTCTAAGGGGAGAACTACACATAAGATTTCAAGTATCTTGGAAGGACATTGGGAGTTACTGGGATGTTACGGTTTTAAAAGCACTTTTAATCTTATTTTCATGTTAATTACATTTTTATTAGTAAAATATTGCCTTCACATACTATGAAGTATTGTCTTTCCCTACAGAATATTGGAAGTAGCTTTAATTTTCATGTATGTTGCATACAAAGTATGGCTGTGCATGTGTACCTTAATTGGGAAAAGAGAACTGCAGGACTAATGCTGTGTCAGTCATGAATATTTCATATTGGTTCTAATTATTCTTAGGGCAAAGAGAAAGTAGCGGATGCAAGAAGAAAGGAACTGTCAAAGAATACTAAAAGTGATCATCTCACTGTGGTGAATGCTTTCACGGTAGGCATGTTTTAATATTTTGGTTTTTTTCTTCTATAATTTTAGCTTGAGTAATATGGTTTATTCTACAGAATCGATTTACGCATTGAAATATGTCTGTCTTGGCTTCTACAGAAACTTGAAACCAAATTAATTTTCACTCTTTAGTGCTGACCAGTCTTGCCTCATTAACCTAATTTCTTATGGGATAGACATATGAAAAGGAGATCAAGAAGATACAATGTTATAGTACCTTGCTGAAGTCATTAACTCTTGTCCTTCCGTCCTGTACAAGAGGCTGAAGCTGACTTCAAAAATGTTGGAGATTTAGCTGTATAGTGTTGGGGCGAGAAGAAGACAAATTAGTTGCCTGGAATGCAACTCCTACCCAGGGCTGTTAAGAGCAACAAATGAAGTTCTGGCACACTTAGCTGTATTTCACTCCTCACCATAGAAAAAGCAAGTTTTTGATTCAAAATTATGCAGAAAATCAAAGTTGTGTTTTGCTGCTCTGTGCTGTGTATACATAGTACAAAGAGAGCATTCTATTTGCTTTCTCTCTTATAGATAAATGCAACTACATTGTTTACTACCTCCAGTTCTTGCTGTCCTTAATTTTTTAGTAAGCGTTCACTTAAAAACATCTTTGAACTATGGCTTTAATTGTTAGGGCTGGGAAGAGACTCGGCGTCGTGGTTTCAGAACTGAGAAAGACTATTGTTGGGAATATTTCCTCTCTTCAAATACGCTCCAGGTAAGCTCCTCATGGCTTAAAAAAGAGGATGTCTGTGCCGAAAAAGGGAGGAGCCTTTTGGCACAACATTGTTCTGGGACAAATTTTGTTCTTTCCTAGATGCTGCATAACATGAAAGGACAGTTTGCTGAGCATCTCCTTGCAGCTGGATTTGTGAATAGCAGAGACCCCAAGGATCCCAAATCTAATACCAACTCAGGCAAGCAGTGGAAGGAAATGGAAAATTTCTCATAGCTGAAATCTCAGTTTGCAGAACTGCATTATTTACTTTGCTGTCTTCTACAGATAACGAGAAGTTGCTGAAAGCGGTCATCTGTGCTGGTTTGTATCCAAAAGTTGCAAAGATCCGGCCAAGCTTTAGCAAAAAGAGAAAAATGTAAGGATTTGTTATTACATTGTTTGTTTGTATTTGAGCTGTTTTCTACACTAGACAGTTTGGCAAGGTGGAACAGTGGCTTGAGTGCCTGAATTAATCTCTTTATAGCTCAGCCATGGTTATGGGTTACTTCATTTGAGAAGGGTAGATGAAAGCATGGCATTATTGATCTTTGCTTTGTTTAACATTTGGATACCTGCTGGTATGACATAGAATTTGTGTGACCTTACCATGCCATGGTCAATGTTTCAATATGTCAATAACACTGCTGCTGAACTAGTCTTACCATTATCTCTGACCTACAGCAGCAGTAGAAACACTATCCCTTCTTGTTATTTGACTGGCTAGAGCTCAAATTCTGGTCTGTTGATTTATCACTGCTTGTATTATAAGATTATTTATTAACTGTTACTCACAGTAACAGTATGCTCATCAGAATATAGACCTCCTTCATTATGGACCTAATTTAAGACAGAATGAAGGGCTGAACATGTGGATTGATTTTTTTTTTTTTTTTTTTTTTTTTTTTTTTTTTTTTTTTTTTTTTTTTCTGGGTGTGTAATGTCAAAACAGTAAGCTAGGAGCAATCATTATGCCTATAATTAAAAAAAAAACAAGCAAAAAACCCAACCAACCCAAGGTGATTATTTCTATGAAAGGAGTAAGACTAGGTTGTCAGAATTCTACCTTAGACTGCATAATTTGGACCCCTCTGTAGATGACGCTGTGAGTCAGTTAATCCTCCATTTTAAACTGGGTCCAGTGCTCTGGAGTCTCCTGAACGCAGGAAATCTGCAAACCTGATGCCAGTTACTGTGTCGCTGTGTCTCTGCTGCACCGGGGAGCTGGGTGTGAGCCAGCTGCCCGGGAAGGTTCCCTGTTACGGTCCCCTCAACAAGAGCTGTGTTGCACTGACCGCTCTGGAGAGACTCTCCCACCTGCTGGGGAGCAGAGAGCTCTGTGATCCATACCCCGTGAAGTACATCCCTGAAATGTGGGAAGGAGGAGAACAGTTGTGCCTCATAAATACTGTGCTTGGTTTCTGCTTTTTATTGTCTGCTGGCATGATGGTGTTAGAAGGGAAATGTGATTTTGGGTAGTTAAGTATTAACCAAAGCTGTCCTGTGTTATCCCTCGAGTCAAACCTGTTCAAAGGCACGGGGTACAATAAAGGCACACCGCTCTGGACTGGTTGACAGTGGTGTAGCTAGTCTCTTGTCCACACTGACACTGGTTAAAGCTGAGCAAAGAGTTCAGATATGAAAGTTCCTTATCTGTTTATTTTTCCAAGAAATTGCTTGAAACTTGGTTTTTGTAACCAAATTCAGTAACTCTGTGTCCTTCACTTGAAAAAAATGCCTCATGTTTTTTCTACTTGAGAGAATGGCAGGGTTTTATATAAGGGGGTAAACTTGGCAAAGCATTCAAACTTCTTAAATGCAGAGACAGATGTCTAGAAACTCATACTGTAGATTCGTGGTAATGTTTTGGGAAAGGAGTTAGTTTCTTCAAATGTCCTTGTACTTTCAGAGTTTAGAACACTAGTGGGTAATTGGAGGGGTTTTTTAACTTGGGATGTGATTGTGCTAGACTTTCAAAATCTTCTTTCAATCCTAAAATAAAAACGTGTTTTCTTTTTAAGGGTGAAAGTTTGCACCAAGACAGATGGAACAGTTAATATTCATCCTAAATCGGTTAACGTGGAAGAAACAGAGTTCCATTATAACTGGCTTGTGTACCATTTGAAGATGAGAACTAGCAGTGTATGTGAAGGTTTATATTTGTGTAATTTATTTTTATAACTCTTTAATAAGGTTTGATCAGGGTTCAAAGGGGATGTGAACAGTGCCTTTGAAGCCTTCCTGTCTTGGGTCATTTCTTTTACATGCCATCAGATTGTATTCTTTGTTGTACGGGTGGTAGTGTTCCACAGATAACTAATATACTGACATCTGGTTTGTTGGTTGGTTTTTAGGTGCTTTTTTGTTTGTTTGTTTTGGTTGGTTTTTTTAAGACTCTGGCAATGACAGGTGAAAAAAAAAAAAATTGTGAAGAACTGTATTTGGGACCATTCTTGGTCCTATTTTATCTGATTTCATGTAACTTTTCCAATGGAGTTGCTTCAGATGTCTTGCACACTTATGAATGACTCTGAATAGTGATCTTCAGGAATTGTTTTGAGTTTCAGTAAGGGTTGCTGATGTCACTTGTAATGTTTTGAAGGGTGACCAGGCAATTTTGTCATCTTGCAGATTTACTTGTATGATTGTACAGAGGTCTCTCCATACTGTCTCTTGTTCTTCGGAGGAGATATATCCATTCAGAAGGATAAAGATCAGGATACCATCGCTGTGGATGAATGGATTGTTTTCCAGTCTCCAGCAAGAATAGCGCACTTAGTTAAGGTGACTATGTTTAATAATAAAGTATATGGAAGGCTTAGTGTAACACTGGTTCTTCTTAGAGATTTGTACTCCCAGTAAGCAGTTCAAGTACACAGAGCAAACGAGATGTACTGAAGGTGTGTAGATGAATGGAACCGTTCATGGGGATATTGAAAAACTGTGGAAGCTTCAAAGAAGAGTCATGGGGTGCATTTAAAGGATTTATAGATGTCTTAAAGTGAGAGATTTGAAGAGCTTAATCTCTGTAGTTTTCGGCAGCAAAAGCTGTAGGATGACTTGATCAGTCGGTGTAATGTCCACGTGGATAAGGAATCATGAGGATGGGGCTCTTCAGCTAGCAGTTACAGGTTCCAGCGGAAGGACAAGCTGAATAGAGCTTTGTTTAATATTAGACCCTATGGTTAAACCGTATGTTTAATATTAGACCCTTTTAAACACAAATATTTTTAATCCTGAAATAGTCAGGTAATGGATGTGTAGGCTGTTAAAAGCCATGACATCCAGAGATGGTAGTCTGTCACACAAGGTAAAACTGCTAGCTTTTGAGAAGCAGCTTTTGATCCTGAATGTAATTTGATAGGAGAACAGCAGGTGTAAAGATAGGAAGATAGAACAGAATGCCCAAGGGATTTGAATTTAGTGTAGTGATGTTGTGTGTAGCTCTAATTGCCTGTCTTGTCCTCTTTTTTTTTTTTACTTTTTTTTTTTTTTTCCTCTTCCCTTCATTCCAACAAACTCTGCAGAATTTAAGACAAGAGCTTGATGATCTCCTACAAGAAAAAATAGAAAACCCACATCCGGTGGACTGGAATGATGTTAAATCCAGGGATACAGCAGTACTGACAGCTATTATAGACTTAATCACGACACAGGAGAATGAAAGCACCAGAAACTATGCTCCACGATTCCAGAGTGAACGCTATAGTTGACACATTTTTCATCTGTATCGATAAAGCCAATGTATTCACCCTTTTTGTTTTGTGGTTTTTTTATAGCATTTGTTTAGCTACAGGAAAAAAAAATTTTAGGGTAAGCTGGTAATTCCCTCATACTGAAGAGCAGTTATTTCAGAATAGTTGGTAATATCTGTATATGCATGGTATTCTGTGTTTAGTGTAGCTTTTTAAATAAGAGAAATGCAATGCTAGCGATGTTAGTTGATGTAAGGTTCTTGTCCTGCTGTAGCTTTTTTTTTTTTTTTTACCCATCAGGTAACAAGTATTCAAAAAACTTGCTAAATTACTGCTTAATATTTAAACTGTTCTTGCTATTGGTAGAAACATCTCAAAATAGTTCTTTTTTTTAATTGGGAGTGGTGAGTAATTACACTTACTGTGTTATTCCAGCTGTGCAGTAGTATCACCAACATCCCACAGAAGGTAATTATAACTTAATTAAACTGAACTTGGAAACACTTGTTAAATTTGTATTGTGGGAGGAAACAATCTTCAGAAAACCTCTCTTCTTCTGCCTTTCATCCCACTGAGTTAATCTCTCTTCCCTTTCTGTGCCCATCTGTCATCACTCCTGACTAAAATTTCAGACTACAGAAAACATGGTTAGATAGAAGTCATGGTGGAATTAAACACTTCAAGGCTTCATTGCATTCTCAATTTTCTTTTTTTTAAAACAGTCCATGTATGGGTTATCGTAATACATTAAAAAGTCTTTTATTTAAAATGTTACTTCCTCTGTTATTAGTTCTTAATGTTTTGAATGTCACTCTGTTTTGAATGCTTTATGTTAGAACATCAGAATAACAAAGCTCGTTCAGGATTTTGAGTAGGGCGACTTATTTGAGAAATACTGTTTTGATCAAACTTTGTGTAAGGGTGGTGGACCTGCTCTTTCCTTCAGGTGCTGGGGGCTGGATTTGGGGTCGGGTAGGGTTCCCCTGCTGTTGAAGTGGGGCTAAAATGGAGAGTGTATGTTTAACTGGGCACTGAAAGATGCTGGCAGCTTATTTGGCAGCCCCCTGTTACCTGCTGTGGTTATTTCTGGGTTTATTGTTAAGGAACAAAGCTCTTGCGTCTCATTTTGTTTGCCTGGAAAAGTAACCCCTTCGTGTTCATGGTTTGTTTTGTTTGTTTGTTTTGCTTAGCAAAAACAACCTTGACCACCAGGTTCAGGAGGATTTATGAGCTTTACTCTGAAGAAAACAGATCTGGTCAGGTGAAACTAATTTTTTCATACAGAAACAAGGCTTCCCATTGGATTCACAAGGCACAGGGGGTGCCAAGCTCATTATTTCTACAACACAGCTGCAAAAAATAACATCTTTCAGCCTCTCCCCAATCGGTTTCTTATTTTAACCTCATTAACCCCAGGTGCTTCAGACAGCGAGGAGGAGGAGGAGGCATTCAGACCTGGGGGTGGTGGTTGCAGGAGGAATTTTTAAGAAGGGGAAGAACAAAAGCCCCGGCGGCTCCGGGGAGGGGGGGTTGGCCGGGCCCTGGCGCCGGCCGGGAGCGGCCGGCGCCAGGGCCCGGCCAACCCCCCCTCCCCGGAGCCGCTTGTGTGGAGGAAGAGCGGGGCCATGACGGCCGCCGGGCCCCGCCAGACACCCGGGACGCGGATAATGGCGGGAAGGAGCCGGTTCCATCCGGCTCAGAGCGGTGAGGGCCTTGCCGCGGATCTGCGCCACGCATTGAGCGGACGTCTGAGGCGGCGGGAGTCTGAAGGTGAGCTCTGGGATCAAGAGGGGAAAAGGGAATTTGGTGATAATTGGTGTGGAAATGGAATAATTTGATTGTAGCGATCGGGTTCGTGGTGTGGGAAGCTGAGGGTGTCGTGCTGGAGCAGGTAGAGGAGGCAGCAAGATGGCGGCCGGAGCTGAGGGGAGCAGGGGGACTCGGGCCAGTTGTACCCGACTGCTTGGATTTGCGTGTTTTTTGAGGAAGAATGGGCAGTAGCACTGTTATAGGACTGAATTAAAAGTCATTTAAAAAGTAAATGCTGGCAGATGATACCAGTTTTATTCTTGTTCTTTGTTTTTGAGTGTTCAAAAGAAATTATGCCTAAATGTCTACCAGACAACACAATAGGCAAAAAGAAATGGTAGCAATAGCAGAGCTTGGGGTAAGAACAGCAGTGTTGGTAGAACAAGTGAAAAACAGGAGTTCTATCAACCTCCCCCTCAGATTGTGGAGGATCAGACTGCAGTAATAGGGCCACTAGAAGAAATGCACACTGAGGTGGTCATGGGCTGCTGTGGACAGATATCTGCTTACGAAGTAAAATGACTAAGGTGTAAAATAAACAATGGTATTAGCTATGCTTTCCCAAGTGTGCTTAAAGCGTGTAGCTTCATATCTTAACATACTCTTTATGGTAGAAAAGTATCAGAAACTTCTGTGTTCTTCAGAGCTTGAAAATGAGCCTTTTCGCAATGTCAGGTAAAGACATTGGCTGGGATAGAGTTAATTTTGCTCACAGTAGTGTGTGTGGTGCTGTGTTCTGGATTTATGGTGAAAACAGTGTTGGTCGCGCAGGGATATTTTGGGTATTGCTGAGCAGGGCCTGCCCAGTGGAGATCTGTCCTGTTTCTCACCCTGCCCCACCCGCGCGTGGGCTGGGGGTGCACAGGAGGCTGTGAGGGGACACAGCCGGGACGGCTGAGGCTGTTTTCAGCGGTAAAAGCTGGGGGATAGGGGAAGAAAGGGAGACATTCAGAGTTGTGGCGTTTGTCTTCCCAAGTCACTCTTATGTGTGATGGAGCCCTGCTTTCCTGGAGATGGCTGACCGCTGCCTGCGGAGGGGAAGGAGTGAATGAATGCCTGGTTTTGCTGTGCTGGTGCTTTACCTGTTAAACTGTCTTGAAATCTGTTGAAACCTCAGCCTGCTTCTACTCTTCCTGATTCTTGTCCCCATCCTGCTGGAGGGGAGTCAGCAAATGAGCAGCTGTGTGCGGTTTAGCTGGGTTAACACCAGGGTTAAATTGCGACATCAGGTTGTTAAGCAATCTGTGAGGTAATGCTGATATAAGATTTTTAACTTTATTTTTCATATGGCTAGCCAGAGACCCTGAACGTTTCTCTTCCCAGTTCATAGTGCATTTAATGAAGACTGTTTCTAGCATCTTTTTGAACTTCGGGTTATGGAATAAGACAGAATTCAGTGGTGGTAATTAATTCTTGCTGACCTTTGTGTTATCTCCTGTTCACCTAAATGATGTAGATGTTGTGATACAGCTGTTGAAAATCACTTGTAGACTACAGTAGAGCTAAGAGTACCATCTCTGTAATTCCCAGGAAACAAGACCTCCTTAGATTTCCTCAATCTTGGCATCAAAACTTACCCTAGGGTTGTGTTTGGTTTTTTGTTTGTGGTTTTTTTTTTCCTAACACTTATGTACTGTCCACTTGTTTTGATTAAGTGTGTTACTTTAGAAACAGTATATGCAGGAGGAAAAAAGTTTATGTGAACATGGTCTATAGATGTAGAGTTCAAGGTATGTGCATGTAAGTGTGATGCTGCACAAAGACTGCATTTCATGACGTTGTGTAGGTTGACTGCAGTGGTGCTACTTTTACCTTTTTATTTTCAGCAAATGGGCTTTGCAGAATGGAGAACCAATTTATTCCTTGACATGGAAGTCAGGAACTGTAGTGCATTGTAGCATTACTTTTTTTGGAAGTTCAGCAGATGAAAAGGTTGTGTTTATGGTGTTGCAGGGGTGATACAGAGAAGCAGAGCAGACAATATTGATGGCTGTTCTTAAAAGCTGGAGAGGTTGGTTTGAGGTGGGCCCTGTTTTCCTGACAGGGTGCTTGGTGGCCTTCACGAGCCCACAGACCAGAGGAAGGCTGGGCTCACTGAGTGGCTTCCCTCCCCGGGCACTGCTGGTGTTCGGTTTGGTCCTGGCTTCAGTGGGGGTAAGCATAAGCCTGAGATGTCCTTCTCATCTGTACAAGTACTGAATTGCTGAGCCAGTGATACATGTGTGTTTTCTGCCCACCTAAATAATTGATATTTAATTCCATTATGTAAAATTAAACTTTGATGCAAGGAACTGAGCCTTTTTACTTTTGGTCAGTTTACTTAGAACTTGCTTAGAAAAGTCATGTAAAGAAGGGGTGCAAATTCCAGGCCCTGCAAAAATGGAAGTTAATTTACAGTAACATACTTCCAGCTGTATTCTGCTGCTGCTGGGCTGTTTAATTAAAAAGGAGTTACTAGTGTCACATCCTCACGCATGTGCACACTGGTTAGTGAAAGCAATGAATGAGTTTTTTAGATCATCTCCTCTGCAGTAGAAGTGCCTGTCTTAGAGTGTCAGAGTTAAAAGATTACTTTTTTTTTAGTTAATGAAAATATGGGGACATTGCTAGAAAGGAAAAAAAGGAAAAAAAAAAAAACCTTAGCATTTGAAAACTTGTTTCTACAATGCTTTTGATAAAGTGCTTGTCATGCTGTCTTAAATTTCTAAGACCTCTTAGACCTATAAGGGGATTTAGACTAGAGTGAAAGCAGAGTTTTTCAAGAGGTCATACCTGTTCTCAGTCACTGCTGTGCCTGCTAGATTTCTTTTCCAGGCTACACTAAACAGTACATGGTGCAGTGTCTTTTATTTCTGTGCATGGAGGAATTATAGAATGTAGGCTGGAGCTGTGTGGCTTAGAAAACACTGATGGGCATCAGCTGCTTCCCTAGAGAACCCATGGCTTGGCACCAAGTGCTGCCTCAGCAGCTCACTAAAAGGCCACTTAAAAAATTATTAGACTGTCTGTTAGATTTGGTTAGGTTAGGTTAGATTCTGTTCTTTAGCAGCAGACTGTATACTGAATACTGTACAGTAGGCCCTTGTTTCATCCCCCTCTCTCAATTAATTTTGAATTAGTTTCTCCACTGTCCCTTCTGGCAGTCGGGGTGCAAAATGTGTTGGATCCCCTGGGCAGGGTGGGAGAGGCTGATGGAGGGCAGCCCAGCTGGTGACAGGCTGGGCCCTCAGTGCTCAGGGCAGCTTCCTGGGAGGTGCTGAGCTGCTCTTCTGCTTTTTTTTTGCACCAGATTTGTGGGCACATGTGTAAATGTGATCTGCTACCGCAGGACACAGGATGGTGACACCTTTGCAGAACTGCAAACTTAAAATGCCACGCATCACACAGATTCAATTTCTTTGACAACACTTATATTAACAACTTGCAGTTTAAAGAAAAAATGAAGCTTGCTTTAGTAAGGATTTAAAAGCATTTTATTGATTGTTGTCCTATAAAATCATAAATGTCTTTAATTCCTGAAGAATTGTGTCCAACAATAAGAAAAATTAAGTCATCTTTAAAAACATTACAACATTGTATGAAAAACTAGGTATGAAAAATATATACAATGTATTAAAAAAATCTGAATAAAATTAATGTCTAGATTTATACATTCAGTTGTATTAAACATCTGCATGTATACAATAAAATTTGTTAAAAGATTAAACTGGTTTTTTTTACTACATTAAATAAGTCTTTGTACAATTTTTCTCATTACTACTTTATCCTTCTACTTACAAATTAATTTACAGGGCTGTATAACCACTGTCAGATGGTCATGGTAAGTATTTTTGTACAAAATCGCCTTCCTTGTATAGTTTAAGTTGTTAACAGAGATATATTTTTATAAACATCCAATTCATTCACAAATTGAATCACCATATTATAGTATATAAAAAAACCACCCAGCCTCTTTAAAAAAATACAAGGAACAGAACAAGAAGAAACCCTTTGTATGACTTGTTTTTCCCTCATTTTTGTTGAAGATGTATTCTACTCTGCTGAGTTACAGCTGGTCCTTAAAAAGGTGAAGATTTTTATAATACAAACTCATACCTATATACAGAAAAGATGCACAGAAACTTACTTCATGTTTGAGTGCATTTTGCTCACACAACACTACGTGGGTGTTTTCACTGTGAAGTCCCAAAGCTAAACTGCAGCTGCAGAAGCCTAGCAGGTGTTGTGCATAGTGCAATGGTGAAGAGTTCTCTAAAGCAGAGAAGAGCATGTGTGAAGCAGCACCCCTGCAACTGCTCTGAACGCGAGGTCCACCTACTACTTCAGCTGTCACAGCCAACCCTCAGTAGCGGTCTTTCCACTTAGATACACACCAGAGAGGGGAGGACCTGGCACCTTAACAAAACTCTACAGGTCTGTCTTCTCCTTTTTTTTTTTTTTTTTTTTTTTTTTGCCTGTGGATTCAACATGACGCTAACAGATGCTAAAGATTAAACTGAAGTTCAGTTGGACTTTTTGCCTCCACAGAAGGAAAGAATCAGTCAGTCATCTCCTCTGGTAGAGAAGAGAAGGACTATAAAAACCACCCCAAACAAACCCTCCAAACACAAAGTATTTGATGTTTTCTGCCGTCCCCATCAACCCCCCTCTGCAGCAATAACTTAATATGAAGCTCTAAGCATACAGGACTGGACACATGTCCAGCAGTTACACTCCCTTTGAAACAGCTGTGCTAACATGGCTCTGAGAACGAGATGCCATGACCTGTTTTGCAGGGTTGGTACTGCTTTCTGGCTGTAAGCAATCCTTCCACTACTGCAGCACTAGGAGGAGAAAGAGTCTGAGCTCCCTGAACAAGTAACCCACCCTATTAGAGATCACCACCACGGGAAGCACAGCTCTGGATCCTTTCCTGGAGCTTGCAGCAGCTTTGCTAACAGCACTCAGAGATCCCAGGAGTGGGATAGCCCTGGATTTGTGCAAGAGTGAGTCCTTCATGAGTTACAGGGCTGGTTGTTCTCACTCAGGTTACACACCTTTTGACACCACTGGGACATAGGCCATTAACGTACTCTCAGCTACTGCAAATGTAACACTGCAGTTTGAGGAGCTGCTCCACAGATTGAGTGTGGTTCCGGTGTTTAGTCTTAGCAAACACCAGCATTCTGCTTCTGAAAGAAAGTCAAGATGCTCAAAAAAACCAGATGGCAAGACAGGGATGAAGAAGTGAAGTTGAAACTGAAGTTTGAGCCAAGGAGATGCATGGCTGAGCTAAGAAATGATTTCTAGTTGAAATCTGCTACTGGTGGAGCCAGGTTTCAGTTCAGAGCTCTCAAAACGAAAAGGGATGAGTGTCCAAAACATCAGTGCTCTGTTACTAGGGTTTTCACACTGGTGACCCACCTCTTCCACGCGAGGGCCGCAGGGCACGCAGGCATGCCTCCCTGGCAGCAGTTAGTGCAAATCCTCTGGTCTGGTCTCCAGAAGCAAAACCAGTCTACACATTGGTTTCAAGTCCAAGTAAGCGTCCCATCCGCTCCATGTTCTTGTCAATCGTGGCACGACACGTGATTTCTTTAGCACATTCCATGGGAAACCAGCCTCTTTCGCCGTCCCGCAGTCGTTCCCCTTCGTACCAGCCTGCAAGGAGTAATAAACCTGTTCAGGTAACATTAAAGCCCCTTTGTCAGAACCATCACCCACATTCCACATTCCCCTTTTAGTGAATGAAGTACCAGAGTAAGATGGGTTTGGCAGACTTTAACACAGGCACACTAGGAACAAAGCTGTACATAAAAGTATTATATAAAACAAATTTAATAGTTTTTACATTGTAGTTCTAGTTTGAAATAACATAATATCATTGCAATCTAAAGAAAGCAACGCAGCACAATTGACATACAAAATCAAAGATGCTATCATCTTGAATAACGCCATGAAAAGTTAGGATTTAGCACTTCACGTGCTGCCAGCTTCAAGCACCACTGAGCCAGCACACAAGCTGATAGTGGTAGACGCACATCCAGGCAAGAATCACTTTTGTTTGCGGGGTACTTGATGCTCTGGAAAAAAACTTAGGCACAAACCTGTGCTAAACCCCTATACTTAGTGTTTCTTGGAAGCCAAACCTTTATTCATTGTACAGCCACTGCTGTTGGGTAGCAGATTTTCCTAGCTGGATTCCCCCGCGGTGGTGACGGACGGTTACTGACAGCAGAATTCCCACTCACCGTCATTTACTTTTTGATAGACCAGAACTACGTCAGCAACCTGAAGAGACAGCTCATCTGACTGCTTCGCTGTGTAAGTTCTGATGATCTCCACCTGAGTCAATGCTGGAAGAAACAAGCCAGGCTGAATTAAACCATTCACGTAGTACAGTCTTATTAAAATATATATACAATTTATTTTAAAAATTTCTATTTTAGAGTATACTCCCCCCAAAAAAAAAAACCCCTGAGCAGTTACAAACTTGGGACAAACACGGAAGGGAAGGGGCTTCGCACATTTGCTGACAGACCAAAACAACTGACCAAAGCGAAGTTAATGAACACAAATGGAAATTTCTGTGCGAGACAGAACGCCTGACAGCAGCCCCTCTGCACAGGAGGAGACGGCAGCTTCCCCTACACTGAAGCAGCAGGGCCCGGGAGAAGAGCCGGCTGTTTCCAGGGTGTTTGCTCAGGTCCCCACGGAGGGGCGGTGCGTGGCCGTTCTGTCAGAGCTCTGGAATCTCGGTAGTGGCACTTACTGGTCCTGTCCGTTTTCTGCCCTTCTGTGTCCCGTCCCAGCGCTGTGATCCAGCGAGCTCGGTCACTCCTGCAAACAGAAAAGACAAAACTCGGTTTCCCAACTCACGCTCTTGATAACAGTCAAGGCTACACCCCTCCTCAAGATTCTGTGTTTAAATTTTTCCTCTTTCTTATTGGGTAAAGAAAACAAAACACAACCTCCTTTCTCCTCCTCAAAATATGTCCAGAAGGTGTGATACTACTAGTAGTAATATATTATTCAAGCATATTAAAGTATTTTAGGCAGGTTTGATTAGGAAAAAAAAGCCTATAAACATGAGACCTACTGGCATGATGTCTTATATACCTTTATTTTAATTATTTTTAAGTAATGCAGGTAAACTTCTCCACTAATGTCTGAGACTAAATAATCTTATACACACACCTCAAAAAAAAAAAATCATCTAACATACAAAGCATCTGAGAAATGCAATACAGCAATTTTAATACACAATACAAACTAAGTAAGAACCATCTCCTGCAACATGCACTTGGGATGAAAAGCAAGAAGGGGGCGGAGGGGGGAGAACCCAGACTTTCTCAGTGCTTTCAGGAGACACTTCTGTTGCGAGCCCACACAAATAAGCAAGGACCCATTTGAATCTTACTGGCCATTTGAATCTCACCTGGTATAACCGAGGAAAAACATAATCCATCTCAGGTTACATCTGTCAGTATTTCTGCAGAGAGCAGAATTGTCTGGGGTTTTAAGTGTTATACAATAAATCACAGACATGCAAATTACTGACAGCTGATTTGGGGGGGAGTGGACCAAGCTAACATGATGTCAGACAGTAAGGGAAAGAGAAAGCTAATCCTAAATCACCCCTGCTAATGGCTGAGCTGTAACTCAGCTTTGAATTTTGGCAAATCAAAATGTGAACTTGATTCCCAAAACAAACATTTCAGTGACATCAGATTTTCTCTCATGTTTATTGAAGGGCTCCTATCAGTATGGATCGGAATAACACAAGGGAGTCGCAGGGTTGAATTTTCCTATTCTCCTTCCCCTAAAAAAAAAAAAAATAAAATAAAATTGATGTTGCTATCTTTGGATAACTTCAGTTTTTAACTCCAAGTAATGAAAAACATCTGCCTTCTGCTGAGACCTGATTTTGTCAAAAACCTGAAACATCTGCAACTAGAAGAAAATTCTGTTTGGCACTAACACTGTGGTATCTTTAGAAGTGTCAGAAAATAAGAGCTTTACACAAATGAGGAGAGACCTCTCTGGAGCACATCTTCCGAGGTGCACCATCGCTAAGCGCGTAGGAGCCGTAGTTCGCTGTGAAGGCCAGGCTGCAGCATCCCTCTGTGCATCATTCCACGATCAGGTTCATCCGTCTCTCCCAAGAACACAGCACCTTCTCAGGGCCTTTCTCCCAGCTAGTCTAGAAACCTCTCCTGCTCACAGGCTAAAATCCCTTCCCGGGCTGAGGGATTCAGAATGGGAGTCTTTCTGAGCATGCTTCTTTCAGAATGAAAAATATCTCGCTGATTATGTAGAATAGAACTATTTGTACTGGTTTTGTGGCATTTAATAAAAAATTGATTTTTTTTTTAACCCCAACACACGTTGTTTGTCAAAGACGGAACTACTGCACATGTCCTATGAACATTTGGTACCTGTTGATCTCAGAGATGGCCAAAACCACAACACGTGCTGTATTAGTCATTTCAGTCATTAAGAGTAGGTGGTACTAAAAACTTGGTGTCTTTCAACCAAAATAACAAAGTCTGTGTACAATTTTGCATGAGCTTCATTAACTTCGTGGCTTTTCTTTTTTAGAAACAGGTGTTCAGTTAGACTTGTATTTTCCTTTCCCTGTAACCATTCCTAACAGGAGAACTACATTTCCTTTTAGACAACTGAGAAAAATGGGATAATGCCAGGCAATCTCCAAGTTTAGGTATGCATTTCTTCATAATCTGTGTGCACTGTGTATTTTGTGCCTTATTCACAGGACATATAAAGTTCCTGACCCAACACTGGTACTTCTGTACTTGGGAACCACGCACCACATGAAGCGATCATGATCAAACTGTGCTGGAAATCTTTGTGTCAGCAATTTACCTTTTACTTGTGCAAACTCTGTTCAGTAAGCACTCTAAACCCCCCAGCTTGGCCTTCCTGTTGTAGATTCCCTTCCCATCCTTCTCAAAGTTAAGAGAAAGTTAAGTTTGTGTGCCTTTTGTACACATGATAATACTCTATAAAAATAAGTAATTTTCAAATAAAGTGCTTCTCAGAATCTCTTCCTCTCAATGACAATCTGCTAGACTGCTATTTATGCTGCAGTCTATAGCAAATCAATAACCTGCAGAACAAAATGTCTTTTCATTAAAAGCCCAGACAACTAAAAATGTACTGCATTTCTTTCCCAATAAAAACACATTTCCAAACAAGTCTGAATCATCTGCTTACTTTATAATGAGATCTTTAATAGAAATCATTAATGATCTATAGTTTCTTTCAGGGTTATTCTAAACTTTGAAAGCAAACCTAAAACCGTAAATTTTTCCAGGCTGGGATATGTCTGGAGCACTCAGTTTCATGTCTTCTATCCCGCCTCCAGCTTCCACAAAAATAGATAAAGTCTTTCACTGTTGTGAAGGGCTGTGTGGAAGTTAATGGCACCACAGAGAAACGACGGCCTCTCGGATATTTGCACCCGACAGAACAAGACACTTCTTGTTGCCCATTTCTAAAGTGGAACACTCTTCCAAACTGCCCGGAGAACAAGGACCACCTCTGTGCCAGCACAGCTCCACAGCTTCCCCGAGGCAATGCCAAACTCCTCCTCCCAGTTACTCCAGTACTGTTTCCACTTCTGCACCGTCCAACCCTTGCAGTAAGTAATTCACAAATCACTGCTCCAGGACAGTGTTCTGCATTCACACCCTAGCAGGGTTTGCCTGCTCCCACCGTTATGCCTCAGGATGCACCCGTGCCTATTTCCTCCTGCTAGTACTGCGCTCTGCGTGGAGACAACACGGTGAAAAAGCCACGTGGCTGAAAGAACTGCCAGTTAGGATAAGAGACTTTAAAACAAGGAACAAACCAGCACAGTAGAACAAGCTTGAATGAATCTGCAGTCAGATCATTCAATGTCATTTTCTCAAGATAAGGATCAAGAGCATCTCCCTTCACTACCACAGCAAAAGCAACGTTTTCCTCATAGCAGCCCACATTACACTCAGATGCACGTGCTCAGGTACTCGGCACGCGCAGCACCGCAGGATGCCGCAGGATGAGATGGGAATGTTGCTCCCGAGAGCCTGAAACTGGCTCTCACGAGACTGCTTGTAGTGGACCTTCTTTAGAAATTTAAGAACTTGCAGTTCTTTGGCACTGAGTTCTGTTCCCTGAGGTCTGTACCGTTCTGAACTGTCTGTGGGACAGCTGTGTGTTTAAGTAGGCTGCGGATAGGGCGCTTTCAGCTGCGGTACACGGTTTGTTGTTCCGGTGTACTTTAGGCACTTGCCTCTGGACATGGTGGTTGTTAGATAAAAGTGCTCTGGTAACAGGTAAGCTGGGCAGAAAACCTGCGTCTTCATTCTCTTTCTCTCAAGGAAAGAGAAAGACACTAACGTGGCACTTAAAACCACCAAATCCACTCACAAGAAGATTTCATTAGAGAAACAGAACTAGATCTGTAGAGGCTCTATTTTATTCCAGCAATATTTATTCTGGTATCTGGAAGCTATTACATAGGGTGCATGTTCTCCTGCCCTGTGCTCATCAGAGATCAGAAGGGCTTGTCCAGGTTACCGTGCCTGGCTGTGGAAGTACCCACACACGATAAAACAGCGTGAATCTTAGTGTGAATTTTGGTTGAAACTCGCCACCAGCCAGGAGCTGGGCATTTCACACTGCGCTGCCCAGGCTGTGTGGGGCGATGCCGCCTGCTGAGGCGATGAGGTGAGAGACACAGAAAGCGTAACCATTGACTTACTGCGTGTCTGTTCCCAGGAGCAGCTCCACCTTCTCTCCCGCGTGGTTGCTGAGGACCGCCAGCCTGAAGAGGTGAGCTGCAGAACTCTGCCGCGAGTACAGCATCGTGGAGGCGTTCTTTACGGGAGAGGAAGGCAGGTCCTCGCCGTCACATTGCTGCACCACCAGCTGGTCCCTCAAAGAATAATCTGTGACATTGTAGCTCTCCTCACTGCAGAACAAAGGAGGGAAGAAAAAACCCCAAAATTTAATGTTTAGTTTTCCATTAAGCGTGTCTGGAAGTGAACTCAGTCACAGAATCCGCTTTTAACTACACAGTGTGCCACGAGTCTTCTGACACCTCAGATCTTTCTCTTTTCTGTGTATTTGTTTTTTGAAGCTACCAATTTTCCAAGATATAAAGTAGATGAGTTTTTAAAGTCTGCGGAATATCATTTAGTGGCACAGTAAATTTGGCATTCCTGAGATGGCGTAAGCTCAACTTAACTCCGCTTCATTTGAAAACAGGCACAGCAATCATATACAAGTGTGCTGCTTTTTCTTCTGTAGCTGCAGATGAGCAACAGCCCTTAATTTTAGAACGTTACAGGAAAAAAAAAAAAAAAATAAAATTTCCCTTTGCCTGTAAAACTATAGGTATGTATACTGCTTCCAGATAAACACTACTGATTGTCATTTTAAGCACAGGATAATGATAATAATCTGTACTCCTTGGCATCTGCATGTACAAAGTCCAGTCTAAAAACTATTTCACAGTATTCTGAGAACGTAACCTTGGTCAATTATGACTTTTTAAAACGGGCAAAGGCTTGTCACACGCTATTGGTCTTGCAAAATGCACTGGGTGATTTACCACTTAAGAAGTAGCAATGGATCAAAAGAAAAGAGAAGCAAGCTGAAAAGGCCTTTTTGTTTCCACTGAAGCTTGTGAGTGTATTTCCCAGAATTGTCTTACACGCGTCTGAAAGTTTACCAGGATATAGCATCAACCCAGGACACCGATAAACTAATGACCTCGTAATTCATGTAAGCTTTTTTCAGATTTATTGTCCTACACTGGTGCAACAAGACAAGACAGAATAAAACTGCTTACAGAGGCATAAAGGCAGTTCTCCCTCCTAGCCCATGCATTGCTGTATTCATCACATTTTGCAGTAAATCAAATATATAAAATTGGAAGGTGCAACTATACACGCCTCACCTTAAAGTAAAACCTTTGTGGATCTGTCTTGAGAGATGAAAAGCTGTGCTAGAGCCACAGATTACTATGGCTCATTAAAATAATTTAAATTGAATAAATACCTGAGAAGATTAATTTTTCTGCCAGAGATTAGAGAAACCCAAGCACTGAGCTGATACAAATCAAATCCCAAACACCTGGACCTCAAGCCATCTGGAATGCCGATGGGGACATACCCCTCTGGCAGGTGCAAGTGAAGCGTGCTCTTCCTACAGACAGAGGATGGCTTAACGTCTGCTGGGATATATCCTGCCTGTTTTGTGAGCTGTTAAAAATATCTGTAGTTCACGTAGTGGCCTTTATAATTCTTATTTTTAATCATTCAGAAAAAGAATTGCTAAAACACAACTCAGCAACATTATGACTCCAGACAAGTTCTTGCTGATTTCCGTGACTCACGCAGCAGCAGCAGCATTCCTCAATTCTTCCAGTGACTACAGGTTTACACATCATATGGTATTTGTGGATTTTTCTGCCAGTGCATCTAGTGTAACAACAAAGTTGTTAATTCACCTAGGTGGGGTATGTTTTCACTTTTGTTCTGTGAATTAAATACTTGAGATGCTGGGTTTTTTTTCAGGGCAGGTTTGTACATTCTCAGACAATCAAAATACTTCCATTAGTATCACATTCTAATAATTCTCACAAGTCTTTTTTTTTTTTTTTTTTTTTTTTTGAGGAGTTTGCGGGCTTTACAGAGGAAGCAGGAGCAAGGACGGAGAGGCTGTTAGATTTATCTACACAAGAACTGAAATAATTGTAGCTCCTGAGATGAGCACTTTCTTTCCCCGTTTGTTTTTCTCCAAGTCTCAATGGGAGCAGTTCCCCACAACCGGCTGGTGTGCTCCACCCGAGGGCTGGAATCACAGCTCCCCATCCAGGTGCTGTTGGCAAAGGCACAAGCATCCCAGAACTTCCAGGAGCACCCTCACAAGAACTTAAAATGGCTCTACAAACTCTCCACACAGTTTTGATAACCTAGCTTTTGATCAGACTGCTGTTTTCATGGTTCTTAGAGAAAAAAAAAATAAAAAAATAAATCACATGGGAACTAAGATGGACACAGCAAACTCAGGTTTGTAAAAATGAAGCCAGGTTAATTACACTGTTACACATGGCTTCCTGGGTGCCAGCGTAGAAGGAATACAGATTACAAATAGGTTTTGGTCTGATTAAAGGACTTTAACATGAGCATGCCGAGAAGCTGTGAGAATCTGCAGCAGTTCAGCATGAAGTTTTAATTCCTGCACATAACCCAGGGATGCCAAAAAGAATCTTAATTCAGATGTAGTCTGTGTATCCTTATCTTTTGGGAAGGGGGTGTACGCAGCTCCTCCCTGAAATATTTATCAGTCTCTCTATCTTTTTCCTTGAAATGGATATACTCTGAAACAGGAAAAGGTTGGTTTGTTTGTTTAGTGGGTGTTTTTGTGGTGTGTGTTTTTTTTCTTTTGGTGTTTTTTTTTGTTGTTTGGTTGGTTTGTTAAATACGAGGCAGTTCAGTATTTCAGCCTGGGCCATCCCTGCTCAGCCAAGGGCAGAGGTATCAGACCCAGCTAGGGGTGCTGCTGTAGCTATTTGGGATTCTTGCATCTGAAAAAGAAATGTAGTGTATACATTTACGTAGTGAGTGATGAATGCATTCCTTCCTAATCAATCAACTAGTCCATACATTTCCAAAACTAATAATAAATTCATTCCTTACCAATTAATTAGAGATAAACTCTACAGCTCCTTCCTGTTTCTTATTTACATTCAACAAAAGAGTCTCACTTGAAACCACGAGGCAGCTCATCTTTTTACCTCTCGTGCCCTCTGTGAGGCCCAAACTCTCCTCCATCCACTGATGACGAAATACGGTGGAAAGCCGGCGGCACTGGCCTGAGCCCAGGGGCAGAAACAGAAACTGAGGGCGCTGAGCCAGGCAGCGCAGTACCAGGAAGGACGTTTAACACCTTCTGTACAGTTACCGTAATCCGGTGATGCAGACGTGCCGACATTCATTTCCAGTTCAATACTGAACTTGTTTGCTAAGCTTCTATTTATATTCAGAACACAAAACAAGACTATTTTATATCCCTTCACAGGGCACGCACGCAGGTTTTGGAGGCACTTCTATGAAGACCCAATCTCTGCTGATGCAACATCCCTTGCTCTCGGCCAGCTGTGCCTTAACAGGAGGCACCTGGTCGGCCTCCCCACTTCCTTCGCTCTTCCCAGCTGCGCTACTCAAACCCTCGGCTTCCACTGAAGGTACTTGGCATTTGTTCTTGCTGTGAGTGAAAAATCACCCCGGCACCCTGAGAAAAGCCATGGTTGTGCAGGCAGCTGTGCAGGTAACACTCCCAGGTAGCAGGGAAGCCTTGGGTGACGGCCAGCCCGTGAAGCCCAGCTGCATTCCGCCGTCAGGCTGTCTCCGGAGCTGACGAGCCGTGCAGCCATTAGGACAGACCAGGCAAGCGGTGTCCTTAGGGGATCACGGAGAGCAGAATATTCAGTAAACGTGTATTCATTCAAAGATATAAGCCTCTCTGGAGTTCACCTGAAGTCTTCTAAAAGCACTCAGGGTGTAACTGCTGGATTTTCTGAATAGCTGGATGAGGCAGCTGTTTAGTTGTGTATAACAAAACTTACTAATTCTGGAGTTCTGAACTCCGCAGAACACAAGAGTTAGCTCATAGGCAGCTCTGAAGTATGTAACCAGATCTTTGTGGCCCCAGGAGGGCATCTGGAGTACGAGGATCATGATTAGTAAGTATCATTAAAATTGAAACATAAGAACTCTGGAGCTGCCTAGGTATACACCAACAGAAGCTCTCTCTCTGTTTTTCTAGATAAAATGTAACCGTTCTCGTTATGAAAAGGTTTCTGGAACATTTCCTCACTCAGCATTTAACATGCAGTTCTTCCAGCATTTGCAAACTGTCCCTGAAAGGAGGACGTGAGCAGCGGTGCACTGGCTGGACTGGAATCGCCGAAGTCACCGCACGACTTCTCTGCGGGGCACCGCCACGCCTGGCCTCAGAAGCCAGGACTGAGCCACGGCCAGCCGCGCGTGGGAGGTTTACCTACGCAGCAGACCGCTCGCACAGGATGGCTAAGGATTAACTCTTGGGTAAACATTAACCGAGCAGTATTTTTAGCACACTACTGAGGACTGATTTTTTTGTTCAATGTTAAAATCTCCTGAAATGTAACTGCTCAGGTGAAAATACAAACATTGAAACTCAACTAGCAACAATATTTCTGTCTACTGCCATGGTGTCCATGGGAACACTGTGGGTGGGACAACACACCACCAGAAGCTCAGATAATATTATCAAGTGCGTTCACTTCTCTGAAGCCCATGTTCCTGCTCAGAGCAGCTGGGAGGCTCACAGAAACCAGTCCTTTTCGATTGCATCCATTTGCCTGGGGGGCTTGGTAGTGTGACCATGGATCTGATTATTAGTGTAAAGCGTTAATTTTGCCTTCTGCGCCCAGTTAGGACATTTCAGCTCCAACAGCTGGAAGCTGTTATAAATCCAAACCCCGAAGTTTGAATAAGAGATGTTGTTATAAGAATCTGTTTTTAGAATCTGGATTACAAAGCCATCACATAGGAAACCACTAAACAATCTAACAACACAGATAACAGGGTTTCACTGTTTTCCCAACTCAGACGTTTACTTAGCTACCAAGACAATAATGCGTTAGCAGCAGTCTCCTGAGAAAAGCAGCACACTGTTTAAAAAAGTGCGACAGCTCTGAGTGCTGCCAGTGGTTTAACAGGGGACTTTCACAGAGACATTTCAGCGTAAGCTTTGAGAAACACTCAATCTCAGGAGCGTGTTCACATCAGTGAGGAGATGTGAAACCTAGCCAGGTTTCACTGCATCTTTGTAAAAAGCCCTTTCACTTAAATATTCCTCCCCTCCCCCATTTTCATTCAGCTTTCTCTTTGCTTAAATATTTGCATTTTCTTCCCAGGTTTTGTATCATACCTCATTCCTCAAAATGTCTTATTTAAATTATGGATTTGAAGTTTCATAAAAAAGGCATTTAGCTTAACTGGGCAACCCAGATGCAACATCATTGTTCTTCAAAACAGTTTTTAGCCTCAGGAATAACGTTTATCTATCAAGTATTATCTATTAAATAAGGTTTATCTATCAAGTCCTATCTAATAGCAGTAGCAGAGAATGCAAATTCCATTCCGTTCAATTGTTCTAAACCTCCCCTAAAATCTAACGATAAAAATTCAAACGGAGACTGCTAGAAGTGGTCTCCTACACATCGTTGTAGAAAACAGCCCAGGTGGGAAGCGACAATTACTACTGCTTTATCTTTCCAAAACCTTTCCCTCTTCTAAGGCATCAATGGTGAACTTTCAGATTTGTTTGACAATTCAGAATTTCAACTGCCAAAAATAAATCCTGCTAAACAAGTAGTTACTTGTCATTTCTAAATGCAGTATGATAGAGCAATATTAAAAACTCACATAACTTCATACATAATTTCTCTCTCTGACACAGCATATAAAGTAATATAAACAGCTTCTCAAATGTTCAGTGGACTTAAAACATCCTCAGTCCACATTTCCTCCCGTTTCATGCTGCAGATGTTCCAGGCCCACTTACTTCTCCTCCCGTCTCCTTCAGGTGGCTAGGAAGTATCTCGAGGTGCCGTGACGCAATCCAGCTTGCCTTCCGCAAGCCAGAAAGCTTTGGTTTGCCGTTCCCCTGGGGCGAGGCACACAGCCACCACGCTGATTTCATACGCCAGCGGTAACTCCGCGATGCGAGGAACTGAACACAAGGCGATTTTATATTGGTGAAGCTCTTACCTCTTCTTCTTGGTGATGATGAGAACGTCGTTAAAGAGGAAGAAGTACACCTGCTGTTTAGAAGTTCTTTTAGAAAAGAGTCCAGTGTCTTCCACATATGCTGTTAATTCGCCCCGTTTCACTAACCACCGAGAAGAGGAAACCAATGGAAAGGGCTACAAAGCAAGAATAGAACATTTTAATGCTTCAGAAGTAGAGATTTTTAGAAATCAGGTAACAATACTATATACCTTGGGTAAAAACACTTGAATAAACTCAAAGCTCAGAGATCACAAGCACAAACCAGAGGTTATTGAGGTTTAAAGTACCTTCACCATTCGTGTAACACACAAGTAGCGGCCTGCAGACACCTGACGATCACTCATGTGCGAGAGAATTGCTCACCCGAGATAAAAATGAACAGACTTGACTGGTCATGCTTGGGGTGGAACGGACAATGTGAGATGTCCTGAACAGATTAAAACAAGACAACTGTCTTCCAGGAACATGTACGTTTTTGCAGAGGAAGCAACCATTCTTTAAGCATGTATTAACACTGGATTTTCCTCTAGGTACCTCACAGCTTCTCCACCTCAGCAGTCAAAGAGCTTCAGCTTCTCATCTCCGAGATGAGGGACTGCACACGGCGCTTCACCACGTCCCTAAGGCCAGATAAGATCGTGCTGTGCCTTCTTTCTGATGGCATGTTCTGTACCACGTGCAGAATTTTTAAAATGTAAAATCTGAACAGAAATACACTGTACAATCCACTTCAAAGTATCCTGTGAGTATGTTAAAGCAGGCATAAACAATGCGGAGACAAGATCAGCTTGGCCTCAGTGCAGCGCTGAACATCATTACTGAGACATTCAGGATACGCAGAGGGATTTCGATGGAAAAGGGAATGAGGAATGCCAGAAGCTTAGCAATCAGATGTGGTAACATCCATTTTCTGCTCCAAGTTAACTGACGTTCCAGGGCAGCTCTGCGTGTGAGCTGTAGGGGTTGAGTGAGCCAACCATTTTAATGCCAAATCAGCAACAGGTTGGTCCTGACATCGTAAATTCACCAGTGGTTTGAAAGACACCTGAAAGTTTTGAGTTTTTACATCTCTTTGGGCATCCACTTACAAAAGGCCATATTAACAAATAACTGTCCTTCCTCAGGGTGAGCTTCAGCTCCCCCCACTTCCTTGGTCCCAAGTGAAATAATCACATTTGTTTCAACTTTCAATGTAACTGGCTTTGTGCTTCAGACTTCCCCACTTTCTTTTCTGTTGTTCAAATTAATTATCAGTCTTGCATGATTACACTAATGAAGACAACTGCTTCCATCCCCCCCGTAAAGCACCTTTCACATGCTTGTTAAATAAAAAAAGTTTCTTCATTCAGCTTGTCAGCTGTCGTCTTCATGCTGCATGGGTTGTCTGTAGATCTGTTAATCGCTTCAGCTGCCCTTTCCTGAGCGAACTTGTCAGTGCCCGCCCCGCAGTACCAAGCCAAAACCAACGCACAGCGCTTTGACTGATCTTGCTCTGGAAGAACAAGGTATTAACTCCCTGATTTTACATGCAGTCAACCTTTCTGGTGCTAAAGATGAAGAATTTAAGACTGAAGTTTCTGAATCTTAATTAAATTCTACAGATTAATCATGGACAAAAGTGACATAATATTTGAGTAGCTTCTCTTGTATTCCCATGAAATGCTCTACAGTTACATCTAACAAAATAATAAAGTTAAACAAAAATCCCAACACGCTCTGAGGTTGAACAAGAACAGAAATAGTTTACCTAATTTAGAATGGTTATAAAACAGAATTATAGCGCCATGATGATTGTTTTACAGACAAAAAGTATTTGAAAGATTTCTATGTGAGGACGAACAAAAAGTTCCTCTAATCTGTGCTCCAAGAGAGTTCATCGCATTTTCTTAATTGATTATGTTCCAGAGGCAACTTTTTACTTTCATATTAATTTTTCCTTAATTGCCAGAGCGTACATCACGTATACCATCTCCTTTCCACGTAAAACAAGCTGTCAGAGCTTAGAAGTACTGAAGCTGGGCCAAAGCAGCCCTCTGCACGCCAGCTGGCAAGCTCTAAACCACAGATAAGGTCTGCGCCACTAAGGGGTTACATTTCAGAAACACAAAGGAAAAAACCACTGACAATAATTACAGAAAAACAAAATACCGCGGGTTGCTGTTACTCCCATGAAACTACCGAGAGCCACGCGTACAGGGAAGAATTGCGCAGGGCCTCTCGCAGCCGCAGCGTCGGGACGGAGAGCCTGCAGCATCCTCCTCCACGGGAAAGTAAGAGACCCCGGCCCATTTCAGCACGGAAACACCATCAGGTTCTTCTGCAGCTCGGACAGCTGAGGGACACCGCAAAGCGGATCACCCCGGACGTCAGACTCCGACTGTTCTAGACTCCAGGGTCTCGGGACTGTTACCCACCACTGTTAAAGCGTTGGGAGGTCACTTCTTAAGAGATGGTTTATTTATTTGTGCTGTTATAAGTAAATATTTTTATTATTCTCAGTTCTCAAAGACTGAAAATAAAAACACTTCAGACAAGAACCATGGCTGGCCATGAACCTTTCAAAGCTTAACATGTAGTCAAAACTATTCATTTGCGACATGATTTGTGGTCAGAAATATCACCGTCATACCTTGATTTTAAATTCCAGTTGGGAGTTAATGGTGTACATCATTTCTGTCCTTTCCATCTTCCGAGCACCTTCATTGCACAAACGCACCAACTAGAAACAAAACATTTATTCAACAGGTTTAGTGTACCAAAGACTTGTAATAAACGCTTGTTCCTTTACAAAAGGCACTTCTGGGGGAGCTCAGAATTGCCACAGGAGCTGACACTGTCAGGCTGGGTCACAGACAGGATGTTTTCAAGACCAGACCGAGTGCAGCCCTGAGTGACCCAGTCTGACCTGAGAGCTGCCTTTGAGGCTGGACTGGATGACCTCCCGAGATCCACCTCAACCTGAACCATCCTACAATACCGTGGTAATTGTTTGTTCTTCAGAGAGTCCAGATGGTACAAAGGTTCAGCCCAAAGTTCTGACTGAGAAGGGCGATAGCTCCCTGACGCACGTTAATGATCAGCTCCAAAATAAACAGCCTTCCAGACCAACGCATCCGTGCGACACGCTGCCAGGTCTGCCACGCGCACCCAGCGTCCCACCGCAAACCCCGCGGCACCACCTCGCTGAGCTAAGGCAAACGGTGTCCCAGAACACTTCCCTGCCGCTGAGCCTCAGAAGGCAGTTTTAAAGCACGCTAGTTTGATTGAGGCCTGCACAGGGGGTGGGCAGCACAACAACAGGGAGGCCAGGATGGCAAGGCATGGGAGCACCCTCCCCTTAACCCCCCCGAGCCACGGCCTTCCCAGCCCTCGGCGGGCCTTGTCTCCTTTTGCAGTCGAACTCTTCACACACCACACGCTGTTCCTACAGAAAAACCCCGCTGCGCTGGCAGCAGTACAGCGTTAGCGAGTTTGGATATTTTCCTAAGTAATAAACAGTAACTTAGGCATAAAAACAATCCCTCGTGGCCTTTCTTAAATAAAACCATTTAGAGTTTTTTATCCTGCAGTACTTTTCCATTTTGCATTATTTACACATAGAAAACATTCATTTTTCCCTTAAAGTAGATAAGGATGTTGAATGTCTAGCTCCAGTGAGCAGAGAATTTTTTTTTTAAATAAAGAGTGCCCAGCCCTTCACAACAGTTTATGATGCACTATAGTTTCTAAAATTCTGATATCCTGGAGGCAAAAATTAGCCAGTCCTTAGATTCTTACATTTTCTTCTCATACCACAATATTCTGTTTTTAAAGAGTTTTCTACTCCCAGAGTATAAATAAAAATGCATTCAACAGATGGACTGGAATTTCCCAAAAATTTTTAAGAACTGGTTATCTGAATGCTCTGGTTCAAATGGAAGGAAACAGAATTTATTCTACAAGTGCTGTTGAAGTTTACAGTCTCCGCATGGAAATGGATTTGTGCTCTTCTTCCACCACTGATTCTTGGCAAAAAAGCCTGACTACAGGAGGAGAAAATATCTCTGACCATCTGACAGAAGGTGACCTGGTTAACTTACAGTAAAGGCAGAAAGAATGCTTAAGTTTGCAGAGAAGATGCAGACTTGTCTCTACTGCCAGGACAGTGTTTTGCCTTTTTTCTACGCACAGTCCACCATAGGGCTTTCTGCCCGAGCGACCCACAGCAAACAACATAACTTTGTCCAAGCAGACAACAGGTGCACAAAACAAGTAATGAACACAAAAATGAATTCTCAACTAACAAAAACCAAAAGCAGACACTTCTCAAGGCGGACTTTTTTAAATTAAAATCACCCAGTGCAATTTAGGAAGGAAAACAGTCAAAGCAGCAGAAATTCTGCATCCAGATGAAGTTTCTAAGAACATACCTTGCTCACTTCTTTCAGAGCTTGCTTGCAGTTCTCATATTTAGGTGAATCCTTAGGAGTTTTCTGACAAATGGTCTGAAATAAAGTGTCAGTTATTTCAGAGGACTAAGCAGCACAGATTGTAACAACTACAGAATTTTACATACATATTGATTGAAATCAAAGAGGTGAAGTCACAGGCATGGACCTCCCATGGACCAGGAGCACCTCCCTTGGAAGCTTTCTGGAGCACAGCGATGATTTGCACCTCTTGGCCATCCTCCATCCATGGAGGCAGAAGCAGCAGGCCAGACCCTTCCAGGAAAGGGAAAGGGTCTGCTCTCTTGGCTCTAGCTTTTTGCAAACCACCCTGACATTCCATTGCAGCTGCACATAACCAGGCTCCTCCTGTTTCAAGTACCACGTTACGCTTTTCCTGGAAGCCGAAATCCCCATTTGTGTGCAACCGTACTCGCAGTAAGAAAACTGTACCAGACTGCTGTCTGACCCCTTTGTGGAAGGTAAGTATTTCCAAAGGAACGGCAGAAAAGGCTCTTCAGGCTACACTGTTATGTGTACCACAGAAAAATATACATAACAGTATTATTTTATTTTTTAAAAAAGCACGTGGAAGGGAAGCCAGCTGCAGCATCCAGAGGACGCACCGGGCAGTAATGAGAAGTAAATCCCATCTATGACTTACACATGACATATCTATGAGAGCTTATTCTCATGAGTTAACAATGAAGTCCTGTCAGAAACAGGCATTTCGAATCAATGCTGACTAGTTAAATCTCTTTTTTTGACTGAGAAACAAAAATATTGTAAGATATTTTACATTAAATTAGTCTTTGATTTAATTATCCCCTCTCTGAATGCAGCTGGAGCCATATTTCTGGTACTGAAACCTTAAAAATTAACTCTGAAGTCCCAATATAAATAAGGTTTACAAAACCATCTCCAAGAAAAAACAAACAAACAAACAAACCTGAAACAGTGGAAAATAAAATGCCCTGTTTGCTTGGTTAGATTCTTTCAGCCTAAGAACTAAGTAACTACCCAGATGATCAATCAAATTAATTGGTGCACAATTTGCAAATATACAGGAGAACAAAGTTATTTAGTCTTGTTTCTGGATCCTGCACAGGAAGGAACATCTCAGTGTAACACACTGGTGGGAAACCGAGGGGATCAATGCTGCTCCCGTGCCCTCAAGAACGGAGCTGGTTCCTCAGGGATACACTGCGAGCCTGCTCCCGAAAGCCTTCAAGGGCAGAAGGACCCCAGCCTCACCTGCGTGACAGGAAGGCTGACTGTAGGGTTCCCTTTTAACCCTAACAGTGCTATTCCTATGCTGGGTTCCTCCTTGGTTTCAGAATCATTTTGACCCTTTACTGTAGGATTTTTCCATTAGAATGTCCAAGTATTTCATTTTTGAGCGGGGGATCAGGGGCAGGGTGTGCCAGTCACAGTAACCAAACGCACGCCACAGTACTTCATGATCAGCAGAGCAGCACCTACAGCCCGTACCTGGGGTCAGTAAGATACAGAGAGAGCGAGCAGAAAGAACTAGGAACTGAACGTGAAAGAGTGCCAGCATTGCAGAACAGGCACCAGGTTAAAATAGAAAACAAACTCTGCTCTCACATCCATCAGTAAGGGCAGACGAGTAACTCTCTGCATGGGAAGAATGAGGAAAGAGATCATCGGTAAATTCCGGCAGTCTTCATGGGACTCGATCCGTGACAGCGCCTCTTTAAATGCGGGATTTGTGGCTCTGGTGGGAAAGAGGGGGAGAGAAGTAAATGGTATGTTTCACCAAAGAATTATGAAAGTTTTAAATAAATCGTTATTTTACTAACAGGAAAGTGTGGTTTGAAGGAGCCACATCAGCTAGGCCTCCAGCTTTGTTTACTGCGGGAGACCGGCAATGGCGCTTGGAAACCTCAGGCTCTCCCACGCGTGGCCGAGAGGGACTCCCAGGGACCAGTGAAAGCCTGACACGGGTTAAGTGGTACCCACCCGTGCAAGGGAACGTAACACCACAGCCACAAACAGGACTGGGCTACGCAGCCAGGCGCGTTTTCTGTTACTTCAAAGGAACTCCTTCCTTAAGGAAGGCTAAGCATGTAAGCACGCGCTTAGTTGGAAGCCACAGGTTTCCACAAACACCAAATACCACAGCCTGCTACTCACTGCTGCCACAAAGGGGGCGATTTTACAATCATATTTAAAATTGGTTCTTACAGTAATTTCTGCAGCGTTCGCTGCTGATAGACTTCGTTGGTGCAGTATTTTACATAGGGATCAAAGGTTGAAGTAGTATGTTTTTCAACTATATCACTAATATCATCAATGAAGATGTTGTTCTGATGTCTTGCTTCAAGTTCTTTAAAGAACCTGTGAAAAGAGAAAATAAATGACTAATTTTTACAAAAAACTGAGCAGATTTTCCCTCACAACGTTTCACATTCACCTGACACAGCCCATGACTTTCACAACCTAATGGCAACCCGAATGGTTTGTGAAAGGGTGAGATCATCGCTCCTTTGGCGGGAGAGCAAGGGAAATCTTTACAGGATACAACTCCAAGGGTGGCGGTGTCACCTGGCAGAGCTCAGCATAAGCAGTGCTGGCGAAGTTACTTCCCATTCTCCAGCTGCCAAAACCCAAACAGCATTCCTGCTCCGGTTAGATGAGAATTTCCACAAACCAGGTTGAAAAAGAAACGAAACAACTCCAAGCACAACACGAACACACTTCCTCTTGTAATAAAGGAAGTACACCACCAGAGATGTTCAATGAAATGAAGTCACATGTGAACTGCTAAACTGAAAACAAAGACACATACAGCAGTGACACGGTGCTCATGTCCCACACCCATCTAACACCGAAAGCAAACAGACTGGAAACAGTGAAAATGGGAACAGAAACAGAAATCCTGAGCTGGCTTTTTCCCCTAAACATGCTTTTTCTAAAAACTCCCCTGTTGTTCATCCCCTGTTCTACATCGAAGTCCCTTGGGCCTCTGAAAGCTTCCCACTCCTCCTTGCATTTCCCATTTTACCAGACAACAGAAGCCTCGATTTCCATAACGCTCGTTAGAATTATTTTGCTGTCTGGAGTGTAAGAGCTCTCACAGACCAGCACAGGTCTACTGCAGGTCATTAGAATTACCTACACTGACATCGCTGCCATCCGTAAAAGCCTGCAAGCTGCTGAAAAATCTCTCCCATGCTAGTTCTGCCTGCAGCCTTTGTAGAGGGTGATCCACTAGAACCCTGAGCTCCCTGGAATAAACCCGCTGAAAATCCTCATATATAAAAAGTTTCTCATATAGCACAGAAAAAGTAAGGACATACTTGGAACACGTGATCTCATATCAAGCTAAAATATTGTTAAACACGTTTTATTTTATTTTGGCCCTTTACTATATTTGCTCATTACTAACACTGGCTCTTCAGTACCTGCCCCCTTGCAGCATTTGTTTCTGTAAGTGCACCACTGATGCTCTCCACAGGGTGTTTCACAAACAGCCCTCAGACACGCGAGAGGAGGAGAGCAGGATGAAGAGAAGCTTATCGTACAAGTGTTTAACAACACGGGTTAACTAAAATGATGACTTTTTTCAAGTGTGTTTAGAAGAAGCTGCCTGAATTGAGTGGTTTCAGATTCCCACTCTGCCAATCACGCAGTCTAAAGAATCAGGCAGGGTTTTCTGTTTGGTTTGGGATCATGTGTGTGTCTGTTAAAGTTCTGCAGGTGAACTGGGAGTGAACTGCCAGATGTTTACCAGCACCGTCACTTCATGCCGAACAGGACACCGCCTGCACACAGACGTAACGCTGCGCAGTGCGGTTCCCTCCTCTCTTCCCCTTTAAGCGGTGCACGGTGTTTCTGAACAGCCTTGCCACTTGTGGGAGGCAGAGTCCTCCAGCACCCTTCCATCCTCCAGCCATCCCATTTCAGTGCACGAGATACTTCAGCCTGTCAGGAACAGTGCGAACTGCCGCAGCACGCTAAGCTGTGCTGGGAGCTCGTACCACACACGGACAAAGACTTAAATTTAAAGTTGCCTGAAACGTCATCGGGGTCCCAGAAGTTAAAAAGAAGTCTCCAAGTCACCCCGTCTACAGTTTCTCATGAACCACACAGGTTTCAGCTGCCGACCACCACGAACTGCAGACACTGGAATTCGTTCTGCTCTACTCAGACACGTTTACAGCCAGGAGAGCTCAGCGCGCTGCCAACTGACTTTGCTCAGGAAATTAGGAAATACATTTCTGCCTGCTGTATGTTATGGCACGCTGACAAGGTGTTGGACCATGCTGGGCTAGATATTCTGCTTTTAGAATTTATCTGGTGCTTCATCAGTGACATCAGTCACAATCACTGAGAGAGTCTTGGATAGCAGAGTATTTAAGAAGAAAAAAAAAAGGAGAAAAAAGGAAAAAGAGCCGCAGAGAGAAGCAGCATACTGAAGTCCCACCCCCCACAACATGTACAATAGGAAATATTACCTCTGGAAATCATGCATCTAAGTTTGAATCGAAGGTTGTCTTTTTTTGTATCCAATCTGCTAATGACTATGTACAGCCAGTGAACCAGACACATCATAAAAACCGTTAACTTAAAACTTTAGCACAGATTCTGTCATGAAGATCAGTACTGAGTGATTGAGCAACCATGTTCAATTTAACCAACAAGAATTACATTTTTTGCTTACTATTAGAAGGATTTATTTAAAGTATTTGTTTCTATCAAATCCGTAACGTTTCTGGGTGAAGTCAGATCCAGTTAAGTGAAAGTCAAACAGCATCACAAGACAGCATTTGATTTCCTCATCTTGCCCTTACGTTGTTTAAAAGAAGCGTCCAATCTGCAACTCAAACTGCCCCTTCCCTAAAGGCTATGTGCCAAATTTAGAAATACACACTTAATTCATTTCCTGTTTGTTTCTTTTTACAGCACAAGATCCAGAAACACTCACGATCTCACCACACTGGAGTTTGCGCTGTCTTTATGACAAGAGTTTCCTCCTCACAGTTCTGGTGGCTCCTGCTAAGGGTCTTCCCATGTCTTCATGCAGCTCGTTAACAAACTGGTAATCACCAATGGGAACAACCTCCTAATACTTGCTCACGTAATTTTCTTCAGCTATTTTTTCCTACTGGTTGGCACTGCTTTAATCACTGACTGGTATCCGCAACTTTCTCCAGAACTGGAGTTAATTTGGCAGCGTGCACGCAAGCGCGCAGTGGAACGTGCGGTTATGAACTATCCCGTACAATTCACCCTTCCAAGGCTGAACTGTGTCTCGTGTACAACCACAACAGAAGTTCCACTTCAACAGATGCCGTGACAGAATACACAAAATAAATGCCCTATTACCAATCATTTTGGTCAACGTTTCCTCTCCCGTCACCCCTAGATAAAGAGTAGGGTAAAGATAACTGAGTAGGACTTAACGTTCTTATGAATATTGTACCTTCCTACCTGGATATTCCAAAATTAGATTGCACTGAATTAAAAAAACTAATCTAATTGGGCAGGTAAAAGATTTTAACTAAGCAGGCCAAAACAATACACACACACACATTTATAGTGCCCAACACTGCAAAGCTAACAGTCCATAAAAATATCTTTTATTAGGCAATATCCACTGAGCAACCACAAAATCAAACAAGAAAAAGAGACCCTGACAGCCTATTTGGTCATTCCGCAACAAACTGGAACAACTTCCAGCAAACCTACCCACGAGGAACTGCCCCGATGGTAAGGCACTTGCCTTCTCAACTGTTTGTAGTGCTCTGGCAGAAATCCAGGACAAGACGAGGCCACAGCAGCCTCGCCAGGATCTTCTTCAGCAAGGTTCTTGGACAGCAGATGCGTGCTCACAGCATCCTGCTCAGTGGTATGCATTTCGGTAAAACAAATCTTGATTCAACCAATTAATACCCACGGACAAACGAACCCGCAAAGAACACTCTGTGGCACTACAAACGTAAATCTTTGATTAATTATGAAGACATCACAAGAGAAGCCTTCATTTCAAAAACCCTTCCCATGCTACACAAAGTGGCAGGGTGCTTCTGCCTGGCGCCCCGGGTCTGAAGAGTTACCTGCACTCATTTGTCCCAGAACAGAATGATCTCCTGCATATCACAAACAGGGAATTTAGAAATCATTTTGTGAAGCTTTTAGCACCAGGGATGAGGCTATTCCCACATAACACACTTGTTAGAAGGACCAAACACAGCAAGCAAAGACCTTGGAGAGCAGAGAACGACCAGACACACAACTCGTCTCACGCGCTCCAAACCCAGGTCATCACCTGCAATCCCCAGCTTCACCATAGCCAAGCCTTACTGCTAGCCAATACCCATGCTGTCACTGTGCGCAAGAGAATCAGTCACTCTTGATATGTGGGAAGAAATTTTTGTTAATATGAAAAAATGAGCCATATAAAAACATAAATTAAGCATTGCTTATTCTTGAGGGAAGCATGTTAGCCAGGGAACTCTCCAGCACAGTCTAGAAATAACAGTGATTTACAGAGTGCCTGGGAAACTCTCCAGGGAAAGCCTGGGATTTGTCATTTAATTTCGAATGACAAATTCCCCCATCAGGCTCCTGCCCCCTCACTCTCGGAGCCCACCACGGCCACACGCGTCCCGCAGCCCTGCTCAGGGGCCGACCGCACGCTCCCAGGTCGGCCCTCGCAAGGGCCCCTGTGCCAAGCCGGCAGTGCCCACCTCCCGCAGCGCAGGAAAGCGAGTTCCCAGTGCAGGCGTGCTATCACCGCGTGACGCTGCTCTCCAGCCCTGCGCAGGCGCTGCCCGCAAGGCAGAGCGGCGCTGCCTGTCACGGGCAAGGCCAAGGCGCAGGGGGACGCAGCGCCAGGAGAGGCGACGTGCAGCTTCCAGGGCTGTTGGGCTTCCCTTCGCGCCGTCGCAGGCGCTTCAGCCTCTTTCCCACACGTCTGCAGAGGCCACGCGGGGCAGCAGGCTACCACACCGCTTACAGGTAGGGAAAGAGTCGCAGGTTCTGATACTGCTGCACATGAAGCTGCTCCTCCTGTAAAACGCACAAATGAATGGCTGTACACATGCCGGTATCGACACAGCCATACCCACAGTGGATGTCACCACGTGACGTGGAGGACAGCAAGCACCGCGTCTGGCAGGCAAGGCTTCCCAGGTGCAAACACTGCACAGAGCGACCTCACTGTTGTCCAGAGCAACGCAAGGTAACCCATCTCACTGCAGTGAGAGCTTTCATCTCACCAGCCCGTGGTTTAACATCTCATCTAGACAAAGCACATTGAACGGCGGCACACGAGAGGAGCAGAGGGAACACACATACATCCTCCCACTATGACAGCCCTGCTAAACACAGATATTTCCAGGCTTACGAACAACTTGGTGCCTTTTCAAAGCTACACATTCTTTCTACGCAAGAAGGGCAGCGGCAGTTCTCTGAAACCAGACTGGCCTCCTGAAGACTCATCGCTGTCTCAACTAAAAGGCTGCTGCTTCCTTCCTTAGCAGTCTCTGTACAAGGAAAGCGGAGATGCAAGTTCGAATAACTGTTCAACATCCACTCACTTTACTACCAAAAAAATTGCAGATAAATACACTTTTCCTCTATTGTGCTTTCTACACACCTGAAAAAAGAAAAAAAAACCAAAACAGAACAGTGGAAGATTCATAAGCTGCTGCTAGAACAAACCCTGCAAAACCCAACAAAGCATGGCTGCTCGAGAGGATCTGTGTGGGCAGTCTGTTTCAGAGGATTGTGACAGCAATGCTCTGCAAGAAAGGATGCATAAACACCTACTGGATAAACAGGCTTTGGGTTACAGTTGGAAGGATTTAAAAATTGTAATACTTCTGTTCTACTGACCTTAAACACAAATATTCACATAAATAACTCTATGCAGGGGTTAGGCCACAGAAGAAGAGTCCGAGGCTCCAAGAAGACAGCTGCAAATGCTGCCTGCTGTAGGATTATTTAAAAAAAAAAACATAATAATATGTTTACATAATATATGGATGGGCTTCAATACAAATAAATATTACAGCAGATGGCAGCTTCATGGCATATTTCTGGCAATGCCAGCTTCCACAGCTCTTGCCCAATTTATTCATTCCTTTTCCTACCACGCTCTTTCAGGTGTCACTGCACTTGCTTCTGGGCTGACACCTGATGAGATCTGGGAACTGCTCTGATGGGGACGTGAGGGAGGTGAGAGAAAGAAAACTCTTGGCCAGGTTTGTTTTGTGGGTTATTTTTTGGCTGCATCAATCCCCTGGTCTGGCTGGCAGCTGACTGAAGTAATGCGGAAGGGGGAAAATCTCCAGGCACCAGCAGCACCAAAACCAGACCTTTTACATCACAGTGACCAAAAAAAAAAAAAAAAAAAAAAAAAAAAAAAAAAAAAAACCACACAA